>JAUTXW010004244.1:0-547500 GCA_030620095.1 Kuschelorhynchus macadamiae
CCGTGGTGCGCGCCCACCGCGTCGAGCTTCGAGGAACGGTGTCGTGGTCATCGATTGTGTCGTTGTTGGATTTTGATGAAGAATTTTGGGTCCATGGTTTGCTTCTAGTTGATTGGTTGTTTTTCAACTGTTTTTAAAGAAGATAAAGATATAATTGATTTTATGATTGGTTGGACCGTGGAGTTTGTAGCAGTTGTTATGAGATGTATTTATCGATTGTTGAACGGTTTGTTTTTAGAATAAGCGATTAATTCCCTTTTTAGTAGGCATTTTAATAGTACTTTAACTTAATAGTACGAATCCAATTTCTTGCAAAATCAGATTAAATTTACAAGTCCTATTATGTTTTGACTCTAGTTTATCTCAGTAAACACTGAGAATATGTCAAAAATAGCTTGAATCCAAAATTTATTGGTACAGCTATATGAAGTTATTTTCAGAATACAAAGTCAGGGCTTGATTCAGGACTTACGGTGACCTAGGGCACTAATTATTTAGGAGCCCCAGAGCCGGCGGAACGTTTTGTGGGGCCGACCTTTAGAAATAACTGCCAACAACAAAAAAAAAACGTCTTCTTTTGTAATTGGCTAATAGGCATCTATAAAAGCGGATGATTAAAAAGTTCATGCCTTTTGTTTGTTGCGGGGTTATGTATTTAGCCCTTCTTGTGCTTGCCTCGCGAGTACCCGTCTCACGGGAGCTCTAGAGAAATTGGCCAATGGTAAATCCGGCTCTGTAAATAGTAGCTCCAATATATAGAAAGTACATAAAAATAATAATTATCCACTTACACACATAAACAAGTCAGCTATCAAAAATCTCACTTAGCGTATAGCAGTTTTTCCTTAACAATTCAGCCTTAAGCCAATTCTTAAAAATATGAATATTAACTGAATCTTTTATATGGTCACTTAGAAAATTAAATATCTTACATCTCTGAAAGTAAAAACTTATCTAATAGGTTATCGTCCTGTGATTGGCCGGAGCCAGTAGGTTTTTATTTTCGGTATTGTGACTATTCGAAACTTGAGTAGACAGATATAGAGATTTGTTTCTATGAACAAAAAGACAAACTTCTATAATATAAACCCCAATTAATGTCAGTATTTTTAATTTTTTGAACATATCGCGACACGACTCCCTATAGTTCAGATTTTCCATTAAACGGAATGCATATTTTTGTAACAAAAAAAACTCTTTCAGGATCTGTGCCTAACCCCCAGTCATAAAGTTTAATGAGTGGCAAGTTTTGCGTACCTTTTAAAACACCGCATCTATACTGCTGGAAGTGCAGCAAGGGAAATTTTTACTGAAATTCAAAATGAAATATTTTCAATACGGATGACGATTTTGAGTTATGGCTTTTGGCCTTTATTTGACCAATTCCTAGAGTATGCAGCTCGATGAGTGCAGCCTCAGAACTCCATCGCAAGCGTCTTATACAGGGTTTTATATAAGACCCGGTCATTGTTTGAAAAGTTTATTCGACCAGAACCTTTACTGAGGAAGATTTCTTTTTCTCTTTGTGCAACAAATATAATCTAGAGCTAGGTAAAAAAAACGATTTCCAGCAGTTTTGAAAATTTTATTTCCTTTCCGACAGACAGGTTTTTTTAGAAAAAATTATTTTTTAAGTAATGGCCTGCTGAACAAAGCCCACTTACCATCATCGCAATCAGATTTAGTATGGTCTGTCACTTGCCACTCCTAAATATTCCACTATGAATATTGTATACAGGGTGTAGTCCAGTGGCGTATTTGAGCCCCTATTATGTAAGCTTTAAGAGTACAAATAGCATAAAACAGGGACATTTTTTTCGGGATTAAGGGCAAACCCTCCCTCCTCAGAGCCAGTGTTGTTTTAAGTACATTAAAATAAAAGAAAGACCTTTTTTTTTGGTTGTTGAAATTTTATTGTCTCAAAACCATTCCCGAGAAGCAAAGTCTCTATATACGCCACTCGAGTGCATCAAAAACTCTGCAGATTATAACCTTTAACAATGTTGAATTTTTTGTTCCGCAAGGTAGGTAGTATTCCAGGCCTTTGTTACTCACTGTATTATTGGGACATATTCTCAGTTAATTCCAAATAGTGCTAAGTAAGTCTGTATTTACAAAAATAACATATCAAACCGAATTTTATTAGGAAAAAGAGAATTATAATGATAAAAGGCTAGTTTGCATTTTTTATTAAAAAATCTGTTTTAAATTAAAAGTAATATCTGAAAGATCTCGAGCAAATTTCAAATGTAAAAAAAATGTCCATTATTACTAAAACCGGCATTAGAAGCAACATCGAATTCAAGATTGATACAAAAAAACAAACCTACCAAATCACTATTTAACGTCCACCACTTAGTTTTTGGTGAACCCTGCATACAATATTCATGTTCGAAAATTTAAGAGTGTTGTTGTTTATAATCTGATAGATTTGGTTACCACAAGTGGGCTTTGTTCAGCAGATTATTTTAAAAAGTCAATTTTTGAAAAAAAACCCGTATGTCGGAAACGACGAAAAAAATTCAAAATCGCTAGAAATTGTTTTTTAGTACCTAACTCTAGATTATTTTGGTTGCACCAAGAGAAAGAAAAATCTTCTATAGCAAGAATTCTGGTCGAAAAAACTTCTAAAAAATGACAGGGTCTTATATAACCCCCTCTATAAGCCTGTTGCTATGGTGTTCTGAGGCTGCCCTTATCGAGCGGCATATTATGGATGTTGGTCAAACAAAAGCTGAAAACCGCAACTCAAAATCTCCATTCGTATTGAAAATATTTCATTTTGAATTTCCAGTAAAAATCTCCATGGTCCACTTCGAAGTTCCAGCAGTTTATACGAGTTCGCCAGTTAAGCATTCTATCTATAAACACTCCCAACATCTAGCACTTTCACTGCTTTTAATTTCCGAGTCAGAATTTCGAAATATTGTCTATTGTGTCACTGAGAGTAAATTTTACAACAACAAAAAGTCCCTTTCAGACCATAAAAAAACTCGTTTGTAAACAAATTCACTGATATTAATTAAATCATCCTGTGAATCATTTATCTATCTTGAGTTTCAGCTAAGCTAAAAGTTAAGCATTGTTACTGTTGACTTTTATTGGAGAGTTGATTAATTCAATACCTATATTTTTGGAAAAGAGATACAATTTGTATACATTTCCATCTTATAAATCTGTAGGAAGAATCTTAGGGAAAAATGCATGTCATTTTTTCGCGGTTTCATGACCTTTGAATTTCTTCAACTCGCATATCTGATGGAAGGTTTTACAAATGTCAATACTGTTTAACATATGTCAAATGTTGAAGTTTTGTTGCATAATAGACCAGGGTTAAACATCACGAAAATTAGGAACCAGCAAATTTTTTAAATCGTAATTTTGTTTGAAAGTTCCTTTACTTCCTTTGAACTAACCAAAGTTTACATTGCTAGAACCTCCGCAAGTTAAGAAAAAAATGCGAAAAAGTTATTAATTTAAGAATATCCTTGGAAACTTGGCTGCTCTGATATTTTTCTTCACTTTGTATGGTTATATCTTCTTAAGAGGACCTTTAACAATAGTATTGCGTTGAAAACATCGTTTTGTTTATGTGGTAAATAAATATTACCTTTGATCATCTTGCTTTTTAGTATTTATCAGAATTTTTCGAAAATCTCATGATCAACCGCAAATAAAAACCTCATTATTTAGGATATGGCTTCACATTTATAATCATTTTAAATCTTAAAATGTCTACTTTTTAACGACTTTTTCGTTAGTTAGAGTTTTGAGATTTATTTTTCAGGGATTTTGTATATTCATTATACTGAACAGCTGCTACATTGTGCGCCTAGTATTTCCATAAATGTTTAGAATTTTAACTTGACAGAGGATGTCAGTGGGAAAAATTATCTATAGATTCCGACCGATTTATCTCAGAAACTATATCATATTTATAAAAAGAAAATTGATCATTATTAAGTCAGTTTATCTCTAGGTTTATACCAAGAGTACGGAGGCTGACCAGAGTCGTGTTTATATCCAAGCACGGACGCCTGAACCACTCGGAACCAGGCCAATAAGCCGTAAGTATTTTGCACTCAAAGTAACGGAGGAACTGGTGGATAGGTACATTCGGGACGATGTTCTGGGGAGCTCCATCTCATCGAGACAGGAATGCCTACAAGACATGAAGATGAACTGAATCGGCTCTCCATAATTTAACTACAAAGATGGAGAACGATTTAAAATAAAGAAGTGCTGCTAGCAGCTTTTCTTAATATAGACGGGTCGTTTAATAACTTATAACCCGAGTTAATATTAGGAAAATTCAGTGACCTGGGAGTCGACAGGGCGTGCTGAATGTGAATTGATTGCTTGCTAAAAGGTCAAGTGATATCCTGCTTTAATGAGCGAAATTTTAGCGGCTAGAGTAGTGGGAGGGTGTCCGCAAGGGGTAGTGTTATCCTGCCTGGCCTGAAACTCCGTAATGAGTGGTCTCCTAAGTTCGCTTATGGGAGCTAGATATACAATATTGGATTATGCTATCATTTTGGTTGTTCGTGTACAGGGCAAATTTAATTCGACAGTTAGAAACTGAATGTAGTTTGGAATTCTAGAAAGGTGGGTCGATCCTGAGGTTCTTATTAACAGTGCGATCAAAATTACCAAAATCGCCTTCACCAAGAAGAGAAATAAAGAGGATTTGGGTTCACTTAGGCATTGTGGTAAATTGGTACTACGGGGGTCAAGTATCTCGGAGTGTCCTTTGACTCCAAATTAACCTGGAACGGGCATATCGAAAACCTTATCAAATGAAGAGATGGTCAGACGACTATTCCAAACTAGAATATCTGAGGCCTCTATTAGGTACCAGAGCCTGTTTTTGGAGTATCTAAGTGTATATTACGAGGCTGGGTAAACAAATAGGTGAGAGATCGTCACAAGATACATGGCAAAGTATATAGAGATATAGGGGCCAAAACCTTGATTAAGGAATCTGATGTTATACTTGCTGAGAATCTGTTCCTTCCGAGCAGAAATCAGTTAAAGACAATTTCAAACATCCTGATAGGGTACCTGGCTGTCCAGGACTACCTGAGTAAGTGAGGGTGACTGGTGTTCTAACATGCAGATTCTGCCGTACATAAAATGAGAGAGCTGTACAGATCGTGTGCCACTGTGGGGGACTGGATCGCAAAAGATATGTGTTTCTCGGGCAACCGAAGGTCGACTCAAGTTCTAAACTTTCCTATTTTGAATCTGAGCAAGTTTGCTCAGAGTTTTAAACTGGAAGGGTTAACTTAAGTGTGGGATGAGCGCGGCAGCCCCAGCACAGACCTCTCCTCAATAAGCTGCAAAGTCTCAGTGACAGGGGGCGGGTTTTTGTCTGAATTCTATGGGAGCTACTAGTTGGCGCCGGACCAATGATGTCCGCAAAAGTAGTTTCCACCTCCAAGAAGAAACAACGAAATTTGTACAGGATATTTTGAAAGTATTTTTTTAATTCTTACTTAATTACTCGGTTTGTAATGTTTCGGCAGATATTGGCAAAACATTAATTTTTGAATCTTTTTTGAACTCGAGGAGGATCTAGCAATATACACTCTGCCTAGTTCGAAAGAGCTCTCGAAGAGCTACTTTAAAAAAATGGCCTGCTAAGTGGATTATTTTAGCAAGGAAAGTAAACATTACATGTTTTTAATTCAAGATACGGAAAAAATAATTGATTTATTGAGAATAACAAAACGTTCAGTGCATATTGATTAGTCACTGAACTTATAGGAAAATGCTTTGCACGATTTTCAAAAATGAATTTGCCTTGGAATCGAGTTTTTAAATTTGGCCCTGACCTATAATTAATAACAGTAATTTTCAAATTTGATCACATATACTAATAATCAATAAAAACTGTTAAAACAATAGAAATGTATAAACATCATTTTTGCAACATTATACACCTTATATTTGACACATTAATTATCTGTTTATTATTCTGCTTAAGACTATATAGACTTAAAAACTTAAGCTTAATCAATTTGGACTTAAAATGAACTAAGATTAAGATACATAAGAAAAAAAGTATTCAGAAAGTATAGAATTTCAATTATGGTAGCTATGCATATATTCAACATATAACGCTTGCATAATTATATAATTTGTAACTTTTTTCTTTAGTCAACTTTGTTTTTAAAGCATTCCCGTAAAAATAAAACTACTGTGAGATCTTACTAACAGTTGATTAATTTTTGTTGGAAAAACATTAGTGCTAGGTAAAGATTCGTCCACATTGACTTATTTTTTAAATTTCTAATTCAGTAAGTTGCTTAAAAACGTTCTAAATATTTGGTGGCGCTTATTGAAGGGCGCTGTTTCATCGAAGTTTAAAACTAAACATGAATGAACGCAGGGACGGACATATGGATAGAGGGAATGTTGGGGACGCCACTCTTCCAATATTTTATCCTCTTGACAAATCTTATTTTATATTTTTCTTATCTTCCGCCGAAAGCGAGCAAAACTGAAAAACTAAAAGAAACGTTGGACCCAGTTCAATACCGTCATTCAAAAATTGATAAAATATATAACAGAAGTAATTAATTCTTTAGCCGTCCCCTTTATCTGTTCAGGTGGCAAATACTTAAATATACTTACAAAATTTTCATTACAAACACACTAACAGACGATTACAAACACACTAACAGACGAATTGGCGATTAGAACCCATTCGAATATAGTTTTATGAAAACAATATTTGTGACATACCTAGCCTACAAAGGGCTGCAAAAATAAAATAAAATAAAAATCTGAAATACTTATTTTTTAAGTAGACATTACTGAATATACAAATCCTTCCTGAAAAATAAGTTCTAGAGAAGGCAAATTATTAAATTTTCTTACTATTACCTTCAAAATGCCAATTTACTAGCAATATAATGAATTCCAGTCATCTTATTTGAAACATCAATTATTATAATGTCTATGTTATATTAATTTATTAAAATTATATTATATTTAATTACTTTATCGGATAACATGTGGAAATTGTCGGCTTGCGATTTTTCTTCAGTATATTAAATAATAAAATTAATAGCTTAAGCTAAATAAGCGCGATTTAAAGGGGGAAAGGGGTTAAGATTAATTGTAAAGACTTTAAATTCCATTGTTGGAATACTTGATGACTAGAAGAAATCGACATGCCCTATCGGTTTTTCTTGTACTTTGACGTCGAATATTTTAGAATACTTGACATATATATATTATATATATATATATATATATATATATATATATATATATAATGTGTTTTCATTCCGGGTGTACATCCGTTCACTACTGTCGTTCTGAAGTCTTCAGTCTCTATTCGGACGCGAGAAAGAAAGCTTCGAAAATGCCAAATGTGATTTTGGCGAAACGTCAGCAAAACTGTTCTTTTCAGAACGACAGTAGTGAACGGATGTACACCCGGAATGAAAACACATTGTATTTTTCCATCCGTGTATATATATATATATATATATATATATATATAAGGAATAAAAATCAACATATATATATATATATATATATATATATATATATATATATATATATATATATATATATATATATATATATATATATATATATATATATATATATATATATATATATATATATAGGAGAGGTAGTCGCAACTGACTAGTTCCGAAATTTGCGCGACCTTATTGAACACTTGTGAGCATATAAAAAAATTTTACCTCCCTTACAATTGTGCTGCCTTTAAAAACCACTCCTAAAGGACCAAAAATGAAAAATGAGCAAAAAATTGGTGAACATGTAAAGAACTTTCCTGGAATGTTGTGAATAAAGCTTACCACCTCCTCACATTCCACCCGTCGAAAACGACCACTAAAGGGGGTGAAAACGGGGGAATTGGCTAAAAATAAATTTAAAACCCCCGTTTACTAGAAAATGCAACTACTTGGAACCGAATTGCTTAAACACCCCTTAACACAAAAAATCACAAATCATAGTGAAATCAGTTTTTATAATTTATTATTAATATGTTAAGGCAACAAATTAAAAACTAAACTACTTCTAAACATTTCGTATACTGAAGTAATTAAAAGCAACGTTTGACATGACTCAATTTTTTAATATTATAATTAGGTTCAGTTGGTAACCAAAATTTGGCATGAAATAAAAGGATAAAATGCAACCAATAATAAATATTATAGTTTGCCAAAAAGCAGGATTCGTGAAATATTTATTCCATTTCTCGATTCATATCCATTTTAATCGTGCTTCAAAGTATCGAAGGAGATATTTGCAAATATTGAACTAAAATATATATATATATATATATATATATATATATATATATATATATATGATTACTTTTTATTTTCTTGGGTTAGGGTCCTCGTGAATTAAATTAACACATTTCGTTTGACAGAACTCATGTTACAAAGTTTTGACGTTTCGATCAACTTGGTGATCTTCATCAGAATACAATTTTTGGTCTATAAAGAAATTTACAAAAATCAGGAGATAGACCAGGAAAACAATTCGATGTCTTACCTCATTAAAACCAAAATCCGAAGATTATGTCAATATAAGACAATACAACATTTTTAAAAATTCTACACTTAGTTTGTACATATATAAACTAACAAACACGAAAACAACGAAAACGACTACTGACTTATTTTACCATGTTCTGAAAGAGAGAAATTTATATCTATTAAGGGGTTCAACTTAGTTTCTTAATTTATGATTTTAATTTATGTATTACTTAATAAGATTATGATATATTTTACTAAGCTGTTTTGTATTGGTTTTTGCATTTATAGAGTGTTTATTTTTTTTTGTATCTCTATCATTTCGTGGAATTCTCTTCTTTTTTGATGGTGCTCGGATTTTAAAATTTTAACATTGTCAAAATCGAAAGAATGTTTGCTTTCACTAGTATGTCTTGTTAATGCCGTCGTGTTCTTTTTGTCATATTTGTGTCCTTGTATTCTATTTTTTAAGTACTGACTGGTCTGTCCAATGTATACACCATTGCAATCCTTACAAGGGATCTCATAAACTATATGTGTTCTTTTTTCTTTTGCAGTTTTTGATTTTAGTTTACTGAAGTTGTTCTTTAGGAGGTTATGACCCTTATGGCTGACTGTAATGTCGTGTTTTTTAAATACATGTTGTAAACTTTCCGATATTTTTGGTATATATGGTAACGATATGTAGTTGGTGTTATTTTTATTAGGTCTCATGTTTTTGTTAGAGGGGTGGTTATTGTTGTAAAATTTATGGATCCTTTTTTTTAAAATGCTGTTAATAATTTTTTGAGGATAGTTGTTTATCTCTAAGGCTTGTTTTGCTTTTTTAATGGATTTTTCCCTGTATTCAGGATCCGATAGTTTTATAGCTCTGTCTGCAAGATCTATGACGATTTTTTTTGGCACAGAGGGTGCTGGGAGTCAAAATGTAAATATCGAGAGGACCAAGTGTCTTTAGTGTACTATTCGGTTTTAATGGTGTTTTCTATGTGGTGTAATGTGAGGTCTAAGAAATTAATTTTGTGATCTATTTCTTCTTCTATGGTAAATTGTAGTTTGGGGTGATAACTATTAAAGCTTTTTAAAATATCTTGACATTTATTTTTAGCGACTGCAGCTAAGCAATCGTCAACGTATCTATAGAAAAAATGAACGTCAGAATCAGATTTTTTTATTGTTGTTTCTTCCAAGTCCTCCATTACTTTTCGATTTTGACAATGTTAAAATTTTAAAATCCGAGCACCATCAAAAAAGAAGAGAATTCCACGAAATGATAGAGATACGAAAAAATAAACACTCTATAAATGCAAAAACCGATACAAAACAATTCAGTAAAATATATCATAATCTTATTAAGTAATACATAAATTAAAATCATAAATTAAGAAACTGAGTTGAACCCCTTAATAGATATAAATTTCTCTCTTTCAGAACATGGTAAAATAAGTCAGTAGTCGTTTTCGTTGTTTTCGTGTTTGTTAGTTTATATATGTACAAACTAAGTGTAGAATTTTTAAAAATGTTGTATTGTCTTATATTGATATAATCTTCGGATTTTGGTTTTAATGAGGTAAGACATCGAATTGTTTTTCTGGTCTATCTCCTGATTTTTGTAAAATTCTTTATAGACCAAAAATTGTATTCTGATGAAGATCACCAAGTTGATCGAAATGTCAAAACTTTGTAACATGAGTTCTGTCAAACGAAATGTGTTAATTTAATTCACGAGGACCCTAACCCAAGAAAATAAAAAGTAATCATATATAAAGGAAGGTCCAAGAAAAACAATATATATTATATATATATATATATATATATATATATATATATATATATATATATATATATATATATATATATATATATATATATATATATATATATATATATATATATATATATATATATATATATATATATATATATATATATATATATATATATATATATATATATATATATATATATATATATATATATATATATATATATATATATATATATATATATATATATATATATATATATATATATATATATATATATATATATATATATATATATATATATATATATATATATATATATATATATATATATATATATATATATATATATATATATATATATATATATATATATACATTGTTTAGTTCAGTATGGGTTCACAAACTTGCAAACATCTTATCGGATGCTTTGAAAGACAATTAAAGTGGATATGAATCGAGAAATGGAATAAATATTTCACGGATCCTGCTTTTTGGCAAACTGTAGTATTTATTATTGATTGGCTTTTTTCCTTCTCGTACGACACTGCGTTCAGTGGGGTGAATAAGAGATCATTAAAGACAATACATATAAATATAATTAACCATATATTTTGGCTACCAGCTATCGTTATTTTTGACATATCTATATAATAAAAAATGATAACTTATTGATTTATTAACGGGGACATTTCCAAAGTATAAAAGTTATAAATAATAGCAACAATAACTAAAAAAGTAAATGATTGACATACTATAAAATGTTAATATATAAAATAAAAGAAATCAGACTAGAAAAATTACACAATGTCATAATCATTGAATTATTAAGGCTTTTTTAGGAATTAAGGAGTTCTAGTTCAAGTAAAAAATTCAAATTATAATGACTGTTAGTCAGCTTGCAGGCTTTAGAAATAAAAAGAATTGAACCATTAGTTTTGTAGGTTGGAACCGAAAAACTAAAAGTGGAATGAGTTGATCTTGACGGAATATGAATTCCAATTTTAATGAATAACTTAGATGCAGATATTTCATTATATTAGAAAATGCTAAAACATCTCTTCCCTTGTGACGGATTAGTATCGGTAACAAATTCTGTTGAGACTGTAAGAATAAGTCTATATGACATATGCTATATCAATGACATTTTGACACCATTGTACCAAGCCATCCAGGTCATGTTAAAGTTTCTCATAGTCACTAGGTTTAAGTATCTGACGAGGCAAATGTAAGTGTTTTGTGCATTAGAAATATTTAAATCACGTTTATTGCTTACAGTTTAGACTTTATTTAAAATATTTGTCTTGACTACAGTAGTTACAATGTTTGTAGAGGAAATGCGAAAACAGCTGTTACAAAATAGCAAAACATTTATTTTATCAATATATACATTATAGCACCATTAACAGAGTTCCTCACTACCTTGCTTTTTGCAAAAGGAAACTTTTCCGCGCGAAAAAAAAATCGTGCAGAAAAGTAACTTTTCAGAACTACAAGCAATGAAAAGTAACTTTTCGGAGTGATTTGTTAAATGAATGAATATCTTATCTAAAACACTCAATAAGGTAAAATACTTGCAAAGTAAGTATTTCTTTGTAAGAAATTCAATAATTTTTGTAATTACATTATATTAGTATTGAACTCAAACCTAATTGACGTTTATCTGAGGACTATATCGACCGTAGGGAAAATTTTGTACCTACCATATGCGGAAAGTTCGGCCCTTGACGGCTTGACTGCCGCCTCGTGCGGAAAAGTACCACTTTCCGCACTTGTTAGATAAATAACTAATAGCGTCCGGATGAAAATAAAAATATATTCATACAATTTTAAATTGTAGTACCTATATCGTTGAAACGGTGAAGAAAAGAAGAGCTATTCTAATATTTTCCTAAATTTTCTAAATAATGAAATAAGAAATAATTGCGGCTCATGTTTTATTCCTAGTTCATCTCTTCACAACAATTTGCCTAATAAGGTGCACGAAATAAGTGAGGCCAATTACCCAAGCATTTTAAGTAGGTCCGATTCATTGTCCATAATAATACAACCTTGTACCATACACATTTTATATAAGACTGCTTTTTAGACTTATTTTCTATTAAGAAACAGATCGCTATGTGTTAATGTTATGAGGAAGTCAAATATAAACGTCTGTTCATGGAGTTCCAGTCAAGAGGGAAAACTACGCCTTATTTTTGGAGATATAAAAATAATGCTTATAAAACTTTTGTGTATTTTTACGGCCATTAAAAAAAAATGAAACAAGATATGACAAGATGTATTCCAAAAATTCCTTATTTTAAATAAAACACCCAGCTTTTTATTTTACTTTTTGGTTCTAGGTGAAATTCTATTGCTTCCATTTGCGACTGTTTTCGAGATATTTACAAATTGACGATTTAGGATTTTGTAAGGCTCTAAGTAATTTAACTTAGGACAAAACGAATTAAGCATTTCTATATTAATTTTTACTTCCCTCTTAAAAGGGAAGTATTGTAATCGTGAAAAATCACCTTCCGAGATTTTTTCAGATTTTCACGTTTCAGGGTCCCTAGTTGCCGAAAAACATTGTTTTCTCAATTCCGTCGGTCTGTTTGTTTAGGGCATAGCTAAAATACTACTACCCTATTGACATACCCATATGAAAAATTCATATGGGTATGACCTATATGATACATTTTGGTAAAAATCCAATATGGCAAAACAAAATAGCGACCTAGTGAAATGTCAAAAGTTATTAAAAAACTACTCATCCAATAAGTATATAAATCATCAATATCATCAAATACTCATCCAATAAGTATATAAAAATTGTTACTAATTCAAGATGGCGAAACAAAATGGCGACCAAATAAAATATTTGTAATCTTGAAAAAATCACTCTCTCAAGTTTTACATATCTTCACGTTTTAGCGTCCCTAGATGCCAAAAAATATGTGTTATCTATTCCATTGGTCTGTCTGTCTCGCTGTCTCTATAGTTTAAAAACTACTTATCAGATTGACCCCAAATTTTAGCAAAAATTAAGGGTGATATGGGGATGATGTGGTAATATTTAGTAAAAATCCAAAATGGCGAAAGAATGTTAAAAAATTGTTACTAAAAAACTAATTATCCAATTTACCCCAATTTGTGAACAAAAATCAAGGAATGAACTGTTAACATTTGGATATGAATCCAAGATAGCAAAACAAAATAGGGGTCTAATGAAATATTTAAAAAATCAGCCTGAAAATACTGCTTATTAAATTAATTTCGATTTTTGTGCAAGAATAAGGTGTGATATAGAGATAAACTGATAAATTTGTGATACGAATTTAAGATGAAGAAACAAAATGGCGGCCAAATAAAATTTTTAAAAAATCAACGTACACAAATCTTGTTCAATTGACTTTTTTGCAGAAGAAATTGAATGTGAAAATGGGATAAACTGGTACGAAATCATCTTGACGTAACAAAATGACGGTATGTGTCAATCTAAAGACTACTTATTGAATTTATTTTAAATTATGCCCAAAAGTCCAGTGTGGCATAGCTAGAAAGAAACTGGTAAAATATTGGTAGGAATACAATATGATGGAACAAAATGTTTGAAAATATAGTATATGTAATATATAACACATATATATTATGATTATGTACTGTACTAAAATGGGTCACACTTCACTATTCCTAATAAATGGAAAAAAATTATAACGAAGGAAATTTCGGGTAAAGGAGATTTACAGATTTTTTTATGATTTGTATGGCAACATTTGGTCAAGCATAATTAAAAGGGTTCTTGAAGTTAAATGGACCAAAAGTTTATGGTCAGGTTAAATTGTAGAATAATAGAGCTATATGAACGTTGCAAAAATAGTTGAAAATGGGTACCAAAAGTTTGTTATATAAAATAAGTCTAGAATTTTACGTCGAATACAAAGGCATAATAAACAATATTTTGTCGACCAGAACACGTAGGTAGTATGTCCGTTCACTGTGCGAAAGATCTAAGCTCGAATCCTGCGACGGTCAGCTAATATTAATTTAAAGGGCGCACTTAGGTACTACGCTTAATACCTAGTATAGCTCTTTGAAAAGAAAACATAAGAAGTACGGCATTGTAAACCCAAGCAAATTTTTAAAGGATTCATACAAAAGACCACAAACATCCTCAAGTTTTGTAATAAGCTTAATTTTTATATCTCTAAAAATACCCGAGGTATGAAGACATATTTCCTCTTAAGAAATCATGGTTTTTGGGATTAGACCGCGTCAAATTGGAATTACTAGACGACGTTTCTTTTCGTCGAAGCCGTTAACCGAAGCACGATATCCCGTCCTTTCCAAAGGCGGACATTTCGCAATGGCACCTAGTAACATCCTCCGTTAA
The DNA here is from genome assembly GCA_030620095.1 of Kuschelorhynchus macadamiae. Classification (NCBI taxonomy): domain Eukaryota; kingdom Metazoa; phylum Arthropoda; class Insecta; order Coleoptera; family Curculionidae; genus Kuschelorhynchus; species Kuschelorhynchus macadamiae. The sequence continues at coordinate 14,667 of JAUTXW010004244.1, forward strand.
AGTCGAAATCAGAAGATTACCATTGGAGCAAGCCGTTAAAATCATATGAGACAGCGAAGATCATTAAGAATTCAAAACCACCGAAGGTTGAATCTCTCCGCAGCTTAAAAAACAGCCATGAAGACCTTAAATGAAAACGCTGACATTCTGGGCCTTCCAGCAGACAAAAGCAACGCAACAGTCGTCATGTACAAAATGGAAGACGTGGAAAATGTAACTCAACTTCTGGACAACAACACCTTTAAGGTTATGCAAGCAGACCCTACAAGTAGAATAGAGACACACATCACCAATCTGTCATTAAAGTCAAGCAGCTCCAAGGTCCGCAGGTTCTACGGTCTTTCCAAGATACACGAGAACAATGTACCACTTTTCGTGGAAAAACTTAAGACAATCCAGCTGGATTCCGAAGATATTCTGGTGAGTTTCGATGTAGACTCACTATACATAAATCTTCCTCTTAACGACTCAATTTCCATTATATCTGAGATATTGAACTATGACAATAACTTAATAGATCTAGTGAAAGCTTGTCTTACATCTACTTCTTTGATTTTTCAAGGAACTTTTTATGAACAAATTTCAGGGGCAGTTATGGGAACTCCTTTATCACCTGTGGTAGCGAATCCACAAACAGCAAATCACAAGTCCAGATATATAGATGATACTTTTGTTCTTTGGCCTCATGGACACGACAATCTGCTGATAATTCTGGACCATCTTAATCAACATCATAATATTAAATTCACAATGGAAATTGAATCTAATGGAACAATTCCCTTTCTAGATGTGTTTGTTCAAAGGAAGGAAAATAGCACATTAGGATATTCTATGTATAGAAAACAGACGCATACAAACAGATACTTGTAAATTCCCACCACCATCCAAAAGAAAAGAAATATTAACTTACTAGAACTTAGAGCAATTTCGATTTCTAGTCAAGATTCTCTAACACCGGAAACATTGAAACTGACCGAAACTCTAAGAGGGAATGGCTATTGCACTGAAGATATTAAGGAGGAGATAAGGAGATAAAGAGAAAAGGAGCCACCTATAGGCAGCATTTTTCTTCCCTACATACATGGCATTACAGAGAAAATAGGACGATTACTTTGGCGGTCCGTACGTACAATCTTCAATACAGAAAGAAGAATGGACAATGCTTGCGATCCCCTAAAGAAGTACCTTTTCAAGCAGAAGGAGCATATAAAATCCCTTGCTCCTATGGAGAAGTGTATGTTGGAGAAACAGAACGCTCAATATCAACTAGACTTAAAGTTCTAACATCGGTTCCAGGATTTTATAAACGAAAAATTAGGGAATCTATTGAAATTTTTAAACATACAAAAAACTGCAATAGAGGTCGGGGTTACGGTCTACATCACACGTGGAAACCGATCTTAACACAGGGTCACGGTTCGGCGAGCACAGTCGGTTATAAAAGCCCGCCTGAATCTCTCCGAGCTCATTCGTGGAGTAAAAAATTCTGAAGATGCCTCTTGCAATCGAAGGCGAAACATCGGATAGTAATTCCAATTTGACATGATCTAATACCAAGAACCATGATTTCTTAATTTACCAAAGCCCTAAAAGCTCCCGTTCTATATTTTCTCTTGGTTGGAACACCCAGTACGTAGCTACATCAATTTTTCTCGCAAAACATGTATGTAAAGGTCATATTTCCTACTACGAATTAAATGTAAGTTGTATAGGTCAATTTTAATTAAAAAACTATTACCCACTGTTTTGGATTCCGATTTAATTGGCAAATACATCTGCAGATTTAATTACTGGTAGTGTAATTATGCATACATTTTTTCCAATAATATTGATTTAATGAAGTGTGTGATATAAACTGCTCGTTAAAAAGAACGGCAAAAGTTTTTGTCAAATGATGTCAAAATGTCGCCGACATTTCTTAATCGATTTTAATTTGGATTCTAAAAGCGTGTTTCATGTAGAATCAACGGGGGATGCTTTTTTCACGTTCATTTTTTAAGCGCTGTACCAAGTGGTAAAAGATAAGATAATTAAAAGAAAATTTTCAGTAAGGTGTATTTCCTTAAAAAAAGTGTTTTCCTTGTTAGTATTGATAATTTGAAGCCTAAGTCAATATCTTGGGAAGGTTTCCGCAGTATTTTGTTTAGTTAGTCCCTTCTAACAAAAATAGCGTTAGTTTTTCTGAAAAAGCTGACTTGGAAAAAATTCTGAAAGTTTGAGAATTTATTGTATTTATAAATATTGGCTAATGTCACATTTCTGTTGTTAATGATAACTCTGGTTTATTTCAAGAAAATTATTTATTTCCCACGTCTTTTCAGTTATACAGTGTAATAAAATAAGGCTCGATTTAAGTCATTTCTTAATGTACTGAAAACAACACTAAAAAAAGTTAGTCACGTGTTTTATCTTACCTTGCAAATTTGACATTTTTTTTAAATGACAATGATTTTTTCTAAAAATGTTGAAAAATGGCAAAATAAAAAGTTACTAATTTTTTTGAATTATCATCTATTATCCAATTTCAGTACTCACGACTCTCACTTTTTTACTTAATGCTATTTCACCGAACCGAATGCAAGCCAACCTGAACTAAACTTTTTAATATTGATAAATTTATCGCCTACATGCATTCTTATCATTTTTTTTTATTTTAAGCGAAATTTTGTTGATGAAAAAATAAATGGGCTATTTTAATTAAAGCATTGAAATAACCTTCGAATAACCAAATACAGCCTAAGTTATATAGCATAGCTAGGGAAACAATTGAATGAATTCTTCTTCCAAGAATTTTATTATTAAAAGTGGAGCAGATTTCCACACATTCCGTTACTTAAGTGAAAAAGCATTGTATTAAAAAAATGAGAAACATTTGAAGCCAACCGATACAGTTGAAATTGGGCATGTAGGTATAAAATTAAAAAAGAAAATTTCTCTTCACTATTTTCCAAACTTTTTAGAAAAAAGTAGGCTTCTGCCATTTTTTTTTTGAAAAAAAAAACGTAAAATTTAACAGGTAATAAATCACGTGTCTAGCTTTTTTATTAACTATTATTAAATTAGCTATTTTTATTATTTTTCAAGCAAAAACTTTCTGTTATTTCAAAAAAAGACAATTAAATAATTTTACTGCTCATGCAGAATTTCATCTGATTTATCACGTCATCCATAGAATAAAACCTGGAATACTCTCAACCTTATAGTAACATCTGTATGCATTACAAAGTAAAACCTTTAATGGAATTAACTCTCATATCCTTACTTAAATCGAACCCTATTTTGGGACACAAGTTAAAAAATATTTTCTGTTAAAATTGACCATAGTCATCACTAAGTAACCACATGTGGCATCAGCCATACCATTAATGCCTAAAATTGTACATACCATTTTTGCCCAAAATCAGCTGTTTTCCAGAAAAAAATCATACAATTTTTGTTACAAGATAGTAAACAAAAAACTGCCGAATACATCCCGAGGCATTGACCTAGGTTTCAAAATATCAATCAGAAAACCTTTCTTTAAGAAAATACACCTTGTTGAAAATTTGAATTTTTAAATTACCTTATTCTTTAACATCCCGTACAGGGCTCAAAAAAATAATGTGAGAAAATCAAACCCCGTCGCTAATTCTACATGAAACAAATATTTAGAATCAGGAAAGTTTATTGGTTTAAGAAATGTCGGAATGACTGACATTTAAATATCAGGTCAAATAAACCTTTTTCGTTCTTTTCAACGATCAGTTTATTTTAAAAACGGAAATATTGAGTTATAAATTTGCATTCACCTGATTTAAGTAGACTTACTCATAATCAATTTTTGCATTAAATAATGCAGTAATTTGAAGTTAAATTAAAATTCTAACTTAAGTGGCTATTATCAAAGTGAACTGAATAACACTACAGTACACTTTAATATTATTAATCAGATTTTAACAATAATTTCGCAAAAAGAATTAACCTTAAATCTCATAATTTGTGCAATAAATATACCCCAATGCTTTATATTCGTTTAAACCCTTCTATAGTAGGTGCTAACGATTTACCATTTTTTGAAAAATGTAAGTTTGGGCCTAAAAACCTAAATCAATCAATCAATTAGCCTAAATCAATCATCAATATTTTTAGGACGATAGATTGAGCGAAATGATTTTTTTCTGGATTCTTGTTCTTCTAGGACTATTTTGAACTTTTTTCTGTCTTGATCTTCGCCGTGTTGCACGCTTTAAAATGGTGGACATGCTGCACCAGTCGATTAATATTTGTCAGTTTTGACACTGGCATTCAAACTTCATAGCGAAAATACAAATTATAAAGAAAATAGCAGTTACAAATGTGTGTTTAATCTGTTTCAGGATTCATCTGGATCCTTACGATATTATATATGTTTTAACGTCAGAAATGTGCAATTGATATTGCCAAATATGATCGAGCGTCCAAAGTAGTTATGATAACCACCGAGCGTGGACCAAAAAATAAACATTTTTCAAATTCAATTCAGTCCTCGTTTATTTCAACAAGAGTTTTCTAGCGCCATATCCACTGTTTAAAAAGAGCTATGTGCTTTTGCAGTCTATATATAATGCATTCGTGCTGTTTAGACGTAGCCGTGATCGCCATATCATGGGCAAATATATAAAATTTGAATAAATTACATTTCAGTATTTCGTTTGAACATACATTGAATAATAATGTACTGACCGGTTTTCGTACGGATATCACGTCATCCAGGGACACAGAAAAGTACATTTCACTTTGATGATAGGAAAATGTGTATTTGGATAAATAATTAGGATATCCCAGCCTTGTAACAGAAGATACTATAATCACAACATAGAGTATAATTTTTTATATATTCTAAATATAAATCAAGCAATATGTTACTAAAACTGTTGGTTCTCACGTTCACGCTTAATCAGGCTTGATTTTTTTCACAAGAATTATAAGTAAGTTTATCTAATATTAGTTTCGAGAATTTAAAACCCTAGATAAGTATCATATAACTCAAATGCTACAATCTAGAGTATAGACAGATATATGGATGAGTTTTCTTAAAAGGTTACAATTTATGCCTTCCTTTTCGACGGTTTATGGATCCCATATGTTCCCTGTTTCACAGTAATCTTTTCTCGTTAAAATTGTTAATTGAAGCATTTTATTTGGTTCGATGCAAAGATAATAAATGGTCAATTTACTATGTTGAAAATACCATGCCATGTTTTTGGGGAATAATTTTCCCTGCAGAAAAGATAAACTGAAAGGGTTTTTCGTGCCTTTTTTTCGCCATGACTTTTCGGACCCATAATGTGGATAAGTTAGTATAGGCTTATATATTAAATTATATACATAATCTTAAGACGCAGAATTGAAGGGAATATCTTTTTTTTTAATCTATTTATTCACTTTTAATTATCATGGGTGATACCTCGTGTTTCTAGGACGAAGTTTCCGAACTTAAAGTTTAGAGTAGGGACTTAAGCTTCACCATTCACAGCTTTACTCGTTTCGTCCCGACTAATAAAATCAAAGAGGGGATTGGTCTAAGGGGTGGATCTAGTAATAGCTGAGCTAACTTTGTATTTTACGGGAAGTTTAAAAGTTAGTCTGTGTCAGAGTTTTGATTCTTATAGTTGGTTTTTAATTCTTCTTTTGTGGTGGTTTATGGGGCTTTACGTATATAGTGGGATATTAAAGTTAGGGTATTTTTCAAAGATATTTTATTTTTTATCCTATATTTTATTTGGGGAGTAACTGGGTTTTCAAGAGTTAAATTTACGTTTTATTTAAAGATTTTTCTTTTGTACTAAAGTTGGGATTTTAAGATAATTCCCTAATTTTTTTAGATTTAAATACTTTTTTTTGTTATTAGGTTTAAGTATTATTTTTGTACAGCATTTCACTTTCTTTATTTTTGTTAATAGATTTTTAAGTTGTTTTTAAAAACCAAATCTTTTATTTAAATAAACCACCTGATAGCTAAATAAATATATATTCAAGAAGAAGATACCATCGTTGTTGCAGTTTGCTGTTGTTCGAGTTTATAAGGCCGCAGAATTGGTGAGATAAAATATTTTATCCAATTTGTACTAACAAATATATTTAATAAAAATTGTAAATTATCATTTACGAAGAAGCCTACAGAATACCTTTGATTTTACTTATCATATATTAGTTAATTTCAGTATTGTGACAGGGTTGCCCGCTACGTCTCAAATAAATAAATAAAATAAATAAATAATTTTAAATATAATAATCAACCGCTCGATAACCCTGCTACAGCCTGACTAGTCTGATCATTAGAGCATTGTTCCACACGTTATCAAAAGCTTAGCTGAGGTCCAGGGAGAGGACACCTGTATGATGTATTTTATTAAAGAAAATGAGTAGTGCAGTCTACAAATTGCTCTAGTTGAAGAGTTTTGTGGTCTACTATAAACATTTAAAGTAATGGTAGAATTTTACTTTTTCAACTATTCTATTCCTGTATTCCATAGTAATCTAATAGACCTATAGCTTTTAGGTGAAGAAGGATCTTCTCCTAATTTCTCAGCAGGATTATTTTAGTATGCTCCCAGCGATAAGGAAAAGTGCTGAATCTGAAGACTGCTTGCCAGGCATTTTTTTTAGAGCAGTGCAGTTGCAGAGCAACCCAGTGCTTTTTTGATGTTCAGACAAGACACAAGATTTTTGACAAGTTCAATGTCCTTTTGAGGGATGTAACGAGGTGAGAACGTCATATTTTAACATATTGGAATAAACCTGGTAATTGCACTGTCATAGCTTTTACCGCTACTGTGATTCTCTCTCAACTATTCAGGTCGACCACGCAGGAAAGTAGAGTAATTTTCTGATGAACATACATTCTGCTAGTAATTAGTTAGTTTATAGACACTATTATTCTCTAAACCTTGTCCAGTGTTTGATAGTGTAATAATCGGTTTTTCCTCTTATATTGCCTAACGATTCTGGGAATATCTCCACATTTGGAAAACCTCACCGTTTTGATAACTTAGGACTGGCTATTGCTAATTCAATGTTATATGTCATCTTAATAACGGCGGATTCCCAACATGCAATGCAATTTTTGGGAAGTTGAGGAGACTCAGTGTTATGCGTCATGTCATCCAATATTTGTAGTTTTTTGTTATAAATCAAAACCTTTTTTATTACAAACGAAATATGTGAATATTTCAACGTCATATTTAGAAACAGAGACTGATAAACCTATTCACAAACGAGAATTTCCTTTTAAAAAATATATATTATTTGAAATTGCATAAGAAAATGGGCAAACTGTAATTATAAAAATCTATCTTCTGTCATCGGATGTGAATTCAATCTATAGATTGTAACTGTTAGATTAATTCATAAATTGTTTATCTCAAAGTAATATTACTACCAAACTAGTTCATTGGACTATTAAATCAAATGCACGTAGTAAAAAGTCTCAAGCACATTTGATTGATATAAGTTTGTACACGTTTCCGTTAAAACACTCCAGATTCAGAAAGCGATGATGAGCGCACTCCTGAAATATACATAAATATGTCGTATCTGATAAGTATACTTTTTTTAGCAACAAATATTTTATTTGTTATATTTCCGAAATATGCCCGATCAGCACAATGTAGTTAAACGTTTCACAAAATTAGCATTTTTTCAGAACTCAATTTAATTTTTGACATAACTGAAATAAAGCATATTTGATGAACAAAATGTATTATTCCAGCTTCACCTGAATAAATTAAATAGGTAAACTTTTTATTTTAACTTAAAACAGAAATATTACTTATTATTATTGAAAGTACAGTTAGTAATTTAAAGCTGAGTGCAACTGGTTTTTTGGGAAATCATGAAGATGGTTTGTTATCCGGCGTTAATGAATGAAATGGAATTTCGATGGTTTTCTCGCAAATTGACAAACTTGGTATTTCAACTGGATGATTTTTTGCACTGCCACTTAAAATATTGTTGCATAACTCTTTTTTGTACGTAGTTGAGTCGTTTATATATCCCTCCGCTAATTTTGATCACTATATATATATATATATATATATATATATATATATATATATATATATATATATATATATATATATATATATATATATATATATATATATATATATATATATATATATATACTAAAAAAATCTTCCAGTTGAAATACCAAGTTTGTCAATTTGCGAGAAAACCATCGAAATTCCATTTCATTCATTAACGCCGGATAACAAACCATCTTCATGATTTCCCAAAAAACCAGTTGCACTCAGCTTTAAATTACTAACTGTACTTTCAATATTAATATTAGTAATAATAATAAGTAATATTTCTGTTTTAAGTTAAAATAAAAAGTTTACCTATTTAATTTATTCAGGTGAAGCTGGAATAATACATTTTGTTCATCAAATATGCTTTATTTCAGTTATGTCAAAAATTAAATTGAGTTCTGAAAAAATGCTAATTTTGTGAAACGTTTAACTACATTATGCTGATCGGGCATATTTCGGAAATATAACAAATAAAATATATGTTGCTAAAAAAGTATACTTATCAGATACGACATATTTATGTATATTTCAGGAGTGCGCTCATCATCGCTTTCTGAATCTGGAGTGTTTTAACGGAAACGTGTACAAACTTATATCAATCAAATGTGCTTGAGACTTTTTACTACGTGCATTTGATTTAATAGTCCAATGAACTAGTTTGGTAGTAATATTACTTTGAGATAAACAATTTATGAATTAATCTAACAGTTACAATCTATAGATTGAATTCACATCCGATGACAGAAGATAGATTTTTATAATTACAGTTTGCCCATTTTCTTATGCAATTTCTAATAATATATATTTTTTAAAAGGAAATTCTCGTTTGTAATAAAAAAGGTTTTGATTTATAACAAAAAACTACAAATATTGGATGACATGACGCATAACACTGAGTCTCCTCAACTTCCCAAAAATTGCATTGCATGTTGGGAATCCGCCGTTATTAAGATGACATATGACATTGAATTAGCAATAGCCAGTCCTAAATTATCAAAACGGTGAGGTTTTCCAAATGTGGAGATATTCCCAGAATCGTTAGGCAATATAAGAGGAAAAACCGATTATTACACTATCAAACACTGGACAAGGTTTAGAGAATAATAGTGTCTATAAACTAACTAATTACTAGCAGAATGTATGTTCATCAGAAAATTACTCTACTTTCCTGCGTGGTCGACCTGAATAGTTCAGAGAGAATCACAGTAGCGGTAAAAGCCATGACAGTGCAATTACCAGGTTTATTCCAATATGTTAAAATATGACGTTCTCACCTCGTTACATCCCTCAAAAGGACATTGAACTTGTCAAAAATCTTGTGTCTTGTCTGAACATCAAAAAAGCACCGGGTTGCTCTGCAACTGCACTGCTCTAAAAAAAATGCCTGGCAAGCAGTCTTCAGATTCAGCACTTTTCCTTATCGCTGGCAGCATACTAAAATAATCCTGCTGAGAAATTAGGAGAAGATCCTTCTTCACCTAAAAGCTATAGGTCTATTAGATTACTATGGAATACAGGAATAGTATAGTTGAAAAAGTAAAATTCTACCATTACTTTAAATGTTTATAGTAGACCACAAAACTCTTCAACTAGAGCAATTTGTAGACTGCACTACTCATTTTCTTTAATAAAATACATCATACAGGTGTCCTCTCCCTGGACCTCAGCTAAGCTTTTGATAACGTGTGGAACAATGCTCTAATGATCAGACTAGTCAGGCTGTAGCAGGGTTATCGAGCGGTTGATTATTATATTTAAAATTATTTATTTATTTTATTTATTTATTTGAGACGTAGCGGGCAACCCTGTCACAATACTGAAATTAACTAATATATGATAAGTAAAATCAAAGGTATTCTGTAGGCTTCTTCGTAAATGATAATTTACAATTTTTATTAAATATATTTGTTAGTACAAATTGGATAAAATATTTTATCTCACCAATTCTGCGGCCTTATAAACTCGAACAACAGCAAACTGCAACAACGATGGTATCTTCTTCTTGAATATATATTTATTTAGCTATCAGGTGGTTTATTTAAATAAAAGATTTGGTTTTTAAAAACAACTTAAAAATCTATTAACAAAAATAAAGAAAGTGAAATGCTGTACAAAAATAATACTTAAACCTAATAACAAAAAAAAGTATTTAAATCTAAAAAAATTAGGGAATTATCTTAAAATCCCAACTTTAGTACAAAAGAAAAATCTTTAAATAAAACGTAAATTTAACTCTTGAAAACCCAGTTACTCCCCAGATAAAATATAGGATAAAAAATAAAATATCTTTGAAAAATACCCTAACTTTAATATCCCACTATATACGTAAAGCCCCATAAACCACCACAAAAGAAGAATTAAAAACCAACTATAAGAATCAAAACTCTGACACAGACTAACTTTTAAACTTCCCGTAAAATACAAAGTTAGCTCAGCTATTACTAGATCCACCCCTTAGACCAATCCCCTCTTTGATTTTATTAGTCGGGACGAAACGAGTAAAGCTGTGAATGGTGAAGCTTAAGTCCCTACTTTAAACTTTAAGTTCGGAAACTTCGTCCTAGAAACACGAGGTATCACCCATGATAATTAAAAGTGAATAAATAGATTAAAAAAAAAGATATTCCCTTCAATTCTGCGTCTTAAGATTATGTATATAATTTAATATATAAGCCTATACTAACTTATCCACATTATGGGTCCGAAAAGTCATGGCGAAAAAAAGGCACGAAAAACCCTTTCAGTTTATCTTTTCTGCAGGGAAAATTATGCCCCAAAAACATGGCATGGTATTTTCAACATTGTAAATTGACCATTTATTATCTTTGCATCGAACCAAATAAAATGCTTCAATTAACAATTTTAACGAGAAAAGATTAAAATATTGTTGCATAACTATTTTTTGTACGTAGTTGAGTCGTTAATATATCCCTCCGCTAATTTTGATCACTATATATATATATATATATATATATATATATATATATATATATATATATATATATATATATATATATATATATATATATATATATATATATATATATATATATATATATATATATAATCTGGCGCCTTATTCATGAAATCCGATAGGTTTTCTTTTGTGCAAATATTTGCTTTCTTTGGTTTGACCTCAATATTTTGTTTTTCTGATAAAAGCAGTTAATTTGTAGAATTGGCGTATATCTATATTTCCTTTAACTATTAAAACGCTCTTAAGCATTGAGTATTTAGTCCACAAAGTATTTGGTCTAAATTCTTTGCTTAATTCAAGAAAATAAGCTAATAGTACCTCTTCTTTAACCGTTTTCACACCTTTTCCTTTGGACCAGTTCCCGAACAAGTCGTACTTCTTTTCATACTTCTGTTTTGATGCGCAAATTTATCACTTAGCGCACGTTTAAAAATTATTAAATATTAACCTAAAACGGAACGCGGCTAATCTATGATTACTGACATTGACAAAATATATTATAAACAAACTGACCAATGCTTTATCTAAGAACATATTACATTTTTAGACGCTTTATGTTCTGTAGCATTTTGCGGGATAGGCACGGGGAAAGATTTTAGTTTCGCTTTCTCCGACTACTTTGTGTTTTACACTTCTTCAAAGGAGCAAGGAATTGTGAATAGCCATTCTGTTTGAAAATGTACAATATCTTTCGGGGATCGCAAGCATTGTCTAATCTTCTTTTGTGTACTGTTTTGTCTGTAGTATCATGTTTGTGGGTAAGACCAACACTACCTAATGGTGGCTCGTTATCATTCTCCTTTCGCGAAGTTGGTTTAAACATATTTTCTAACTGAAAGCGTAATATCTTCAGTCCAGTAACGATTCCGTCTCAGAGCTACGGTCCGTTTCGATGTTTTCGATGTTATAGAATCTTGATCAGAAATCGGAATGGCTCTAAATACTAGTGAGTTATTAACCGATTTCTTTTGTACTGAATGGTGGTGGGAATTTGCATTTAAGTATCTATTTGTCTGCGTGGGTTTCCTATACACAGAATGTCCTAATATACCATTTTCCTTCCTTTGAACAAATACATCTAGAAAGGGAATCGTCTCATTAGATTCAATTTCTATTGATTAGTTTGGCGGTCCAACCTACGCACACCTCAGAAAATTGAACAACGCTTGCGATCCCCGAAAGATATTGCACTTTTTCAAATAAAAGGAGTATATAAAATTCCTAGCTCCTGTGGAGAAGTATATGTGGGAGAAACAAGACGCTCAATATCATCATGACTTAATGAACTTAAACGATGTATTGAAAAGAAGCACCAAAAATTACCGTTGTATCCAGTACGACCATAAATATTGATATAATACAATCGAAGACCGATTGTACTTCGAATAGACAGTCTATCAGGCAGTTTTATAAATTCTTCACATCAATCGCTCGTGTTGCTATTTAATCGTAACATTAGCACGCTAACAGTATTTGCCAGCAGCCTGATTTAAGTATACTTGTTTAGAAATACAGTAGAGAAAATACGCTTTAAAGAGGCAAATAGGATTCCCGGGTAATAATGGAAAAGTGATCCCTTAACGAATTTAACCAACAGGTCGGATGCGTGCGTCGTGGACTGGTAACCCTAGGCGTTGAGCTACGCGGAAATATCTCGAAGGATCTCATTTAGGGCGTCTTTTAATTTCCATTTTTTCATCATTTGCTCGGAACGTTATCGATCTTGGATAAAATCTTCTTAGCATTACCATTATTACAGATGACCCTAGTAATAAATTAGATATTTTTGAAATAAAACAAGTTTTTATACTATTGAGAACTACACTTTGATTGATAATTTCTCACTCATGTTGACTTACTTCACCAACAAGAGGTGTGCCCCATCCTTGAAAATTACTGCTTAATCGAAATGGACTAAAAATTATTTAGGTTAACGACATTTTACAAATTAAGAAGCAACTCATCAAAATCAAAGTTTACTGAATACTAAAACCTATAAGTTAAACTCTTACTGCGGCAGATCCGCCTACCTCTTCCGTCCCATCTCGTCGTGGTAGAGGCAGGCCACTGTTCGATTACTCATGTTCACCGTTCTATTCACAGTGGCCGACTAATAAAAAATAATTAATTTAAAAGTATAACTTAGTTTGTCGTAGCCTTAGAAAGTATATTTCTCACCCAACCAACTTAAAAACCAATTAAAGACAGGGATTTTCGCAAGTAGCTTTTAACCATCTCTGCAAGAAGTTTCCCTTAAATTATTTTGTTTCCTTATATATAAGACGTCGCATTTGAAATCGGTAATTCTTTCGAACGCTTTAACTAGTCAACACAATGCTGCTATACCTACGTGATATTTTCTGATTATTACTATTTTAGGTGTACTTCAATATGTTTTGTATTTGGATAATACATTCTAATTATAACTTTAATACGCATACAACTTTTGGTATGAGAAAAATGAATTTATAGAAATATGAAAATATGATAGATTGAATATCTGCATTTGATTTTTAAAATAACTAATACATAAATCCTACCGATTTATAATAACAATATAAGTAATATATTTTCATATGCAACACCGAAGAGCTGTCTAGTTTGTATGTGTGTGCGGTAAAAACATCTTTATGTTAAAACACTTTTCAAAAAAGAAAAATATTCCACTTAGATACACTCATCAATACATCTAATTAAAACTGAGATCACATACCATATGTAAACAAACTAGACGTCCATACGAACTAATATAAAGTACATTAAATTTGACATAAAAATATTAATTACTAATATGTTTACACATTATACAGAAGGAATTGTACTCTTTAACTTATTTTATAGATAATAATAATATAGCATTCCTTTTAAATTACCGTTGACGAGATTTGGAAATTCCGTCGTCGCAATTTCCAGATTTCACCGACGATATTTTTAAATTTGCACGATTGGCCTAGTTGAATGTCACCTGCATAATTTTAAATCTCGTCCACGCAATTTTTTTAGTACACGAGAAGAGTGAAATTTACGACATCTTCAATAGAGCTATCCACAAAAATGTATTTCTCTTATAAGAAAATATGAAAGATTGCTTAATTTACTGCACTTAATGCTATAAAAAGAACATTTTCAAGAAATTATTTATGTCTATTTGGCAAATGAATGGAATGATGCGCTTGCGCGGCGTGTAAGGTAGTGCTGTACGTCGGTCTTCAATTTTTACAGTTTTTCACGTATATTTTCTGCAGAAAATTATATATAAAGTTTTTATTACGTGAGTTTATTGTATTACATTATGACAAGGGGAGCTTCCAGAGTGGATGATCCCACAATAGTGAATTTCTAAAACTCAGCAAGCGAATGGAAGAAATGGCGGCTAAATTTAAGAATGACCTTGATGAATTTAAAAAGGATTTGACGAAAAGTTCCGGAACGCACAATGGCGATAAGGGCAAACTAGCTGAAAAATTTTCATTTGAGAAATCCGTCCTGGATTCCCTACAGGAAATCAAGAATGATATAACGCAGCTAAAGTTAGATACATCGAACCATATTAGGTCTAATAACCAGAACGCCATTCTCGTACATGGTATAGAAGAGAGGCAGTCAGCTAATATGTACGAGAATATGACCCTTTTGTTATCAACAAAAATCGGCATAGAAGTCAAAGTCGGATTTAAACTATCGTTACCGTTTGGGAATGAAAAAGTCTAATGCAAAAAAACCCAGGCCAGTTTTAGTTTCGTTCTGCCAGCGATGGCTGCGGGATCACATATTTTATAACAAAAAACAGTTAAAGGGATCCAATATTTTATTCACGGAATTACTTACAAGTGATACCCTAAAATTTTTTAAAGAAACCAGAACTCATTTTCAAAATATGTGTTGGACTCAAGGCGGAAAAGTGTTTGTCCTTAGTGATGGTAAAAAAGTATTTGTGCCTTCCCTGGAAAAATTGAGGCAAATTATTGGAGTGGTTTTGTCTGAAGAAAGTGATTCCGATAATAATTAAAGGTATTATGTCATATGAAGGTACGTTTTTACACATATTTTTAATTTTTTTCCTGGTTATTTCATTTCATAAATCATGTTTTCTTTCCTAAGATTTGTAAACCTTTGTGAACTATAATGGAAATGTAAATATTGTGCCTACAATGTTATTCTGTGCTTAACTATAACATACTATTTACGATGTTATTTTGCACTTAACTATGCAATATTATTTATTTCTATCATCACCGAGTTGTTTTTTCTGTTTTTTTTTTGAGCATATAATATACAAGTATTTTTTGTTTCATAACCCTTGTATATTTTTTATAAATATGTTAACATTGTATTATCAGCTTGTTATAAAATAATTGTGGTTAGGAAATATAGTTATTCATACAGAGTAGGGATATTTTGTTGTATTAATATTAAATTCTTATTTTGTTGTATTAGCGTTAAATTCAATTTTCAGTATTTATTAATTTAGGTTTTATATTCTATAAATTCTCATGAGCCCTTTTGTATATTAATTTCGTCCTTTCAAATCAAGTGATATACTTTTCTAATTTTTGTCAGATTTTATATTACATATTATAGTCAAAAATATTAACCTCGTATTTCCGTGCATTATAGAATATATATTATTATTATTATTATTCGGTTGGTATAATGTTCGTATAATGTATTTATTAGGTATACTATACTCTACTATTTCTATTTTTGATATTTGTGAAAACAGAAATTGATGTTCAGTTTTACTGTTAATTGCGTAATTCTTATGCCTACGTTGTTTTTTCTCTCCTTAAAAGGTATAAGATATTTTTGGAAATTTATGTGACCTTTTTCTTGAGAGTTCCGGTATTTTTATTAACTCGAAGATATCAGCAAAGCAGAAATTATATTTTGTTTTATTTTTTAAGTTATATAATTTTTGGACCGGAGTATGCTAGCATATGATACTCTATGCTATTATTTTTATATTTTTATAGGTTTAGGATGTCTGTTTCATTTTTAGGTAATATTTATTGTTTACAGGCTACTGGGCGGTATCAGGGCGTAGCTTTGCGCGGTTTTCTTGGCGGGCTAGCCATGTATAATGGATAATTTTAATGATGTAGGTGACCGTCAGTTTATTTCTTTTAATAGTAAGTCTAACCAATTTGTGGTGGCGCATCTTAACGTTCGATCACTTAATACGGGATTTCATGAATTCACAAATTATGTTAACGATTATAAATTTGACGTGTTTGGTATTACCGAGACTTGGCTAACCCCCAATTATGACTCTGGTTTTTTTAATATTCCTGGTTACCAGTTTGTAAGGAAAGATAGAGCGGGTAGAGGGGGAGGGGTTGGTATTTATATTAAAAAACATATCAAATATCAATTAACGGAACATGACATAGCATCTGAAAGTTGTGAGAATATTAGTATAAAATGTAAAATTAACAAAAAAAAATTATTATTTACAACTATTTATCGCCCACCCTCTTCAAATCTGGAAAACTTTTTTGATTTTTTTGAAAATTGTTTGAGCTTGTCGGTTCCATTTTATGATTATGTCATACTTGTGGGTGACTTTAATATCGATTTATCAAATCATGCCTCTCCACAAAGTATTAAATTTAATAGGCTGTTAAATGCCTTTAATGTCCTACAAACGATCACCGCTCCCACCCGCCTGAATTTAACTACAAACACATCTAGTTTATTAGACCTTATTATAACAAATAATAACCTTCCTTGTAGTAAAAGTACTTCTGTACCGATTTCGGAAAAAGTTTCTGATCACTGCTTAGTTATTTCGATTTTTAATTTAAGTATTGAAGAGTGTGCATCTAAATTTATAGAGTACAGAGATTACAATAACATAATATATGAGGAATTCGAGCGCGATGCAGTGGAATTGCAATGGAATCATAAGATTAAGGAATCATAAGTAAATAATTACTATGCACAAAATATAAACGAAAAGTTAAAATTGTTTAATAAAAATATAATGTATTTAATTAATAAACTTAACTTATAACTTAAAGAGAAAAAAAAATTAAAGACAAACCCTTTACACCATGGATCACCGACAACATAAAATTATTAATAAAATTAAGGGATAAAGCCCATAATAAATATTTGAAAAATAAAACTGATTCACATCTTAGGTACTATCGAGAACTACGAAATTACACAAAACATGCTATTGCCAGAGAAAAAATTGCATATTTTAACTTAATGTCTACTCGAAAGGGAAAGGAATTTTGGAATCAAGCTAAAAAAATAAATTTAACTTATAAATTGAATGCTCTGACCTTGCAGACGCAACATCGATTAATGACTATTATGCTAATTGTACAGCTGGTCCTGACACAACTTCTAATGATACATTACTATTTTATCAACAAAATACACTTTCAAATGTAACCAGTGTATTAAATTTCGAGCTTATTGATGAATTATCCTTAAACAAAATTATATATCTTATAAAGTCAAATGCTTCCGGAGAAGATAACATCTCAATAAAAGATCTCAAATTATGTTTACCTTTCTGTAAAAATCCGCTAATAAATATTATTAATAGTTGTATTTTAGAGAGTGTTTATCCTGATCTTTGGAAAAAATAATTATACCCTTACCAAAGGTTTCTCATCCCTCCGACTTCAGGGATTTAAGGCCGATAAGTATTTTACCTGCCGTTTCAAAAATTCTTGAACGACATATTTATAACCAAATCTCTTCATTTGCTAACTCTTTTAAGATCGTTCCGGAGTGTCAATCAGGTTTTCGCAAAAACTATAGTACTACAACGTGTCTTGTCAATCTACTTAATGATATTCGGTTTAGTGAGGAAAAAAGAGAAATAACGTGTTTGGGGTTGCTGGATTTTAGTAAGGCATTTGATACGCTTAGTCATAGAATGTTGCTGGCAAAATTACGGTATTTTGGATTTTCTAATGGTGCAGTAAAGTTTTTTGAATCTTATTTAACTAATAGATCACATTGTGTGCACATTATGAAGGGTTCTGATAAACACAAATCACAATATAGGCTCCTAAAAACGGGTGTTCCCCAAGGTTCAATCTTGGGCCCGTTATTATTTTCGTTATATGTTGCAGATATGTATACAAGCGTAGCATACTCTAAACTTCAACAATATGCCGACGATTCTCAGGCGTATTTGTCATTTACTTTAGACAACTTGCATATCTCGCAAAATAATTTTAATGAAGATTTAAACAGTATATATAATTTCGCACAAAATCATAATTTAAAATTGAATGCATCTAAATCATGTATTATATTTTTTGGAAGCAATAAAAATCAAACAACTCAAGTTTATCAGAGATTTTCTGCACAAATAAATAATATAAAATTGCCTCTGGTCACCGAAGCAAAAAATCTGGGTGTTTATTTCGATTCGGATCTATCATTTAAAACACATATTACGAAGAAATTTAGCATTGCATATATGCGCTTAAAAACGTTAGCTACCTTTAAAAAAATATCTGCTTCCAGCAACTAAATATTATCTTTGCAACACACTCATTTTATAATTATTTGATTATGGAGACATTGTTTACGATTCATCATTGACTTCAACTATTGCCAATTCTATACAAAAAGTTCAAAATGCGTGCATGCGTTTCTCCTACAATATACCATATAGACATCATATTACACCATACCTTAATAATTACTCTATACTCTCCATGAAAAACCGTCGTAGGTATCATATGTTGTTATTTGTTTATAGAATTTTAAAAACTGGACAAGCACCTTACCTATATCGGTTATTTACTTCATATGAACACCCTCATCTTACCAGAAATGCAAATAATTTTAGGGCACCTTTACACAGAAAAGCTTGTTTTCAGAAGTCCTTTAGTTTCGTTGCAATTCAAATGTGGAATAGCCTTCCACCCAATGTTAAAGAATTTTCATTAAATAATTTTCGAAAACATACGAAAAAAATGTTACTAGATATGCAATGAAATAACTAATTTTTTCTGCTTTTTTAATTGTATTTTTTAAAAATTTAAATTGTATTTACGTTTAAAAAAACTCGTTCTCTTATTTTCCTTTATTTTTTTTAAAAACTTTTACGAATGCTGCATTATATTTTTACTTTATGTCTATTCATTACTCATTAAATAGTCACACGCTTAATATAGTAAAAACTTGATTTTCAAAACCAGAATTTAAGCTGATGAGTTGCCTGCATAGGTAGATATAAATTCCAATTATAAATTCTAAATTCCAAATATCAAATATAAACAAAAAGTCCATTTGCTTTTTGGCTCGTCTGAGTGTTCGCTTGGAGCTCCTGTCCTGGTATTTGCCCATTGCCTATACTAAAATAACTTAATGTTAAATTTAATATAGTAGTACTAAGGTCTGCACCACATAGGCATATTTTGCAATGTGCTTATGTAACGGTTTTATAATCGAGGTGTTGCCCTAATTTGTCCTCTTAAATTATTGTTTATGGTTGTAATTATTTTTTCTTGTACTGTGACAAATAAAAATACTTTTGAATTTTGAAATATAATACACATATGTCAAAGCAACAAATTTTCTTATTGGCCCGTGTAAAATTATGGGTGAAAAATTTGCCTCAGTGATATTTCAAACTGCACTTTTGGCTTATTTCAAAACCCGTGAAATTTGAAGGCCCGAAAGATTTTAAAATATCAGGTATCATTTAGGCAGCGTTGTAAAGAGAGCCATAATGGGCAATAATAAAATTTGTCGTTTTGATATAATATCTGCCAAAAAGACATGACACAGAAGTAATTTCCTCTTTGCTGGATGCGTTAGTTTTAAAATATTAGATTCAGTACATTATCTAGTTATTTATCTTTCCTTAGAAGAAAAATAAAATGTTAATAACTGAGATATGTATAATATGTAATATTTACCACTTATTAGTAATATAAGTAGTTTTGTTGAAAAATTGACGACCACCTTTTTCATTTATAATGAACTTTTTCTACTAAGTTCCAACAAAAATTACTATCTATTGGATTTGAGCCAAAATTGAATATAACAGATTTCCTAAAAAGAAGAGACTGTCCAGAAGAAAAATAGTGAATTTGCTTTCTTTTCTTTTTAATAATACAATAGATGTCTACACATCTTTACTTCATGTTAGTCTTTTATATTAGAAATATATGTTTTCTATAGAAAATATAGAAACATTTATTTGTTGCTTGTTGAAATGTAAGAGAAGATTTAATACAAGATACTACAAATATCTAAATGATCATGACTACACAGCAACTATTACCACCGTGCCTACAACCGTTGTGGACTTTTTTCATCTCGAAATATATTTAAAAACTTAGCTAAAGAGTACAGTTCCTTCGGTATAATGGGTAAAAATAGTAGTAATTTATATTTGTATGTCAAATTTAATGCGGTTTGTATGTATTAATGTTTTAGTATTGTATATGTTCTCAGTTTTAATTAGATGTATTGATAAGTGTATCTAAGAACTAAAATGAAATTAAATATTTTTTGTTGCAGATCCACATACATAAGAAAAAGGATCATGGAATGACGTAAAGAACGATGTTTTGAAAAGTTTCTTAATATAAAGATATTTTACTGCCCAAAACTACATACAGACAGCTCTTCAGTGTTGCATATGGAAATATATTAGTTATATTGTCATTGTAAATCTGTTGGT
The DNA here is from genome assembly GCA_030620095.1 of Kuschelorhynchus macadamiae. Lineage (NCBI taxonomy): Eukaryota > Metazoa > Arthropoda > Insecta > Coleoptera > Curculionidae > Kuschelorhynchus > Kuschelorhynchus macadamiae. The sequence goes on from JAUTXW010004244.1 coordinate 35,362, forward strand.
TTTCTCTTCGAAATCTTGCTAAACAGAGATCTAATATTCTTTAAAACGTGCATTTTGAATAGTCGTCGTCGCAATTTTTCACCGATAAATTTCACGGATGATATTTTTCCGTCAGATTTAAATAAAATCCCCCAGATGCGAGATCGATTACACTAGTTTCATTATCTGTATTATTAGTACAATTAGCCGTATTTTTTTAATGTGTTTTAAGTTATATCTACCAACAAATTAAAATGTATCAAATATAAAATTTATAGTTATTAATTTACAGTTATGCATACCTACTTATTTAGTAATAACTGTTACACATTATTATTATTATAAATTTTGAAAGAAATGTCTGTTCTAAATTCTCACCTAAAGGACCCCAAATACCATCAATGGAATTTTTGAGGTCTACCAAAATTAACCAAATTTTGGTGTATCATGTATTTTTTAACTTCCTGATTTGTCCTGATCAAAGTTCTCCATAGGCGCAAAACGACCCTTTGACTAGTTTTTTAGATAAAGGGTGTACAACGTTGTCCATATCCTATATAAAATACATGGAGATTATGTACGTGAGTGTTGGAACCGTGTATATCAAATGGGCCTATAGGAAGTGCTTTGAGTTATACTCTTATTCAGTAAACTTTGTCATAATATAACAAATTAAACTCTCAAATTCCTCAAAAAAAGTTTTATTTAAAAAATATATATAAATAATAAAATCATAATTTCGATAGCCTAATTACACCACGGATAATCATCTTTCTTATATGGAGTCAAAGGTAAGTCATACATAAAGGGAAACAATGCTTTATTTTTTCGATCAGTAGTATTTTTTATTTCAAAATATTCTTCACTGAAAAACTTGGGTAAAAACATTATGCCTATCTCATATGACCTGATATAACTTCCTCCATCCTTTTGAATGTTATTACCCCAAGCCGATTTTGACAAATTTGCACTCGTCAGGAGAAAATACGCCAATTTGTTTAGGCCAGGAGACACTCTACAATATGATTTAATGTGTGGCATGGCCCTGGTTCGATGTTTCTCATCGGCTATCCACTGACTAAAACAAGTTAATCTTAGTTTCAGTTCTGGTTTACAGCTCGAAATAAAAAAAAAAACATTGATAACGTAAAATACGAGATTTGAATATTGCATATATAAGAAAAGAAAAAAACTATTACCCTAAAAAAACCAATTTAAAATATTCTCGGTAGCCTATGTAATTATGACAGAAAATATATGGAAAGATGTTCATACAACTGATGGATGATGTAAAAAGTGGAAAAGCAAAAAACAAATACTTACTGCATATAACTCTGCAGCCATCTTTGTTTTTCATTAGTGGCTTTAGAATAAGGTAAACATCCACCACTTTCAAGTCCAAAATAACCATGTGCTACATTGTCTACACTTGGGTATATCAAATTGATGGAAGCCTGGGAATTATTCGGTAATGGACTTTGCTTGTGACTGGCTAAACTTCTTAATAGAGATCCTCTTAACCATTCCGCTGCGCTTTTACCCATCGAGCCTTAATGCAATTAATATAATTTAAAACACCTAAATGATAAAAATTAAATTTTTTTTATGAACAGCGGTTTTGAAAGCGTCTAAGTATTTTAGGGAATTTAGTCTGAAAATTAGTCATTTATTAAAAATGACCGTCAATAAGCTGTTCAACTCGTGTTTAAAACTTGTATTTGGGTTTGTACAAGGAGGTTCACTTAACAATTAAATGCACATACAAGGGACAATACACCTTACAACATACCTTCCTATGTGTGTATATATATATATATATATATATATATATATATATATATATAAATATGGTGTTTCAATTAAGACATTATGATCTTTGGAATTAAACCATGTCAAATTGGAATGATTATCCGACGTTCCGCCGTCGATTGCACGAGGCATCTTCAGGGATCTTTACACTTGACACTTACACAAGATCTGAACACCGACTGATCCCAGAAGATGCCTCATGGAATCAAAGACGACACGTCGGATAGTAATTTCAATTTGACACGGTCTAATCCCAAGAATCAAGATTTCCGCCGTGAAAAGCTTCCGTTGTATGCTGTTTCAATGTTTAAATACAAATAAACATATTTCATTAAATTTAAATACTTTACAATGTACTGGTGATCAACTGCGATCGATATTATAATCGCAATCAAATTTGGAAAATTTCATATCTTATTTAGTTTTCTTTCTGACAACGGAAGAAATTATTTTTAAAATTACCAAAAATATAAGGGCATTAACTTGCCCCAAAAAGCCCCCGCAAAACTGTATTTCCTCTTTTTTTTTAATCATTATAAACTAGTCTTGTTTATAATCGTTGGAAGTGACGCTGGTCTTATTGTAGAATAGCCACGCCGTTTCACCGCAATGAGACGCCCCCCGAATTGAAAAAGCTAAAATATTTTATTCTAGTAGTAGCAAGACCAGGGGCGTGCAGTCCATGGAAGCAAGAGAAGCAGTGCTTCCCCAAAAAAAATTACAAAACATCTTCTAAAATGTAATTTTTGAAATAGGAAACCATTAATTTAGTTTATATTAAAAATGCTAAAATATTATCTTAATTATCAAGCCCATAATAAATGCGGCCTTGACTCCGACCCAGCCACAATAGAATATCGAATAGAACCTATGCGGGCCGCTAGCTTCCTTGCAGCCAAGTGCTGTATGCTTGATTTCCTGTGAATTGAGCCAGAGGTTATTGAACTTTCCACCGGCTGATTGCAATTTTTGCATTTCAGTCGGGTGGTTTAAGTGGTGGCGGAAGCTATCGTTGGAGTAGGTTCTTTGTTTGAACGGCTATCCGTGTGTTGTGTGATACCTACGTCTCGTCGTGCATGGTGCAATATGGAAAACAATAATACGGACGTGGATATGCAAATACCGTCAACTTCGGCTGTCGGTAATAAAGTTGAAAATGTTGGAGAATTTAGTAAGAAGAGTGTGTGTGAATGTGTGGTGTGTGTCATTAAACTTCGCTGACAAGCTTCAAATAATTTCCAAAGGAAGGGCAAAACCGCCTATGAAATATGTAACCACAAAAATGAAAAACTATTAGATATTTTTATCCGGAAAAACAATACGAACAATTTAAATGGCAAACAGGGTGTGAAAATATAAGTAAATTATTTTGTTGGCTATGTTTACTTTTTGAAAATGAAAAGGGTCTCTGGAATAAAACTGGTTTTTCCGATTTAAACAATTTCCATAAAGTAGTAAAAAGACACATTATGTCCAAAGCGCATTTACAGGCCGTCATATAAGAAAAAGTCTTCGGCAAAACCAGAATTGAACACGCCCTTAATAAACAGTTGGAAATTAGTCACCGCCAACACAATGAACTAGTCGATAAAAATAGGCAAATAATAAGAAGACTTATCGATGTTGTTTGTGTTCTCGGATAGCACGAATTGGGATTTAGAGGTCATGACGAAACAAGGGTTTCTTCAAATAGAGGAAATTTTCAAGATTTACTTCGTTTAAAAGCTAAATATGATGATTGCTTAAAAAATCATTTAGAGCAGTCTGTTGACTATTGCAACCATTATTCTAAAAAGAATTAAGCAGGAGTTTGGCGAGGCGCGGTTCATTGCTATTGTTCTGGACGAAACAACTGATATCACTAATTTTAACCAATTATCTATAGTAATACGCTACGTTAAAACAGACGGAAGTATTCAAGAGCGATTTTTAGGTTTTAAGAATGTGTCCGAAAATAATACAGCAGATGCATTGTATACCGTAGTTTATAATGTTACTAACTATTAGTTGCTCAAAGCTATGATGAAGCTGCAGTGATGGCAGGACAATTAGGGGATCTGTAAGCTAAAGTTCGAGAAACTTTCCCAAGTGCTGTGTTTGTCCATTGTTTTGCTCGTAAATTAAATTTAGTTTTATTCCAATCCACCAATTACATTAAAGAGTGTAAAGTGTTTTTCGTTACTTTAAGTGGCATGGGTGCTTTTTTTTCCAAGTCAACAAAACGAACACAAGCTTTAGACTTCATTGTGGAACTATAATGGAAGACTTATGTTAACAGTGTCTGAAAATCGTGAATCACTGATTGAACTGTTTGAGAATATAATAGAAAATAATGAAACGTGGGACTCAGAAGCAATAAATAGTTCGAGGGGGTTTTTGGACTGTGTGAAATATTTCCATTCTCGGACAATGTTTTTAATATATTACAAACTAAAACAAATGATATTGCTTTTTACCTAAAAAAAGTGGATGATTTTAAGTCCATGTTAAACCAAAAAAGAGATGATTGACCTATTTTGGGAGAAAACGATGATAACGTTAAATGTAGAGCCACAAGCCAAGCGTCTTCGAACAGACAAGTTGGGAGATGTTCAAACATCATACAGACCCCTCTTTTATGAAATAATTGATCAAATTCAACAACAAATAAACTATAGATTTAACGGTTTAAATTATTTTAAATTCCACGAGCTCTGCAATTTTGATGCATTTAAAAGAAAAACTTTTCCAGAAGATGCGTTTAAATCTCTTCTTCTTCATTATGGCCAGTTCTTCGACCGAGTGTTACTGCGATCTGAACTAAAAGTGATAAAAAATAACGCTAAGGAACTATTGCAATTTTTAAGACAAGGAGCTGGAAGATGCCTACACCGAAGTATGGAAATTGTGTGAATTAGTATTGACAATACCTGCCACAAGTTCATCAGTAGAACGCAATTTTTCAACACTTAAACGTATAAAAAATTTCGTGAGAAATTCAACGGGGCAGGAGAGACTTTCGCATACATCGCTGTTGTCTATTGAAAATAAACTTCTCCAAAATATGTCGGAGCATCGACGTTTTTATGATGACGTCATTGACGAATTTGCAAAAAATGATCGCAGAATCGAATTACATTACAAATAGGTAAGTTTCTAAAAATTGCTTCCCTTTCTTAAAATTTCACCCCACGCCCCTGACAGGTCCGTAGAATATTAGATAACAAATTATTTCCTCATGAAGCGCCCCTAAACCTGGAATACGTATCAAAGATGCGCAGTTCCTAATTACTCAATTTAATCTCTCTGGTAATATCTTGAGTTTTAATTACATGATTTTTATTTTATTGAATGAGAGAAGTTATTAAAGCGATACACTTATTATATTACATATTTGATCCTATTTTTAACTTTATCTAAATTGTTACTACTGTAGTGGCTATACACAAAATAAAACTAGTACTTTAAATTATTTTCTCTTCATAATTGCTTCGCAAATACCAGTAGGGTATTTATTGACATATGGGTGGAACATAAAAAATACCTAAGATTCAAAGTCTTGTGTGATTCACAGTTTACCACTCTTTCCTGGTTTTTATTATTTAATTTAATTGTCTTTTCGTCGACCGTCAGAAAAACGTGCTTTTTGAGTAGTCAGATTTTGAATTCGAAAATCTGCCATTTCTTGTTCTGGTCGAAAAAGTTAAAATAAGACCGAAAAAAAAACAAAAAAAAAGACCGGAAAAGGACTCATTGTTAATCACATTTTTGGTCCTAATTTGTTTTATTCAGTTATTTTCTGTGATGGAAATTAAAAGTCTATATACATCCTCTTCCACAGATCTATAAATAAATAAATACATTTAAGTTAAAGTAGGTACAAAAATATTTATTTTTAGATTTCAGACGCTTGATAAAAACTCATTAAAATATATAGTTTAAAAGATATACCTACAATTTTCTTTGTTTTCTATGGGATACACTAAGTGCATTCCTTGTTTAAAGAAAAATACAAAAACACCAATACAATGTGTATTTTAACAGGATTTAAATCCAACTAAAAATCAATATGCACCAAAGACGAATTTAACTATTAAACGTTTACAGTCAGGACTACTACAGAAGTGTGCTCTAAATGAATGTTATTTATGTTTATCACATTTCCTTAACTTTCATAATGTGGCGGTTGACTATATGAAGTAAGCAGTTACGTAAAACGTAACATCTCCACCCATAGAAAGGCATATAAATTTTCATTATTAACATATTATTCTTGTCTTGTTTATATTTGATGTAAAAAGGCCACAAATACTTTAATAGTAAGATTAACATTAAAATACATACTATACTGTATAGTAAAACGGTCCAAAAGCTTGTTTTATTATAGAATACGGGAATACGTTAAAAAGTTTAGAATTTTCAATTTTTTGAAAGTTAAGTTCTTCTAAAGAGTCAATTTTATTAAAATTTACGTTATTTAGATAGAACAGTTTTACTTTGTTAATTAATTTTATTCGTATAATTAAAATTTACTCTCGGTAATGGAATATTCTGAAATAGGGGTTTAATATTTTTATAGGCTTGAGGCTAATGATATCTCCTAATTTTAAACTGCAAGGAAAGCTAATTCTAATAAATATTTTCCACTAAATAGTATATTATTTTGCGAATTTTCGCGCGACTCTATTCTTATGAGGTCGTTAAAGGGTAACTAGTATCCCTTTATTTTCGTCAATATTATGAAGTTGCATATAATCAATATCTATGTGTATTGATTGCAATTAGAGCTATTATGTTGATATCTTATTAATTGTATTTCGCAAGGAGTGTTTTTATAAGTTTTCTGAACGAATTTGTGTACATAGATATTCACTATAAGAAATATAGTTGAATGGTTGACTCGAATATCCAAAATTCTTTTGGTTTATTAATAAATACTCGAAATTTGGTACAATTATTTGATAATATTTTATGCCATTTCTAGTGGGTAAAGTTAATATAAATCATAGTTTTTTTTCTCTACCATCTTTCTACAATAAATATAACCTTCTTATCTTTGATATAACTTTATTTCTAACGTGTTCTCTATTTTTAGGATATTATCCATAGATGGTTCAAATGGCAACATTTCAAATCCTAATTTAGAATTTATCTCTTGTAATTCATGTTTAAATTCTTAATAATAATAATAAATGTCTTTGTCTTATATCAAAAACGTAAAGGAAAAAATTGATAACCTATCTATATTCATCTTTATGGCGCTCTATCTGATAACACCAGGCTTTTGATCTTATTTCTGAACGCTGTCTCAGTAGGTACGCTACGAATTTTGGCAAGGATTATGTTAAATATGTTTACCGAGTTATAGGAAATTGACATCTGAAACTGGGCGGTTTTATGTTTAGGGATTCTATATATAAACCTTAAACGAGTCTAACCTGCATGCATATCCAAATCTTTGGCAAACATTGAATGCAAATAAGACGGCTCACACACATCTGATCTTAGCCAAGCCACATTCTAAATATTTCTCACTAATATAATCGAATTTTCCAGTCTAAACGCATATCTAATACATGAATTTTGGATTTTTTGTAAAGTATTTTTATTTATATTGAAAATAGCAGGCCAGTACACAATACAATATGCTAATAAGGGTAGGATTAGAGACTCGCACAGCATTGACTTTATATTTGTTCAAAGGATCTTTACTAAGATAAAGATTTAAGTTTACAATATGATTTCTGAGCAAGACTGGTGATTTAAATCCTAGCTGACACCTAAAATTTTTACACAATCGCTGAATTCCAATAATTCATTATTTAGATATACCTTAAAATCAGGATTGTTTGATAATTCCTCTCTTTTAGGTCCAAATAGTAGCATTTGAGTTTTCTTTTCGTTTAGCACCAAATTATGCGCAGCAGACACATTGAGATCCTCATTTAGTTTTACAGTTGAATCTTTCATATTGTTTTAGGAAAAGATAAGTAGATTTGGGTGTCATCAGCATATTGATGTATAGAATAAAAGTTGGCAAAAGTATAAAAATCAAAAGTATAGACCGAGAAAAGCAGAGGGCCTAAAATGCTGTCTTGAGGGACACCTTGATTAACTGAAATGAAATTAGAAACATTTCCATCGATATATACCCTTTGTTTACGATTAGAAAAGAACTTTTTAAAAACTTAATGGAAAAACAAAACATAACATTTTTAAACGTATGTTGCCTGAACCAGTAAACCGGTTTTAATTTTTAGAAATGATTTTAAGTAAGTATCGGAACTAACTTCATGAAAATTTAGTAAAGTCTCCAAGTTGACTATTATATTGAGTATTGAAAAAATTATTAAACTTACCTCCATCCTAACAAGTTGGTATGACCTTTAAAAAATTATTATTAAACTCGCCTGCGCTAGCTAAGCCAGTGTCAGCCGTTTCTGAACCACTATTTATATTTAAATATCGTAGTTTTCCAAAATTCTTTCGAACTTGTTTTAAACTTAAAATTAAGAAATGACTTTTTTCTTGACCAACAGCGGTGTTTACAAAATTTCGCAAACTCTTATAATCCGCCCAGTTTGCCTCTATTTGTAGGAACCTTATGAGCGCCCTATCCCTCAAACGCGCTGACCAAGTTGTTTGCTGTATGTTCAGCAAACTAAAAGCAACTAAAAGGGCAACAGAGTTATTACTACGTCTAAATAATAAAAGCTCTAGTTAGCAAGGTAAATATAATCAAACTGTACTGGCTTGGATCTGTTCTCTGACTGAATTTGATGTCGAAGAGCATTACTTAATTATTGGACTTTCAGAACATGTTAAAAAGGAATATATCTGATAATGCAATTGTTTTTATTCCTGGTTATAAGATGCGATAGTAAATCATCAAGGAGTGGGGGAGTCGTGTATTTTATAAAAGAAGGCCTTCAATTTAAAGTTTTAGATACCCCTGCAGCTCATGGCTTACTGGAATCTCTCTGGATAAACTATATAGTAAATTGTCTAGACCGCCCAATGTATCCTTGCCACATGCAATGGAGACTCTAGAGACTTTATTGTGTTCGTTCATTCCTGAGCATGACGCTGTTTTGTTTGGAGGTGACCTCAGTATAAGTTTACTAGCTGATTCTAATGGCTCCAAATTGTTTAGGATATTTCTTGAGAGCTATATATATATATATATATATATATATATATATATATATATATATATATATATATATATATATATATATATATATATATATATATATATATATATATATATATATATATATATATATATATATATATATATATATATATATATATATATATATATATATATATATATATATATATATATATATATATATATATATATATATATATATATATATATATATATATATATATATATATATATATATATATATATATATATATATATATATATATATATATATATATATATATATATATATATATATATATATATATATATATATATATATATATATATATATATATATATATATATATATATATATATATATATATATATATATATATATTATATATATATATATGTCAGAAAGATTAAATAAATAAAATGTATGTAATCCCGTAGTATTGAAAGTAGGAAAAACTGGTAATGTTGGTATTTCATTTCAAATTATATCGCGTGAGGTGTTTACACTTGAAATAATTCTTTTTGAATTAAATGGGGAGAATTTGTATAAGCAATTTCGGGGTTAATGAAACTTGTACTATCTGTATGTAATAAGAACTTAGCATTAATTTCGGGAATATTATTATAGAGTAATTGCATATTCAGAAATATTACGTCATATTTTGAAGTCGTAATCGGAAAATTTGATGCTCCTTGTTCAGTGTTATTATACCGGGTGTCAACGATATCGTTTTACACGATGCCATTCATTTGCTTTTTAGGTTAGGATATTTATATTTGGGTTAACGAAATATGGTATTAAGACACATATTTTTCATGAAAAAACAATTGAATATTACTGCCAGTTTTTCCGATATCAGAACCAAGTTAAGAATTTCAAATGGAACCCTGTATATTATTTTACATAGTTTGATAGAGCTTAGAATTACCTCTTCAATGACATATCACAAGTTATATTTTTTTTTCAAAATGGCGGACCAGGAAGCGCTTTTTCAAAATTCAATAAGGCGGTCGTTTCCCGATACCGGTGAAATTTTGTTTAACAAATTATTAAAATATTAAACAAAATGGGGTTTTCAATGGATTTTAATCAAATTTAAAATCAAATTTTTAATTTATCACAAAATGGGATAAGTTTAATTTTTTCTATAAAATGTGAACTTTTTCTTAAATTTTCTCAAAGATTTTAAATAGAAAGTTGTATTTATTAAATATTAGTATTAAAGTATATCTTATTAGCTACACGAAAGCGCATAACAAGCCGTATTTTTGCTTTTTGTTTCAGAAAAAATTGACAAAACCTTGCCGATACACATTTTTCCTAATACATAACATGAAACAAACACACACATATTATTAATCAGAAAATCCTGGAATATTTTTTATTGTTTATTGATAAGTAATTTTGTATTATTTTGACATTTTGTGACTGTTGTCTTATTTTAGGAAAGCGAGAAAAAATCACAAGTAGTATTAATTTTATTTTACCAGTAGATACGGTGCAGTAACATGAAAGATGACTTAACTAAGATAAGTAGGTCTTGGAAACAATTGCATAGGGATGCCATTATAATTTTCATTAGATTTAACCAGAAACGTCAAAAGTACTGTTTTGTATCGACATTTCTGATAACTTTCGTTACATTTTTACACTGAGAAAAACAAAAAACAAAAACAAAACCGCATAACAAACCGTATTTTTGCTTTTTGTTTGAGAAAAAATTGACGAAACTCTGCCGATATACATTTTTCGTAATACATAACATGAAACACACACACCCACACACACATATTATTAATCAGTAAATTTCGGAATATTTTTTATTGATAAGCAATATTGTATTATTTTGACATTTTATGATTTTTGCTGTCTTATTTTAGGAAATCGAGAAAAATTCACAAGTAGTATTAATTTTATTTTACCGGTAGGCTTTCGGTTTTTCCGGAAATACCTAGACCTAAGTCAAGAAGTTTAAAAAGAACCCTGTATATTTTTTCACACAGTTTGATAGAACTTAGAATTCCCTTTACATTGACATATCACAAGTTGATTTTTTTTCGAAATGCAGGACCAGGAAGCTTTTGTTCAAAATTCAATATGGCGGCCATTTTCTAACACCGAAGATATTTTTGAATTATAGGTAGAAATAATAAACAAATATGGGGGTTTTTATTGGGTTTAATGCTAATTTAAAATCAAACTTTCACAATTAATACAAAAGTCACTCAATTAAATGTTCTATGCGCTGTCCGCCTTGTTCTTGGTATAGTGTAACTCTCTCAACATTTTCCGCGAGCAGGTTTCGTAAATGCTGTTCTGAGATACTCCCAACGGCTCGTCTTATTCTATTTTCTAACATTTCCAACGATATTACAGGAGTTGCATACACTTTTTCTTTCAGATGACCCCATATAGAAAAATCAAGCGGGGTTAGGTCAGGCGACCTCGCTGGCCATCGAATTGGTCCATTGGTTTCCAACCAGTTCTCACCAAATCGTTCATTCAAGTAATTTGCAACAATTCTTGAATTATGAGCAGGGGCGCCATCTTGTTGGTAAACTAAATCATCATTTTGCTGCAAATTATTTATAAAATGTTCAATTCCATTTTCGAGAAAGTCCAAATACATCTCGCCAGTTAAAGGCTGATGGAATAATATTGGACCAATAACGCTTAGTCCTACAACGCCTAACCAAACATTAACTCCAAAACGTTCCTGGAAGGCACCTTCTCTTACTAATCTTTGATTTTCCTTTGCCCAATAACGAAAATTATTTCTATTAAACATCCCTAGATTAGTAAACCTTGATTCGTTCGAAAAAATAATCTTATGATGAAACACAGGACTTATTCTATAATTATCTAAAAACCAATTGCAATAAATAAGTCGTCTTTGGAAGTCATTTTCAAATAGGTGGTGGTGAATTTGATACTTAAACGATTTAAACCCGTGTTTCTTTAAAATTTTTTTGGCGCTTTCATGGGACGTATTGCACTGTTTGCCTAATTCACGAAGGGAAGCTGTACGGTCATACTCGATGTACGCTAAAACGTTTGTTTCCACTTCTTCGCTTACTACGAAACCATCATTGCCATTAGCATGGACACCACCATTATTTTCATTTTTTAAATGTTGTACTAGCCAAGGATAATATGCATGTGAAGGAGCGTCACGATTCGGAAAGCGTTCCTGGTATAATCTCTCTGTGTCCCTTGAATTTTTGCGACATTCCCCATAAATAAGGAGCCTGTCAATTTGATGTTCTCTTGAATAAACCATAATATTTATTTTTAAAACTAACTAGAACCACTTCTCAGTGTAAAAATGTAACGAAAGTTATCAGAAATGTCGATACAAAACAGTACTTTTGACGTTTCTGGTTAAATCTAATGAAAATTATAATGGCATCCCTATGCAATTGTTTCCAAGGCCTACTTATCTTAGTTAAGTCATCTTTCATGTTACTGCACCGTATCTACCGGTAAAATAAAATTAATACTACTTAAATACTATTACTAAAAAGTTCACATTTTAGAGAAAAAATTAAACTTATCCCATTTTGTGATAAATTAAAAATTTGATTTTAAATTTGATTAAAATCCATTGAAAACCCGATTTTGTTTAATATTTTAATAATTTGTTAAACAAAAATTTCATCGGTATCGGGAAACGACCGCCATATTGAATTTTGAAAAAGCGCTTCCTGGTCCGCCATTTTGAAAAAAAATATAACGTGTGATATGTCATTGAAAAGGTAATTCTAAGCTCTATCAAACTATGTAAAATAATATACAGGGTTCCATTTGAAATTCTTAACTTGATTCTGATATCGGAAAAACTGGCAGTAATATTCAATTGTTTTTTCATGAAAAATATGTCTTAATACCATATTTCGTTAACCCAAATAAAAAAATCCTAACCTAAAAAGCAATTGAATGGCATCGTGTAAAACGATATCGTTGACACCCGGTATATGGAGTTAATCTCAAATCTGTGTCATAATCATATGTTTCGTTATACCGGGGTATATCGTATTTATATACGTTTTGACTACCAATTTGTTGATTATGATCAAAATTATCATTATAATTATGCGAGCTATCTGGTAAACAATTTTCTAGATTAGTTTCAGGACTTCACTTCGAACCAATTTGAAATACGAATTTAACGATTAAACGTTTTTAGTCGGGATATGTATATATATATATATATATATATATATATATATATATATATATATATATATATATATATCATTCAGCAGTTATGTAAAACGTAACTCGCGATCCTGCCCGATGTATCATTCCTGTGTTCTCTGCTGCCTTCCCAGGTTTTTATAAGAGAAATTATCATTGTTTGCGATATTTTAATGGTGTATTACATTCAATTAGCCCATCTATTTATTTATTTGGGCACTATTTGCGTACTATATATACAAGAAAGCGCAAAAAAGACCAAAAGAATCAATTGCGCGAAAAAAGAACATTTTTTCCTCATGAATTACACTATGCATCGGTCGCATGGAATCCATAACGTTTTCTTTACGTCGCATCCAGCATCCGCGAATATATAAATATGATATAAAACTTTTAGACACGAAAAATATAACATCGTTTCTTATTTTTGTTTTATATGGTTTTCAGATTTTGCAAGGTTACGAAACATTTAAGTTATGGAGGAAGAAATTATTTGTTATAAAAATCAATTAGATCTATTAACATCGAAAGGGAGTTTACTATGTAAAATTTTTGGGAATATAATACCTATGCTTGATGCTTGTGCCATAATGCCCCATGAAAGTGGTCCTTCACTTTCTGGGGTAGTTTTTCCAGGAAGAACGCAATGTTGGGTTAACAAGTCACCTACTTTATGTAAATGATTTCCATTTTTTTTAGGATAGTATTTACCAGGTGCAGAATAAACTAACGCAACCCTAAAACATATAATAATTTATAAAGTTATAGAATAGTAATGGCAGTGAACTTACCTCACTTCACTAAAATCAGCAAGTTTAACATAATCAACCCATTCTTTTAAAATATTGATATTATATGACAATAAATAATTTATTAGATCTATTTTAAAGCCAGTTGGTGATTCTCCATCTTTAGCTGTACTACCTTCAGGAAGTTTTGGCAATCTCGGACTAACCCAGAGTCTATAAAATAAATTGCAAGTAATTTATAGAAAATACAAAAACTAATAAACGTCTCAACTCTGAAAATAGATGGTGATTTTTGACATAAATTAACTATTTACCATTCTATTTTCAACATTTTACTTCTCTCATAAAAGCGAAGTATTGTAATAGACGAAAAAAATCATAATCCGAGATTTTTTCAAATCTTTACGTTTCAAGGTCCCTAGATGCCGAAAAACATGTTTTCTCGTTCCGTCGGTCTGTCTGTGTGTTCTCGGCATAGCTAAAAAACTATTTACCCGATTTGATCAAATTTTAGTAAAAAATTGAGCGTCACATGGGCGACCTGGCAACGTTTTGGTAAAAATCTAATATGGCGAAACAAAATGATGGCCTAGTGAAATGAAAAATTATTACTAAAAACTGTTTATCCAATTTACCCTAAATTTTGCACAAAAATCAAATATTATGTAATCAATCAACTGGTAAAAATTTTGGTACGAATCCAAGATGGGGAAATAAAATAGTGACTTAATAAAATTTTAAAAATTCAGCCTGAAAAAACTACTTAATAGATTCATTCCAAATTTTGCGCAAGAATTAATTGTGTTATAGAGACAAACTGGTCAAATTGTGGTACAAATTTAAAATGACGGCAAGATAAAATTTTTGTATCGTGAATAGATTCATCCTCCCAGGTTGTACACTGTGTCCCAGATTGCTTGTAATCACAGGGTTTCTCGGAAACCAGCAGAGATATAACTTTGCGGTTTTCGCGACCCTTTGTCACTTTTTCGAGAAACTTTGAATGCCGCAAACAGAATTGTGCCACATCGTTTCGTTCCCGAGATACAGGGTGAAATAGAGATTTTGCGCTTTTGGGGGAGTTATCATATTTCGGACACCCTATCAGATAGAGAAAAGATAAAAACTGCTATGAATAGATATTTTTACGTAGAATCCAGTGTTGTAGTCGCACAAATTTTTAGACAATCCGTTTTTGAGATATAACCCAAACTTAGTATTTTTTAAATGGGACACCCTGTATTTTTTTATTCCAAAAAATTCGCCTTTTTTTTCTCTTTAAAATGATGTATCACACTATGCACTTTTGACGTAAACTAAACCTTATAAACGCTATATTAAAAGAAAAACGTAAGTTGGCCATGAAAATATGGGTAGATATTAAAAGTGTCCAGAAGCAAAATTAAACAACATAAAAAATTAATAACCATTTTTTTACTATGAAATAAATAAACTTAATAATCTTGATAAACCTAATCACAATACTAAACAAATTCTACATAACTAGAAAAACTGTTCAAAATGGCCGCCCCCCTCACGAACACATAATTGGCACACAGTGCGAATTCTTCTTAGAGCATTCATCATTATTATAGGTCTATCTTCCAATGATCTAAATGCCTGAATGGTTGCATTTTGCAGCTGCTCCATCGTATTGACTGGATTCAGGTAAATTTTGTTTTTTAAGTAAGACCAAACGAAAAAATCTAATATTGAGAGGTCTGGCGACCTAGCAGGCCACCTTACTGGTCCATTTGTACCAATCCAGCGATCGTGAAAATTTTCAAACAGAAATGACCTTATAATTTGCGCATTGTGGGCAGGAGCACCGTCCTGCTGAAAGTAAATATTGTGCAGATTTGCTAGCGGCAAGTTATCCAATAAATCCGGTAGTATTTGATTTAAAATTGCTAGATATCTATCTGCTGTTAAATTATTATTGTAAATATGGAATGTAATCTTTGTTCCCAATATAAAGCAAGCGACGCTAAACCCAAACCTTCCTTGCTGCTGACGGTCTCTTGTTAAAAATTGGTTTTCCGTATACCAGTGCCTATTATTATGCCTGTTAAAAATACCACTACAACTTATATAGGCTTCGTCGGACCATATAACCTTGCTACCGAAGTCAGGGTCATTTTGGGTTTTTTGAAGATACCAGTTACAAAAATTTAGACGCCTTTCTGCATCTCCAGGATGCAATTGTTGTACTACATTTACTTTATAAGGCTTATATTTATGTTTTCTTAATATCCTTTGCGTTTGTGATTTTGACACCCCCACTGTTTCCTGAATATGCCTACATGAATTCGCGTGATTGGCCTGAATACTTACTAATACAACAATCTCATTGTTCTCGTGATTTCGTTTATTATATGTTTCAGCCCTGTGATTTGAAAATGATCCATCATTAATTAAATTCAATTTAATTCGGCGAAAAATTGCCTTGTGTGGCTGAGGCCTTTCTGGATATCTACGATATAAAAAAAAGCTTTTGGAAATAGTCCATAACTCAAAGTGGAATTGAAAAAAAATTTTGAAAGGAGGTTCATAATAATTTAAGCGCTTGGTGCTTACCTGTTAAAATATAAATCAGATGCTTGATCACTGTTTTCATGACATTCAATAAAACAAACCATCATATGATACTTATGACTATTTTCAAAATTATTCATTTCTTCTTAATATCTATTAATTTACCTGTTAGAATTATTGGTAACTCGTATAAGAGGATAAACACGGCAATATTTGATATATTTAAGAAACAAATAGTTTTGATTTTTGTTTCCATGCCATATTTCCATGGCCAACTTACGTTTTTCTTTTAATATTGCGTTTATAAGGCTTAGTTTACGTCAAAAATGCATAGTATGATACATCATTTTAAAGAGAAAAAAAAAGGCAATTTTTTTGGAACCAAAAAATACAGGGTGTCCCATTTAAAAAATACTAAGTTTGGGCTATATCTCAAAAACGGTTTGTCTAAAAAAAATTTCGACTACAGCACTGGACTCTACGTAAAAATATCTATACATAGCAGTTTTTACCTTTTCTTTATCTGACAGGGTGTCCGAAATATGATACCACCCCCAAAAGCGCAAAATTTCTATTTCACTCTGTATTTCGGGAACGAAACAATCTGGCACAATTCTGTTTGCGGCATTCAAAGTTTCTCGAAAAATTGACACAAGAGTCGCGAAAACCGCAAAGTTCTATCTCTGCTGGTTACCGAGAAACCCTGTGATTACAAGCAATCTGGGACACAGTATACATATAGTTTTAGCGTCCCTAGAGACCAAAAATATGTTTTCTGAGTTCCGTTGGTCTTGCAGTGTTGTCAGTCCGATTGACATAATAATCATTAGTTATTAAAATAATTTTACTTTCTTTTCTGTCTATTAGTACGTTGCATTATTTCAGTGGAAATTTAAGTTAATTCAGTTATAACATCGTAAAAAGATTTAGTTGCAACATTTAAATCCGCAGAACCAATTACATCCTGCGACTCCATATCCCTAATCAGGCTTTCAAACTTATCTACTTCAATATTATTTCTTATATGTCTGAACCCTACCTTCATTAGAATTTGCTTTAGTATTACTAAAATTAACTATGACAGGAAAATGATCAGTCGAGTCGTGGTCTAGAACGAATCTAGTAAAATCGTGATTATGTTGACTCAATGAAATAATTTAAAATTGATAAATATAAGCATGCACAGTTATCTTTTTTAAAAATATCATCAATAATATCTGTCAAATATATCTCTACAGCTCTAGATCGTTACAATTCAGTTAATGTAACACTGGAAATATCCAATTTAAAGTGTGCAAATTTAACATTAATATACGATTTTGTAAAAACAAGGAGATCATAATTTGGAATTCATTTGGCCTGATTACAACACAGTTGGGCCACGGCGTCTATACCCATGAGTCATTAATCGATAAAAATATTAAAAACGTACTTTCTAAACATCATGTTTCTCTTATCGACTTGGATTCTATAAATTAATAATAAAAGAAAAGGATGAAATATGTTAAAAGATTAATAGCCGGTCGCACAAAACTTTTAATAACGTAATAAATTTAACTGACGGTTAGAATTATTTTTGACACTGACACTATTATGTGCTCTGTCACACTCTGAGCCATCTGATTAGTTAATGCTTAGTTAAATGCTCTGTGAAACCCGCCATTAATTACCAAAACAAACTTGTTAGAGAAAGACGACAAAATAGGCAGACTTTTGACGTCGAAGCTTCAAATATCAAAGATCTGTTTGGAGGTTATAATTATTGTCATTCTAGGAAGGAAGATTCTTTTGTTGCTGCTAAGTACTGTTATTAGTCAATAGTAATTTAATTCATAATTATTATTTATATTTTTAACTTGATTCATATCAATATGGATGACGCATAGCTAAACATCTAACGGATCAATTGTACGTATTATAGCCTTCAATATAGAAATAATTATTATCAACGACTTGCCAACATTCAGTCAAGACTAATAAATCACAGAAACAAAATTGATATGCTTCCCAAAATGCTAACAGAGAGATCGATATACGAATACACTTGGTCCCAGATTATTCTGTCTTGAATAATATTGTTACGGATGTCAAAACTGTTTCAAATACTGGCCTCACTAACTAGCCTGAATAGTCTATTTTCCTCCTTAGTACCCTGATATGGTACTTGTATTATGTACACCTGTATATCCGGTATAATCGTCAAATTGATAATTCCAATTATATTTGGAGTTTTTTTCACAATTCTATATTTTTGTGATGCAGAACCATCACATTATAAGAAGTTGTAACGTCGTGCGGTTCGCCACAAAAAAAGACACGTGTTGATTTCTATTTTTCCTGGTTTCATGTTAAATATGAAATGCGTTATAAATACCTTCTGAATGGCATTAAATTCCTAAAAAAATTAAAAACATCTCTTATTTTGCTGGGTTAACGCATGATTTTTGCATTTGTCTACCTAGATAATCTCATAAGTGCTCTATGGGATTTAATTTAGAGAGCGACCTTAATTTAATTACACAGTTTCAAATGTGCTAAAATTCATTTTTTTATTACATCTTTCATTCTTCGGACTATATTTCACGAAGTGGTACCCCAGGACGTCTAGAAAATTTGACAATGGCCCTTTAAAAAGACAAAACGTAATTTCACATGGAATAGTAATACACCTATATAGCATGCCCAAAAAGTATCTGTAAATAATAACAAGAGAAAGACCAACCCTACTAAAGTTTTAGATTTGTTAACACTTGTTTACTGGCTGTTTTCGCTATTATTGCTAATGTTTTAAAATAAAAAATAAAAGTCTCGCGTGTATTTTCTGCTTCAATTTCATTAGTTTATAAAGAAGTTCGAGAAAATAAAAACATATAAACAAATTCTGTTAGTTTTTACCCATCGAAATACAACTTTTACATAAGTAACTGCAGCTCCGTTGATTTCTGCAATAGGGTCAAAAACAACATAAGATAGATCATACTTAATGCTATAACATAATGCTAAATATATTTTAATAAGTTACTAAATTCCAGCTTAAATGAAAAAGTTAACATGTTCAACTGACAGTACATACTTGCAGTTTTCACGTAAAACTCAATTTTCAAAATTGTTTGGTAATTGTGTTCTTCCCATAAAGTCAAAGTTAGATTAGAAAGATCAGTATTCATTTCAAAACTAAAAAGTTTATATCATAATGATAATTTTTCTTCTATGGCAATGCATTTTTCGATATTAAGTTCCTTTGTTTTAAAAAGTTTAACAAATGTGAGATATTTTGATTAGGCAACTTTCACAGAAATGTTTTAAGGGCTATTGCTGAGTTCAGAACTATTACATAAATATTTTCTCTGTGTACACCCTTTCTTCCTAAAGTTATTAAAATTACGTCATTCATTTAAAGTACATTAAAGTAGGATAACTTAGCTGTCAGCTGTTTCCAGAGAATGAACGCCTTCACAGCTTTGATTAATTAAGAAATAATGGTCTTGAGGATTAGACCATGTCCGTCTTTTTGCCTTAGATTGAACGATGAATCTCCTGAAATCCTTACCGCCAGGCAGGGACACTACTGTTCTGACAAATACGCGTAAATATGACCCACTGTTTTACAGTGTAACGAACATCTAACGGCCCCTTGCTCAGATATTCATAAGCCGCAGTACAACTTTTCTCAATTTAATTGAAATGTTTAAGACTGAAAAAATATTTTTTATGCTAATAAAAAAAAACGCGAGAAGAAAAATTTACTCTATTTATTGCAAACATTTAGTTTGAATTTAGGTAGCTACAACATATAAATTACTAATTTTTGCAAATGCTCGAGGTAGGAATTTTTACAGTAATTCTTAATTTATAACAAAAAAAAACCTCCTGTCTTAAAACAGCTTAAGCTTCACTTTGTTTAAATTAGGTGTGTATTATATTATTAGGAAGTTTTTGGCGCGCTCTATTTTTTTTTCATATACATATCACAGTGTGTTATTTATTTCAAGAACTACTTAAAGAAATGTTCACTCTTACGTATTTACATAGGACCTATATTTTTCTTACAAGTTCATATAAGCGACATCAATATTACCGAGTTGCTGCTAGGTCAGCAAACAATTTTTCATGCTTTTTTGGGGTGTATAATTGCAGATACAACAATGCCCTTATTTTTTGTACACGTTTGTAACGTAAGCAGCTGATTATTGAACCGGCAGAAAACGATTTTGTCAATATGCCTTACAACATGAACGAATAAAAGGAACGAAAGCATTACGTAAATATAATAATGAAAAAGTTGAAAACAAAATGCTGTGATCCCAAATCAAGATTTCTGAAATCGTCTGTTGCCGAAAATGAAAATAAGAAAGCAATTTAATGTTGATACGTTCTAGTCACAAGGACTGTGATTTCTTAGTTAAACCAAAGGACTAGCGTATCTGTAATTAACAGTGGTTTTGTTACGTTTTTGGTCAACATGGTTTGGTTAAAATATGTTTTAAGTCCTACATCTTATCATTTATTAAATTTTATTTTAATATTTGAATAGCTGCTAATCTTACCCTTGATTATAATGGTTCCAGTCTTCATAATATAAATTTGCTGTTGAAATAACTACTCTTATTGAGTCGTCCTCGTAGGCATAAATACCTATCTTGCTGAAAATATATTTTATTAATACCAAAATATAAGTATTCTAATTTTACTTACGAATGATGACAACCAAATGGATCTTTCATTTTAACAAAATGATGTTTTACATTTGGGCAAAATTTGTTCATAAATTCTACCATGTCAGGCCAATCATCTCCATAAAGGATTGTTAGAGGTTTCTGACTAAAACGAAAAAACTTATTATTGTATGCCGAATATGAATACAATCAAGAAATATGTTACAAGATAAAATTACCCAAACGAACTTGTTAGACAAACACATCAACATAGGCAGGCTTTTCACGTCAAAGCCTTAAATGTCAAGGATTTATTTAGATGTCATTATTACTGTCATTTTATATTGTCCGTATTTGTACTTTTAAAAAGTTTTGTGTCATTTAATCATCACATTAGTGCTTTTAGGACGACATATAGTATAGTATACAGGGTGTCCCAAATCTAGGCAATTACTTCTGGTTTTATAGCTTCGTACCTGCGTATTGGTACTTTATAGGTCAACAAAGATTGTGCAGGTCAAAAGTTTCATATGTTTACATATTTTTGTCCTATGTCAAGAAATTGAGTTAAATCAATTTTGAAAAAAAATGCAGAAATTTTTAAACAAAACGCTCACTTTTTCAAAGAGTGCCTGCCTTGCTGATCTGATGTCAGAATAGACATTTTGACAAGACAGACCTTGTCAGACCCATTTAAGGTTGTATTGTTGTTGATATGTAATATAAAAAAGGTTCAGTTTTTTAGTGACTTTAACACTGATAATCTAGCAAGTTTTTTGGCAGGTGCTTATACTATTTGTAATTTGAAAAATGCACATTAGAATAAAAAAGTGTAGTTTAAAACAGTCGTAGCTTACTAAACGGGTAGTTCCTTGGGTCGCGATAGACTTTTTAATACGACGTGGGTCCACAAATACCTCCTCAGATGCTTTTAGGGGCAGTAAAAATGGATAAAGATCAATAATATATATATATATATATATATATATATATATATATATATATATATTTATATATATAGGACATTAAGGGGAAAAATTGGCACCATTTAATTATAATTTTTATTCACGTATGGGTAAAATTTATTTATTAAGAATGTAGCGTTTATAAAAATTAATGCAGAAGAGGAATACATTAATGGTGTGAAGATTTAAAGTACCTACATATACTTATTTTTTATTTAATAAGGAAGTTCTCCCCTTTTAGGTAATAATAAGCTATGTTTTCTTCTTCCAGAATGAACAGCTGGTAATGTATGATCGAAATAATTGCTTTTTTTCAATGTACACAGAACTAAGGAGTAATTATACTTTTATTTTTTTTCTTTGTGGAAAGCCACCAATATCACTTAACAAGAAAAACAGCTTAATAACTCAAAAGCCATTCATTTCAATAAAATAAATGGGGCATTATATTTAAGATTAGAAAATGTCTACATGTAGCGCAAAACTGGGAAATATGGCAACTTTGCAGATACCATTTTTCGATTCCGCATGCTCACAAATCCATACATATAGTTGGGCGATCCCGTACTTTTTAACTGTAAATGCGGTGTTGTCGTATCTCAGCAACCAGTGAAGATAAAAGGAAAGCCAAGAAAGTGAAGCAGTGAATGATAAAAAGGATATTTGTGATTTAAGTCAAATATATTTTAACCTAAATAAATAAATAATCAGAGAACATTTCAAATTCAAAAATCTTCTTTTCCATGTCTAAATTTGAAACAGAAAATAAACTTGCTTCTGTATATACATTCTAAAAATATTATTTGTTTTTCACTGTAGCCAAGCCTCTAATAAATTCTAGCGTTTTTATTATCACAAAAAAAACGATAACCGAAATGCTCCAAACCCAATTCTTCTAATATCATTTACTGTACTAACTCACATAACATAACTATATCATGTAAATCGCTATATCGAGGTGCGTACCGTAAAAATTAACAATTTAGTATATATTGTATAGATGTGTTTTAAATTTGTGTCCTTAAATATGTGTGTTTTGTAATGTAATGAATCTAAATATTTTAATGTTTTAAATATAATATTAATAATATGAAATTATTATAGTTTTTATAGCTTTTAATGTTTCCATTATGTATGATAATGTTTGCGTCTTTGTATTTATTTTTTTATTTTCTTAACGGGAATTTTTTTTTTAAATCAAGCAATCCCAAATTAAGTCTTGAAAAAGCTTAACACTATGAGCGAAACATTGACTTAATGTGAAAAATTGTGTTTAATTATTAACCTAGACCCAAGAAAATAAGATTTCCAGGTATATATATTCAAATTTCTCTAATTTCACTCGCATCACTGATCGACTTGATTTTTACACCAGTCTTTGAGCAAATGTAGACGTTTTCTCGTGTATTTACTTAAATTTATTCATCCTTAACGATCCACTATATTGAAGCATATTCCCCGACGCGCGACTTACCGTTATCGGGCTGAAACGTGTAGAAGGTTAAAAAAAACCGAACTTCAAGATTTTCTGATCCATACAGAAAAATGCGCGAATCGTAATAATAGCCCTGTGCGGCTATTGTAACAACAGTTGTTTTTGAAGCACTTGTCGTTGCCATGCTACAACAACGACAAATTAAACGCATTATCACTGTCAGTTAAGCAGCTAAATATTGTATTAATTATAAAATTACAAGTTGTTATGGCGTTTGTTCTGACAGAGACTCGACGTATTGATATTTTGATTTTTCACGGATATGGAAATAAAACCAGAATATACCAAGAAGTTTGTGACTTGTTTAATGACCGCTATTGTAAGAAACCAATAAAAAAATCAACCGTCCACAGAACTTGTCGAGGTTACCAGTAAACAGGGTCCATAAAATCTTTACCTAAAACCGGGCGCCCAAAAATAAATTAGACGTTTTATTACAAATAAAGGAAAATCCAAAAGTAAGCACCAACTAGTTAAGATATAAATGCCGAAATATGTCAAAAATCTGAAATTGTCTATCTTAAAGGAAAACAAATTGTGGCCGTACAAGATCTATTATCCCCAAGACCTCTTAGGGGACGATCCTGACCGCCGGCGCCGCCGCACTGAATTCGCCGAAATCATGATGGAAAATATTAACCAAGATCCTTATTTTGCGCACAAAATTGTATTAGCGACGAGGGTACTTTTTGCTACAACGGCCAAGTTAATAGGTACAATTGTCGAATTTGGTCTAGAGATAATCCTCATTGGATGGAAGAACTTCATACCCAACATCCTCAGAAAATTTATGTATGGGCGTGGATACTGGGTAACAATATTATAGACCTTTATTTCATAGAAAGTGTATTAACTGGACAGAAGTATTTAGAGATCCTCAGAGAACATATAGTTCCTGCCATTCAAGAAATTGGAAATCTGGTTCCAACATGGTGGTGGTCCACAGCATTATTCAAGGGAAGCCACGCAGTTCCTAAACAACCAATTCCCAGGGAGGCTAATTGAAAGACATGGTGTATTAGAGTGGCCACCTCGATTCCCTGATATGACTCCACTGGATTTCTTCTTGTGAGGTCATTTGAAGGATCGTGTATACAAGAATCGTCCAGAAAATGTATCAAACTCCGCAAAGAATCCGCACCGAAGTTGCACTTGTAATACCCAATATGTTGAGCAACACACTGCAAACGTTTTATGATCGACTTGGGTACTGTCTGGCAAATAATTGGAACCACTTTCAATATTTAATAAAAAATTAGTGTCTTTAAAATAAATATTCTGTTAGGTTATTGTTGTTTTAGTTCGTTGACTTTTAATATCCTACTTTTGTTAGCGTTGTTTCGCCCGTTGACTTTTAAACATCCTTTAAGTATTTGCCATTGGTGGAACTTAGACCAGTCGCAAGTAAACTGTGAGGGAAAGCCGACAATATCACCTGAAAAAAAAAATAACTTGCGAAGTTATTCATTTCAATAAAAATAAATTCGGCATTCGAATTTTATAAGCACAACTTCAGCAGTTTAAAAGATATTTAGGCGTTCTGGTACTTTTAAATGTAAATGCGGTGTTGTCATATCTCAGAAACCAGTACAGATAGAATTTTGAAAAATTGGGATAGTACTAAATTTGAGACGGCCAATTTAGTGCAATAAAAATAAATAGAATATAAATTCAAGATAATACATGCCCACAAACTCCGAATTTTGTAAACACAACTTTAGAGATTTTGATGATATTTAAGGGTTCCCGTACTTTTTACTGTAAATGCGATGTTGTCATATCACAGCAACTAGTATAGATAACAGTTTTGGAGATAAAGGCCGAAAACTGAAATTCTCGTTTTGACTTATAAATCGCATGCAGACCACTGCATCATCGATCTTTAACATTTACATTTTTCGTAACTTTCACAGTTTTCGAACTGTCAATGTTTATTGATTTTTTTAAAATTTTTTAGATAACCGAATTGATTTTTTTATCCACTTTTTCAATCGGAATTTGTCGTATGCGTCCATGGAACCCGTAAAAGTAAAGTGCGACAAGTACCAAAAACCACTTATCCAATTGACTTGAAATTCTGCACAAAATCAAGTGCTAAACAGGGATAGATTGGTAAAATTTTATTGTGAATCCTATATGGCAAATCAAAATGGCAGATTAATAAAATGTTTAAAGTAAAATTTCATTTTCTGGAATAGATCCTTTTTGGAGAAAAATATTAAAGGACATAATTTATTTCTTGCAAACTACATACATAATGTTATGGAAAATAAATAATAATAATAATAAATTAAAAACTTAAAAAAAATGTAAAAAAATTACAGTTTATAGTATTTGTATACATTGATTACCGATAATTATAAGTATAGACTGTTTATTGTAAGTAGTGGAATCTGTACAAGGAAAGTTGTTGGTAAAGGTGAATTTACCGATTTTTTTTGGTGTGTATCCCTCGAAAAATGAATACTCTCATTGCACCTTTTTGTTGTAAGACCTAGGATTTTTTTTGTTATGAGAATATACACTAGATTTATTAAGCAGATTGAATAACGAAAGACACAATTTATTACATTATTTAACCGTTATTTCTTACCATTTGTAAGGTTAAATTTATTTTTTAACAATCTAATACAATAAATTTAATTGGTATAGAATTAAAATAAATAACACCTATTTTTGGTATTCATTTAAAATACTTTCCATAAAATTTTACTAGTATCAGATAATATATTATAGTAATACATTTTTAGCATTTAAATTGGGTATATGCCTATACAAACTCCAAGATCGAAAAAGAAAAAAATCAGAAGGTGTTTCATTTAAATACAAATATCATACTTTCTTTAGCCGACGAGTCGCAAAAGCATTATTGTAAGAGAGCTTTCAGTTTATCATAATATTTAGACATAATACAGGGATTATGAAAAATCCATTCTATATAAAAAGCGTTTAAACATTTCGCTTAAACGCTAATGGTACTCGTAAAAAAATTGCATTTTATGTTTAGACCCTTTTCCGGCTTGATCTAGTCAAATTATGTAAATTATTAGCGAATTCAGAAAATGTATCCACGAATACGTCGGGAAAAATTCGCTTTGTATGATGAACCATCTTGTTCAAGTCAACTGCAGATCAAGACATATTTTGATGAAAACTGAACAAAATATGCTATTAAAAAAAACATAGAACGGTTGTTTTTTTTTTCGAACGTTTGTTTTCACATGGCATAAAGCTCACAATCTTCGACATGAGCCGCAACTTGTCTTTCTATAAAAAAATCGAATCTCTGAAAAGGCTTAAGTCCTCTACTTGGAATTTTTAGGGGTTTTAGTCAAAATGCGAACGGGTCAAGTCCGGAGTTATTGATCAGGTTTACGAGAGACATTTCGTCTTAGAGAATTTAGACTTTTCGAACGATATTATGATTATTAGAGATTTTGGAAACAGAGACCTATTTAGGAATTTTGGTCTCCTTTAAACTCCACGTTGGAAGGAATTTTTCCGGATTTCTAAGATGTACCGCTAAGACGTCAAAAGGGTCCAAAGTGACGCTCCTTTAAATGTCTATTTCCAAATCAAGTTAACATGAGACCCGCCAAACTCACTCAAAAAAATTGACCATTTAGCACGATACTACTCCGCAAAGTGCCGTGGATGTAACGTAATCTATTAGGCAGTTTTCGAAAATAAACTTTTTTTCACATAGTTTTGAACTTTTTATCTTACATCGTCGTATTCAAAACCTCGCAGCTGTCAATCGTGTTGCATCGTCGTATATGCCAAGTGTCTATTAAATACGTACGAAAATTAAGCTTATATGCAACCGTTGCGAAGGTAAGAAAAACACGTTTTCGACCTAAATTTCTGGGACCGTTGATGGTGATTATAATTATAAACATTAAGATGGATATACTGTAGTCAATTGATTTGCTATAATGTGTTGAAATTTATATAGTCCACATTTCTATTGAAGCAATAGTTAACTGAAAGGCTCCACAAATTATTACTTTATTTTATTTAGCTCAAGTAAAACAAGTAAAACTTACTGTAAATTTCTTGCTTTATACTGCTTTAAAAGCCAATCAATATCAATCATAAAATTTATCTGCAGCGAACATTTCAAAGGTCCTAAGCTGGGACAAAGAAGATCTGAAAAAAGTAAAAATTCATAATAATAACAATACATAAGAAGTGTATTTGTTTATATGTGCCAAAATAATGAAGATTGTCTAAACAATTATTATTTATAAAGCTAAAACACATATTTCATATACGACGATAAAAACCTAGATAAAAGCCAACAAAAAAATTGCAAAAAAATGTTAGTTCATAAAAATTATAAAAAAATCTTTCTGTTAAATGCTTGAAACTTTCATTTGTACTTTTTGTGTAGTTTTTATTAATTTTCAACAAGCCTACCATACATTTTAGGTAATAGAATCGATCAAACATGTTTTCCCACTTAACTATAGGAATTTTTAGAAAGATGTATCCCAATATGAATGTCTTTTAGAAGTATGTATTGCACAATAGTTACAAATTATAAAAAATCCCTTAACCCAAATATTAACTTTTTTTTGACAAAATTAGAAAATAATTTCATAGATAAATTGGAATATATTAAAATAAACCTTAAACCATGTTTAATTTGAAATTAGATTAGTTTTCATCTTGGTCGTCATCCTCACTATTTTATATTTTTTTGTATACACTAGAAAATAATTTATACATTTTTAAAAATATTTTTATATATTGAAATAGCAGAAAGATTTAATGCACAGTTTACAGTGTTGACTGACGATGTACCTCTGGACTATGCATTTCTTGAAGACAATATTCCTTTCTGTAATAGAACTTTTTTCTTATCTCCGGTTTGTAGTGAAGAGATTGCAAGCATAGTAAAAAGACTAAAAAATCTAGTTCCCATGGCAACGATGGCATTTCAAATAACACCATAAAGCGATGCATATATTTTACACAGGACGTATTGGCTTATTTGAAAAACTTTTCAATAGAGTGAGATATTTCCTAAAGCATTAAAGCTAGCAACTATTATTCCTTTATATAAGAAGGGTAACTAACAGTTTTGAAAACTATCCACACAAGAACAAAAATGAACAGAATCTGTAAATTCAAAATTAAAATTTATTAGCATGCAATTATAATAAACGATTCAAAAACAGAGTGCACAAAAGAGTATTATATAACAACAAATAACAACAATTACTGGGTGACATCGGAACTTCTAAAAAAAAGTTAAACTAAGTGACAAATTATACAGAGTATGGAAAAATATAAAAAATGAAAACACAGAACAAGATTTTAAAATAAGTTAAAAAAGGGGTGAATACTATGAAACAAAAATTAAAAAGAAAAATAAATGACGTTGGTAATGACACAAAAGTATAGAATGTCGTAAATGAACTCTGCTTCAGAACAAAATAAAAAGAGCAAAACAAAATAGGCGAAATCAAAAGTATGAAAGGACAAATTTTAGAAAAACAACTGGACAAGGGCCAAGATTTCAGTAAGTACTTATTATATAAATATAAAATATTTATATAGTAGCGATACTTTTTATTGATTTAATTCTTCAGGGCGCATAAGACCAACTTTAGAAATAGTTTACAATTTTTGAAGTATAAACAATGCATACATACTATAAGAATTATAACACTAGATCAGAACATTCATTTATAAATATAATTTAGGTATTTTAGAAAAACATTAAATGTATAAAAAAAGTCTAAATTATTATATAAACACCTAAAGTTTACACTTTTGTTTTTGACATCGTGTGGGGACACGGACAGACCTTAGCCACTTGCCCAAATTTTATAAGTCCTACCTACCATTTTGAACTTTGTTATTCCATAGTGTATTGTTTGCTTAAATAAATAAATAAAGAGTCAACTATTTACCAGACAGTTTTTGTGGGTTCTTTTCTTTTATTAATATACTAGTTCTAAGCAGTCGGGTTTTTTGTTTATAATTTATATTGGGCTAGATCAGCCATGTCAAACTCAAAGTCACTGGTGGGACAAAAGCATGAAGACCATCGACAAGGTGGGCCGCAAAACCTTATGTTAAAGAAGACAAACTACTGAAAACCTTGAGAAAAAGTACTATTGTAGGACAAGTCTGTTTATTAAATTTCCAATAAAAAGGACATTACAAAAAACTACAAACATTAAATTCTTTTGCCAGATATTTGACATCTTTTGTCTCTAATTAAGTCTATTTTATATAATCTATTTGTGGCGCGAATTTATCGGCGGAAGTAACTTTTAAAACTGCGTTCAAGTGTGCGTCCGTCAATCGCGATCTTGCGGGAGATTTGTTTCCTTTCATCAAAGAAAATAGTTGTTCACACTTATAGGTACTTCCAAACATTGACAGGATTTTATAGGCAAATTTTCTCATTTCATGGTATTGAACAGGCAAGTACTTATAAAATTCGAATGTACCAACACTATCAAATTTTTGTTTTAAATGGGTCTGACACTGAATCTCAATTACTTTTATTTGCAAGTGAGGGGGAACTTTATCAATATCGATAGTGAAAAATTGTTTTCTTGGGTCTTAAAATCCTGAAAACGCTTCTCAAATTCTGCCAGAAGGCTTCTCATTTTCTCTGAATATATTTTGTATGATATTGGGACACTTGTGCTTTCCTGATATGCCGTACAAGTCAGAAAATGTGACAGATTATCCTCTGCTAACTGTTTTTCCCACAACATCATCTTACACTTGAAAGCTTCCACATGATCATGCATATCCGTAATAACTTGACGTGGTCCTTGCAATTTCGTATTTAAGTCCGACAAGTGTTTTGTGATATCTACCATAAATGAAAGATCTTGTAAAAAAGGTACCTCGCATAATAAGCTGACATCTTCTCCTTTTGTTTCCATGAAAACTCGTATTTCTTCTTTGAGTTTCCAAAACCGGTTGAGTACCATAGAAGACGAAAGCCATCGCACCTCTGCATTATATGGTAAACCAGTGTACT
The DNA here is from genome assembly GCA_030620095.1 of Kuschelorhynchus macadamiae. Classification (NCBI taxonomy): domain Eukaryota; kingdom Metazoa; phylum Arthropoda; class Insecta; order Coleoptera; family Curculionidae; genus Kuschelorhynchus; species Kuschelorhynchus macadamiae. The sequence continues at coordinate 65,912 of JAUTXW010004244.1, forward strand.
CACTTTCTAAATCACGTAAAAATGCAGAAAACTGTCGCTGATTACGGCCTCGTGACCTTATGAAGTTTATAATTTTTTTCACTGACTTTAAAACACTTTCCAACTTGATCACTTTTGAGCATAAAACTTCTTGGTGGATTATACAATAAATGTGATGAAAATCTGGTTTGTCACTGCCCGTTTCTCTGATCTTTGTCTGCAATATTTTAATGAAACCATTTTTTACTCCACTCATTGAAGGAGCTCCGTCTGTTGCAACGGAACACAGTTTTGACAAATCTAAATTGTACTTTTGCGGTAGTCCATAAACAGCATTGAAAATATCCTTCGCAGTTGTTATATCATGCAATGGTACTAATTCCAACCGCACGAAGAAAAACAGCGAGTTGCGCCACACCACACACATCCGTACTTTCGTCACAGGCAATCAAAAATGCAAGAGTCTGATCATTTATATTGGCAGCCAACTCAGTAACTCTTTCAGCGACAGTATTCCGGGCCAAGGATATATTTTGAAATGCCTTCACGCTCCCGGGACTTACTATTTCCGCGGCCTTTACAAGGCACTCTTTTATAAATTAACCTTCAACAAATGGTTTTGAGTGTTTCGCGATCAACTCCGACACTACATAGCTCGCTTGAAAGACAGATTCATTTTCTTGCTTTGGACGTGTAAACATAAGCTGCTGATCTTTCAACCGTGATTTTAACTTATTTAACTTTTCGTTTCTGACCATGCCTGTAGACTTGTCAAACATAGTTTTATGAATATCATAGTGACGTTTTATATTATATAATTTTGGGACACCGACTGTACTATTACAAATCAAACAAATAATTTTTTCTTTCACTTCACAACAAAAAAACTCTAATTCCCACTTTTCTTGAAAGATACGATGCTCATCTAGAAGTTTCCTCTTACTTCCACTTGGTTTTGAAAGAGATATGTTAAAAAACTATATCTGAAATATATTATAATAAGTACTGATAAGTGTTGTAACAATAAGTGCGCAATTCAACTCGAAACTCTATCGCAACTGACTCATAACTGACTAAACACTGAACTCAATCGAACACGGCTTATATACGGATTGTGATTTCTCGAGTTCTTTCCAGAATGTTCAGACAGCGTCATCTGTGTTTTTGAGAGATAGAATTTCTTGAAACAAGCCAGATAACGTCTGGCTTTAGGTTGAGTGTGTGTAGTTCACCCTTCTAAACATAGATGGCACTATGTACAATTGTACATTTTATTATACCAATCGTTGTTGCAGCGGCGGGCGCTTTCAAAAACAGTTTTCAACTTGTTCGCGGGCCGCATTACCTGGCTCTTTTCAAAACTGATTTGGGCCGCAGGAAAATGCTCACTGGGCCGCATGTTTGACATGGCTGGGCTAGATAGTTATAGAGAGCAGAGGAGTTAGCCAAACAGAATGAAAATTATGTGCCACATTTTTAGACATATTCAATGTATAATTATATTGTAGTTACTTAAACATGACACACACATTCAGCTCCTGAATTTATTGTGTTTTGTAGAAATAAGGATATTTATAATAAGTGTTTGGTGTTAGTGTGTCTGGAAGGAAATAGGATATTTACCTGATAACTTTAAAATGTTATCTGCCTTTGATAAATAATAAAAAAACAGTTATTAAGGGTATTTTAGGGTGCAACCTGTACATAAAAGACAATTCATTGGTAAACCCAATCCTTAAATTATTTTATCTACATTGTGTTATTTAAGTGATAACTTTATTTGTCGAAACATACCACATCAATACAAATTGAAAGAAATTCCATTTTTAGTCCAAGCGATCTTATTTATATATTTATCTCTTCTGTAAAATATCAAAACAAAAACATAAAGTCTCGGTCTAAGTAAATTGTGTTATAAAAATGTGACACGTGTTTCGCACTACAAGAGCATCATCACTACACATAACTACATGTAGATATCTGTTTGTTTTGTCTTCTTAGATGTCAAGGTCTTTTAGAGCGAAACGTGTCACATTTTAATAACTGACTGAGACTGATTGTTTGTATTCTTATTTTTTTTTTTTAATTTAAATTTTTTATTTTTTACTTTATCAGCTGTATTTGGAAACAAAAATATTAAGCAGATGCTCTGGGAATTTTTTTTTTTGGTCTGGTGACTGAGCTTGACATATCTATAGTTCATTGCACCAAGTTTCAAAAAAATCTAAAAATTCTCTATTATTACTATTTGGTGATCGATAAAGACAAATAACTAAAACTAATTTTTCATAAATGTCAAGTTTAACACATAAAACCCAATACTGTTTTTGGAGTGAGATCTGTTCTACATTAACTATGCTGAATAAACTTTGTACATATATTTGCACCCCTCCTGTATGTCTACTAATACTATCTACTCTTAAAGAATTGTACCCCTCTAAAGAAATTTCAGAGTCACTTATTTCATCAGTTAAATGGGTTTCCGAAATACACCCCAACTTGCTCTTTATGTGTTAAAATAAAAGAATGGCCCTCGTCAAAATGTTTACAAGTACTACCAGAGTTAAAACAGAAAATACAAAACTTTTTCTTAAATTCTTTTAATGTAAGTAAAAGTAAAGTAATGCAGTTCAGTTCTTGCATAAGAAAAGTGTTATTGATTATGACTATGTGATAAGTAATTCTAGTTTAGAGAAAGTAGCAATTATAAAGGATCTAGGTGTAACATATGATAGAGAATTACGTTTTAATAATCACATTGAAATTATTGTAAATAAAGTGTAAAAGATCCCGAGTTTTATGCAGTCTATACTTACCGATTTTAATATTAATTGTTTTAGAATATTATACTGTTCTTATATAAGATCTATTGTTGAGTATGCTTGTCCTGTGTGGATTCCATATTTCAGAGTCTATGTTGACCAGTTGGAAAGGGTGCCAGAAAAGTTTTTAAGACTAACTGCTATATATAAGTTTGAATTCATTCAAAGGTAAGTTAAGTGATATTATGAAACTTGAGAATTGAATCTTTGTTTTGTTGGATGATAATTATAATTATTTCTAATCTATTGTAAATGTCTTTAGCCGTAGAATTGAAATAAATAAATTAATTAATAAATGGTAACCATCTCCAATCTTTTCATGTGTAAACAGTTTACATTAACTGAATATAGTAGTTCAAGATTTTCTAGAAGACATGATTTTGTGAAACATTTCTTGGGGTTACTAAGGAACTTATAAATTTTGTCTGAAAATCATCAAAATGTCTCTCTATTTTTAGAAAATATCAAAATAATAGTTCACCTTGACTTCCTGCATTTTGTCGTACCAGGTGGTGGATAAAAATTAAATCCTTGAAATCTTTAGTTCTGAATTATGATGCTTTTTTGCTTTTTTTTTGAACATTTTGTACAAGTTAGGTTTTCTCAATAAAATGAAGAGAGAACTGCAAAAAAAGAAGGTAAGCTTAAATGAATCACATAACAAAATCAATATTTTAAAAGGCAAAAGTATTGGGAGAAACAGGATTCCAAGAATTATGGACAGAAGCAGAAAATGATGTTATTAAGTTAAAATTGGATCCACCTGTACTTCCAAAGATAAGAAAAATACCCCGCAAATTAGACCATGGAAGTTCTTCACATACATATTCAACACCACAAATTATTATGAGAAACAATTTTATGAGGTAGTGGATATGACTTTGGTATCATTCAAAGACAGATCTGAAACTATACATGTTTTGAATCAAGTCGAGAACTTTATAATTATTAAATCCGGTTATATTTTCTTATAAGACGTATATTTTCGCCGGTTACAATTGGTTTTTTTACGTTTATTAAAAGCCACTTTACCATTTGGACTTGTTTAGGTGTCAGTTTCTTTTTTTCTACCTGTAAATGTGTTATTCTGATCGGTCTATATATTAAGCCGAAAAGTATTGTAATTTGTTTTTGAACAGGTTAAAATATCAAAAATTAATCTTTAAGCGAGTTTGACGGCGGGGTTGACTGGACACTAAGTGTATTTCTATTTATTTTCATGTTCTCTAGGCGACAAAATACAGAAGATCACTTAGTTTGCAGATTTTGACCAGTCGAATTCTCCAAAATTCAGAAATTAAACTGAAATAGTACATTTAATTGGAGCTCCAAATAATAAATAGTTCGTGGTAAAAAAAATATTTTTTTACCACTCTGTATAATACATTCACGATTGGTCAATATAATATTGTAGTGTCATCGGGTTTATGTATATATACCAAATCTCAGTCAATTCCGATAACAGGAACTGCTCCAAAAGTTACTTGCATGATTTCAAATTTCAAATTTCATTGGTGTTAAAAATAACTTGTACACACAATTCACGTCAATTACATTATATAATTTAAGGCAATGATTTAAAATACAGATCTAAATTACGCTATGCCAAGACATTATAAATAAAATTAATATTAACAAATACTTAATCATAAGATAAACAATATTAAAAAGACATAACAAATTACACATTAAAATCAATTTCAGAAGTCAAATAATTTTCTATATTATAAAACGCATATTTACATAAGACCTCTTTCACTCGTTCCCTCAACTTATTTAATGGCAATTCCCTTATATCCATTGGGAGTTTGTTAAAGAGTTTGACGGCCAGACGTTCTAGTCATTGACATCTTCGCAGTCTACAAAAAGAAGCCACAATATTGTCTCTATGTCTAGTACTATAGTCGTGTACATCCTTATACTGAGTATACGAATGATGGTTTTCTTTAATATATAGGACACATGACATAATAAACACAGAAGGGAATGTCAATATTCTGAGGTCAATAAAAGCCCGTCTGCAGTCATCCCTGTACTTCAGACCAGCAAGTATTCTTACAGCCTTTCTCTGTAAATCAAAGACTCTGTCTGCACCTGATGCACTCCCCCACACCAAAATGCCATATGACATAACGGAATGGAAAAGTGCATAATATGCAGACTTCATTGTCTCAATGCTTACACATCCTTTTAGGTTGCGAAGGACAAAGGCAGTACTGCTCAGTTTGGACGAGATGTTGTTGATGTGAACATCCCACTTTAGTTTTTGGTCCATATAAATCCCTAGGAATTTAACACTGTCCAAGCGACCATTCAAATCCCCCGGATCCCTCATTGAGAAAATTATTCGCTGAGTCTTGTCTCTGTTCATTAATAACTGATTTGCATTAAACCAGGCTTCTGCTCTTGCCTGAGCCTCGCCAGTCACTGTGAGAACTTCCTGAAGTGTTCCACCAGAATAATGAATTGTAGTGTCATCAGCAAAAAGGGTATACTTTGCCACTGCCTCACCCATTGGGAGGTCGTTTATAAAGATTAAAAAAAGAAGTGGCCCCAAGATGGAACCCTGGGGGACCCCAATATCTATTTCCCTTTCTGCCGATGCTATTCCACTGACTCAAACTATCTGTGTCCGGCCTTTTAAATAGGACTTAATAAAGTCGATGCTGTTGCTGTCAAAGCCATAAAAACGAAGTTTGTTCACCAGTATGTCATGGGAGACGCAGTCAAAAGCCTTACTCAGATAGTACATTGAAGCACAATTGTACTCCATATTTTCAAAAGAATCATAGATCTCAGAAACAAGACTCAGTACACCCTGCACCGTGTTCCTGCCTGTTCTGAAGCCAAATTGCTCATTGCAAAATAAGCTGTTATTTTCAAAATAGTATGTTATTTTTTTGGCAATACATTTTTCAAAGATCTTAGAGATTATGGGCAGTAGCGATATTGGTCGATAATTTGAAACTAAGTCTTTATCACCTTTTTTAAAAACTGGCACAACTATGGCTCTCTTTAAAATATCAGGAAAATAGTTCTCCCTGATACAGCAATTTATTAGGTAAGTAAGTGGTGACAATATAAGATTTTTTATTGATTTTACTAGAGGTACTGTAAGGCCAAAAATATCAGGACTGTTTTTATTTTTAAGTCCATCAATAACTTCCCTTACCCCATTGTATGTTACTTCCGTTAGAGAGAATATGCCCGGAACAGTGTTCAGGGCTCCCAAAGGATCGAGATCTGTCACAGGAATACCTCTGACAAGACTGTGAGCAACCGAGGAGAAATAATTGTTAAAGTGATCTGGTGATATATCAGGTTGATCAGTAGTCCTACCCAAACCCCTACTGTTGTTGATAATGTCCCACATGCATCTGGCAGGGTTCGAATAAGAGCCAATTAGCCTGTCATTTGCTTGTGATTTGGCTTGTAGGATTGAGTTCCTATATAGGAGCCGGAATCTATTATACTCCTGTGTATTCCCAGGTGTATTGTATTGTCTCATAACATCTCCCAAAAAATGGAGGTGTTCTCTCATATCCCTAAGATTCTGGTCAAACCAGTTGATTTTCTCAGGACGACCTGCTTTAACTGTGTAAGTTTTTTCTGGGAATGACTGCAAATATGCCCTCTGGATACAATCTATGAAAAGATTGAGTCTTGTTTTAATATCAAGATCCATGTTTTTGACAAAACTCCATGACTGTGCTTCAATATTGTTATAAAAGTTGTGCAACCCGAGTTGTGTAATTGGTCTTAATGTTCTTTTTTGTATCCCACTGGAGGTTGATGTTATACTACCATACAGCACCTGGCCCAAGTGATCAGACATGTTTAGATCTATAGTATCCACTAAAAGGTTATCAATATTAAAATTGACAAAAATATTGTCAAGACAAACATTATTTCGTGTTGATGTCAAAATTGTTCTTTTAAGTCCGTAAGTCTCTAATAGATCACATAGATAAGTAGCTTCCTTTTGACTAGTACGAAACAAAACATTGAAATCACCAGCCATAATAATTTTTGCGCCTGCACTAAGGTCATCTAATATAGACCCCAGTGAAGCCATGATTTGACCCAAACATACATACATTATAACATATACATATAATATATAATACAAGTAAAGTTAAATAAAAACTTTTCAAAAGTTATAATTACCTTAAGTTTAATATAATGTATTTCCTAACCTTGTGAACACGGTTGATACAAGTATGATGAGAGGATATCAAAGGAAAGCCAGGGCGATCCCAAAAGACCCAGGGAGATCCGAGATGATCCTGGGCAATCCAAGGATTTTTGGGGAGATTTGAGGAGATCCAAGAAAGTTCGAGGTGATCCGGGGCAATGCGAGGAGTTTTCGGGGAGATCCAAGGAAATTTGGGGAGACCAGATGAAATTCGGGGAGATCTGAGGAGATTTCGAGGAGATTTGGGGGGGATTTTCTAGGGAAGCAATCTTTCAATATTCAATCGAGAGCCTTTGATACAATAAATCTAGATTTTGTGAGCCAAAAACTCTACAGCATTGGGATCAGAGGGAACGTACTGTCACTAATAACTTCATTCTTGTCCCATAGAAAAATACAAGTGAAAATCGATACACTGGTCTCTGACGAATATGATATTAACATAGGTACAGTGCAAGGATCAGTACTAGCTCCTCTATTATTCATAATTTATGTCAATGACGTAACTCTTCCAGAAATGACTATTAAATTTGCCGATGACACCTCAGTCGCAATCTCTGCAAATATGGAAGCTGATATTATTCAAAAAATTACAGAAGTATGCAACAACATGAACCAGTGGTGCTTTTCAAACCAACAAATCCTCAACGAAAACAAGACTGTGACAGTGCATTTCCATAAAACAAATCAAAGGGTTCAGTTAGGAAATGATAAACCAGTTGCCAAACTTCTCGGAACGTACCTGGAATCAACATTTAGTTGGGAGCCCCAATTAGATCATATATGTTCTAAGCTAAACAAGGCCTTTTTTGCAACTTTGAAACTAAGTCAAACAGTTCCACAATCAACCCTTATGACAACATATTATGCACTAGTGTATCCGCACCTTTCCTATAACATTATACTCTGGGGTCAAGCAGTGAATATTAACAGAATATTTACATGTCAAAAACGAGTGCTAAGACTTATTTTTGGTCTTAAGAGAATGGATACATGTAGAGATGTTTTTAAAAAACACAAATTACTAACGTTGACATCGATTTACATACTGAAATGTGCACTGTATGTTTTTAAAAACAAAAACAAATTTAAGAAAAATATGGAAAACCACTCATACTCAACAAGATACCGAATGGACCTAATTATTCCTAGACATTCCACAGCGCTCTATGAGAAGTCTCCATACTATGCATGCGTCAAGATCTTCAATAGGCTACCCGAGGAAATAAAAACAGTTGAAACAGAAAACGGTTTTAGACAATCCCTCAAAAAATATCTTTTTGACAAAGCGTTCTATTCATTTAAAGAATTTATAGACCCAAAATCTTTTTAAAATTCATAAATGTTCGTTTGTTTTCAATTGTTAATACATTGTTACTCTTTGTTGTATGTGTTATTACGTGCTACCTATATTATTCGACTATAAGTGAATTTTTAACCTGACTTGTGAAATGTCATATTTTATATTATGATCTTGCTGATAAATAAATAAATTGAAATTTCATCCCAAATAAATTGCAGTGAGCACCACCTTGAGACCTTGATATGGAAAATGAAATTTATGTAACAATTGTACTTGTACAATATAGAACGCTACGAACCAATGAGTTATAGAGACACCCAATTGTTTTGGTATCAGTTATGTGTTTTGTATGTCGCTTTATAAAACCCAGTAGTCTAAAACCCTTTAGTACAATGTAAACAATATGTAGATTAAAAGTTAGATTTTCATCAAAAATAATGCCTAGGTCGCGTGAAAGAACTAACAACTTCAAGACTTACATTATCTACGAAGTAGGTGGAGGTTATGGGATTAATATGCTTGCGAAAATGGAGCACTTTACATTTCGAGATGTTAAGAGAGAGATAATTAGTTCTGCACCATTTGACGAGCCTTTCAGACTGCAGAGGATTGGAGTCTGAGAAGCCTGGTGAAAAGAATTTTAAGTAGTCTGCATATAAAAGACATTCAGAAAATTCGAAACAAGATATTATATCATTTATAAAGAGCAGAAAGAGAACTGGACCAACCTCCCTGGAAACTGAACCACATATGTTGACTTCCTTGTGCCAATCAAATAAATATGATTTGATCCACTTAAGATATTTTCCACAAAAACCAATTTGCTGTAATTACCATAACAGAAGCTGATGGTAAATACTGTTAAAAACCTTAGATATGTCAGTGTAAATAACATCAATCTGTTTGCGAGCCTAAACCAATGTTACTAAGTAGTTTAGAAATATTGCAAGATTGGTAGTTTTCAAATGACCATGATAAAAACCATGTTGCATACTCATAATATAGTGTTTTAAAGGCTCAACTATATGATCGGTGATAATTTCATACATTAAAATATACTTGTTACCTGTAAAAGTAATACTGTTTGGTTCTTTCATTGTAGCTGGACTTTTTGGAATTGTTGTAAAAAATAAATTGTAAGGAGCATTTTTTTGTAGTTTATCTAACATTGTTCCCGGATCACATTTTGCATTTTCTTCAGAACTATGGTAATTTTCCTCATTTTTTGAATTAAATAGTGTATTTTTTCCTTTCCTAGACACTTTTCCTGGTGATCTACTTGAACTTGGTCTGCTTTCCGAGTTAGATTTGTTAGTTTTAATTGTCTCTGTTTTAATTTCATGATTGATTTGGGATTCCTCTTTCTTTGGTTTACTATCATTTTTAGATGATAACATGGGCCTTAGGATATCTAGTTGTTCTAAGTACACTTGCTTTGGTTGAGGCGCGTTTTCAGGTATTACAAGACAATCGCCCATTTCAATTAAAGAAATTACTGCAATAAAAGTAAAGAGTTAGAAAGAAAGAGAACATTTTATATAGGTAGGTGTATTTACATGATAAAAAATCAACACTTTATAGGTTCAACTGGTTTACTTACAAAAAGGGTGTTCAAATTCTTTAAAATGGTGAGGATTTCTTCTGTAACATCTCTCCTTATGGGGGCACTCCTCTCTTTTAGGTTTTTTTGTTTGGCCATCTGTAACTGTTAGATAATTATGTATCTACTAAATAGAAATATATTTAAATCTACCTTGTTCTTGATTTTTTCTTTTCAAAAAAGTATCCATTTAAATTATTTTTCTTTTCCTCTAGTAACGTAAACTTTCAAAACAAAATCTGACAAAACAAAACAAAATGAGGTTAAGTATTTTTATTTATCTTTTGTCACATATTAACAACCAATAGTGGTTGGCTTTGTTTTACGACTATCTGCTAGCTCCTTAGGGAAGGGTTCAGATATTCTCCTCTAAAACGAACGTCACTTTTCAGTTCTTGTAAAGAATTATGCCCACGGAATTTGACAAACCTGAAATATATATTTGAAAGATTACTTTTTTTTAAGTCCGACGCACAGAAACTTATGGATGAACCATATGAATTTTTCAAATTAGAATTATAAAAACTAAAAAGATTGCACTTTGGAGTATCACTAAAAACAAAATTTTCACAAAATATAACTTATAAAATACGTAAAAGATTGATTATAGATGCTTTATAATACAAAAATTGGTCATTTTTTATTAGAGCTCTTTCTCGCGTATTTTTGTAGTTTTACTACACATTTGGTATATTTCGGATCGTTGATCACGAATCCGAAGTCAAATTGACTTGGCAACGTTTTGTTTCTAAGTTATCCTTTTTCAAAGTCTCACTTTTTAATGGATTTCCCTTCTTTATTTAGGTAATGTTCTTTCTTTTAGCGCAAATTTGTTGTAAGTGATATTAAACTATGTAATTATTAGGAAATATCTATTTTATTGCGACTGTGTGACTAGACACCACAATAATAGAGCAATAAAAACATCGTTTCAAATTGTATGGTTTTTACACTACGTAAACCGTAAGTTTTTTTTATTTTGGTGCTACTCAAGAATCATGTGTGGCTTAAGGTTCTTGGGTGCTACAGAAAATTACGTAATTCGAATTTGAAATCGTCAGTTTCAAATGTTTCAACCAAACGAAAAAGCGGGAAAGCGTCTATTTATTAAATTGTAATTTTTGTTCTAATTCGAAATTGGCACCGGTGCTTAATTTGTTACAAATATGTGAGTAGATATCAAATACGGGAACTGATTCACCCCCCACCACTACTCCTGACCTTGAGAGCCCAGGTGTGCTGTGTAGTTTGGCCTTGAGGCGATGTGACGTCATATGACCTTGAGCGCGCATCACGCTTTTTCGATACTTGTCCATGACGTTGAGAGGCCAGGTGTGCTGGGTAGTTTGGCCTTGAGAGGATGTGACGTCATGCGACCTTGAGTGTTAGCTATTAAAACCAAGGCTGACGCCATTCAAAGCTAAAAAGAGGTACACTGTTTGTGCGGTCACAAGTGATTTCATCATTAAAAAGTTATTGTGTGGTGTATTCTGATTCAATTTTTTAAATTTACGGTAATACTGTGTTTTTATATTAAATCTTTTACATTTTTTCAACAATGAGTGCAAAATTAAACTTGGGTGAAATTAACGAAATGCTTAATAAGGATATAGATTTTGTTGAACAAAGAAAATTTTCATCATTAACAATTGGGAAAGTTTTTATAGTTCAAAATACTGCTTTAAAGATGACACGGTTTGGCAAAGCTTTTCATGCAACATTGTACGACAAAACGCATGATAAAACATTTCAAACTTTTTTACCAAAGCATGTTGTCGAAACCATTTCTGAAGACGTTATCGAAATTATAAATAAGTCGGGTGGGATGTATACTTTAACTTATTTGGGGCAGAGCTTGCGAGTAATCTCAGTCACTAATACTAGTAGATCAATATTTAAATTTGGGTGTTTAGAATAAGCAAAATTTAGAGATATTTACTTATTTGGTATTATTTTCATCTTTTAATTTTGGTGCTTAATAGAATAAACAAAATTTAGAAATATTTACTTAATTTGGTATTATTTTCGTCTTTTAATTTGGGTTCTTGATTGGGTGTTTGGGTTAATTAACAATTTGGTAATTATTTTACAAATCAGAATACACAGACATTTTAATAATTAGTGTTTGAAAGATGTGTGACAGCAATAGTACCATCACACCAAGTGAAGACCTTGATTCTCACATTATGTGTTTGTCGCATAAGTTAAGAAATGCGGCACAAGAGATATTACATTTTGCAACCTATGATGGGTCGGCGGTTGAATCAACAGTCAGTCAATATAGAAAGTACATGAAAGATGTAATTAATTTCATGTCAGGCGCTCATTTGTGTGAAAGATACCTGTATGGTTCCATCAACTTAGACGAGTTTTGCGTGGAAATGATCGACGAAGGTCTCCAAAGCTATGTTGTCGAAATACCAAATTTACCCAAGGAATTGTTATCAAAGTATGGTTTGGTCTCAGCGGAAAACATCAATGAAGTCGTGAAAAATGGTGCAGATATTTTGGACCGTGTAGACAATACCGCAGATGATACTGAAGAATGGTAGAAAATGGATGTTGACGATATAGAGAATGAAAACTGTGAAAAACAAATAGGAATGTAAACAATTATATGTATCATGCAAAAATAATTTTGTAAATAAATAATCATTTTATTAATGTATTTGTGTTATTTGTTTATTCTTAAATTCTCCGAGAAAATAACACCCAAATCCTATTCACATGCATTCTGTGTGTCCTTGTAAACGCAACCTTGAAAAATCTATATGTACACGCCCACAAACGCAACCTTGAAATATCTATATGTACACGCCCCCAAACGAATGTACACGCCTCATAACTGTGTGACGTTGCAAACACAACCTTGAACAATCTGTATATATACACGCACTTAAACAAGCAAATTATTAGTTCGTCTTCATCGTTATTTAGCTACGTGTAATAAAAAAGAAGTTTAAAATGTCTCAGTGTCAATCTCAATCTAGTTCCACAAAGAATGCAGTACCAGAAAAGCCGATAGCGATTGTCCGGCCATTTTCGATAAATGGGATGCAGAGGTGTGCTATGTGTGAGCACTATGATGTGCTAGTTGGAACGAGGGGTCTTTGTAATTGGTGCAATAATTTTGTGATGTATGAGCAAATAACATCGGCAACTTCGTCACCACCCAGTGCTAGGAGAAGGCTTAATACGCCACCGCAAGAGGATACAACAGCAACCACCCCAGCTGATCCATCTCCGCACATTTCGCAGACAGCAGGACCATCGGGGATTTTGCAGGTCCCCGATCAAGCTGGCCCTTCTGATATTTTGCGGTCTCCCTCGCCGCAGTTTAGTCAAGAAGGGCAGCAATGGGCGGTTGCGGCTTCTCCATCTTCTTCTTCTTCCACAGCATCCAACCTAGAGGCCCCCCTAGACACGTCTGACGAAGAGGACTTTTTTGGGGACTTTGGGGAAGAAGATGAAGATTTGGAAGACATTGTTAGACATATATGTCTAACAAAAGAGGAAATGAGGGTGTTTGGGTTTGACCCATAAGTTTTTTTAAATAAATAGTTTTAGGAATTTGTAAATAAATAGTTTTAGGAATTTGTAAATAAATAGTTTTAGGAATTTGTAAATATTTAGTATTAGGTAAAAAATAAATTATTATTATTATTATTACCTTTCTTTTATTTCTATTATTTTTAACAGTTTTCAGATATAAATTCAAACATTTTTAAATTTTACATCAGTTCTATGTAAGCATGGGTAGAATTAACATTACAATTGATAAATTTGGTCGTCAAAAAGCTAATAAAAAAATAGTAGTATACAATCCTCCAGGAATAGGTTTTAAGTTGAATGTTGATCATCAATACGACATTCAAGGAAAATCTTTAACTAACATAGCAGATCCTTCACAAGGTAGTGATACTGTAACCCGAGAATATTTCCTTAAAGAAATTGAAAAACTTCGGATATTACTGGTTGAATTATTAAATCAAACTTATTTTAAAATTAGTGAAATACTTAGTGTTATTAAATCGGAAATAGAATTTGCATATGTGTACTCGATAATAGAAAAAAGAGAAGTAATATTATCCAACCTTGAGCAAAATGTTGATCGTTTAATTAGAGAAACTCATAGATCTGGGATACATTCAAGGAATATATCTAACTATGATAATAGAAAACTATTTAACATGATACTAGAAACAAGTGATGTCATATTATCGAACCTTAATGAAAATATGTAAGCAACGTCGCAGAGACTACAAGTTTTATTTTATACCTTATAATGCTGCACTTTGGTGAAAAAAAATAGTTTTAGATAAACATGGGTCGTGGTAACAACACAATTGATAAATTTGGACGTCAAAAGCCTGGTGAAAAAGTGCATTTATTGAGGGGATCACCAGGAACTGGATTTAAGCTTACGCCGGACGGTCAATATGACATGCGGGGAAAATCTTTAACCAATGTCGCCCCACCGACTAAGGGTAGTGATGCTGTTACCCAGGATTATGCGCTTAAAGAAATTCATCGATTACGCGTACAAATAGCAGATATACTGAATACAAATCTACTTAATAAGGTTCGTGTCGATATAAAGCAGCTTGAAGCGAAAATTGTTAATATTGAAACAATAAAAATGGATGTACTCGGGAGAATTGAAAAACATGAAATCAGAATGAGCGATTTGGAGAAAAAAGTGGTCAAGCATATAAATGGAATAATGTATGAGAAATAATTAATATAGCCCCAGCTTGATCATGATTACTCATATATGAAGATAATATCAAGATTGCTGATTGGTATAAATATAATCAAGAATGATGATTGTTGTGAATAAACCTAGTTTATAATTGTAATAAACACATATTTAAATAAAACAAAGTTGAAGTTCATTGGCTATTTATTTTAATAGTAACCTTAACCAATATACATATTTAGATAGGTTTGAATGTATTACAACATATAATATTTTAAACAATATCTGTCTCATCAATCCAAGAATTAAATTGATCTGAAAATCCTAACCATTTTACAAATAATTGATTAATATTATTTTTCTTGCGGCGACGAAGTACTTTTTCCACTAAATATACATTCGGACTACTTGTTTTTTGCAGCTCAGCTTCATAAAAACATCCTTTTATAGGTTGACCTTCTATTGATTCCAATAGGTATGTTGGTGGATTGGTAATGTTAACTTTTGCGATTTTAAACTGTTCCGTGGACCATGAGGGCGTATATCCTTTATCAAAGACACTTTTGTGTTTGCTTATACGAACTATATCGCCCAAACGAAATTTAAACTTTTTGGGTACTATTTTTATCCAATTGTATGCGTTAATGCGTGTGGTTGATTTAACGTTTATAGGTTTCATACCAATAGTACGATGCTCTGTGTTATTATAGGTTTTCGTTATGACTGGTAAAAGTTGTATCCATTTGTAGGAACCTCTAGCTGAAAACTCCTTATAGAGATAATTTTTGAGTGTACGTATGACTCGTTCAACTATCGCAGCTTTTTTGGTGCTGTACGTCGAATAATGATTAATGTTATATTCCTTAACAAGATTTTGGAATATGTTATTAAAAAATTCTTTTCCCTGATCGGTTTGTAGATTTATTGGTGTATATCTTGCTTCTTTAAAAATGTCTTTCATTGCTTTAGTGACTTCAGCCCCTGTCTTGTTTCTAATCGCCCTAGTATAGACAAATTTGGAGTAGCAATTTATGCACACCAAGATATAGCGGTATCCATCGTTTTCATTTGCATACTGTTGCATTTCCGCCAAATCTGTTTGCCACAAGTCTTCATATCCTTTAATGATGGTGTGTCTTCTGGGAAAATTTTTTCTTGCTGACCTATGAAGTTCATTGACAATTTTTATTTTTTCTGTGCCAGTAGTCATAGTTCCAACTCACGTCTCTTGAGATACTGATCAAATTATATGATTACTCAATAAATTATACCTTCCTCACGAAGTTCTTCTATAATTGACATTATTTCATTATCGTGTCCGGTATGACCAGCCATCTTTGAACTCCATAGCAATCGTAATCGTTCTACCAACTCCTTCGGGTTATTCCAATATACGTAGCTAGGAGTTTCCGATAAAACACGTTTTTTTAATGGTAACACTACTTGAGCATATGTTTTTTTACCTGCGATCCCACTCCCCATTCGATTCCCTGTCATTAATGGTTTTATAATCTCTAAATATTTTTTCCGCCTGGTTTCCTGTAGTCCCCGCTTCTCGTCATAGCCCTTGTATGCTGCATTTGTCAATCGCAGCATCTTTTTATAGTCTTCTGCCACTTCGGGAGTCATCTTTTCGATATGCTCTAATACCCGCGGATTTTTTAAGAATATCAAATCGTAAAGTTCCGCATTCCCTTCAAAGGTTGCAATATTCTTAGAGTTGTGCCATAGTGTCACTTTACCAGGAGAAAAACGTATTTCCAAATTACCCATAAACTTTTTGTTTTTTACTTTTGATTTATGATGTACCCCATAAACTGTATCGAATTGTGATGGTTTTGTCTTTAAACCGTTCATATATGTATTAATGATAATATCCGGAGATGAGCGATCTTTTAATGTGACAGCTGACATTGTAGATTTGTTTGATGGAGAAGGTGTTGCATAAATTCCATCTAACGTCTCGTTTTTTGGGGTATCTATCGATGTTTCAGCAGTGTACTTGGACCTTTCTGTGATCGGTGTTGATGTTTCTACGGGAAACTCCTCTGACATGAACATGGTTGTTTTATTTAGTGGCTCCTCTATGTATGTGCTTAAACTTTTCGGTTGTGATTGTATATGTTTACGAGACTTTTGTGTTACTGCATCGGATATAGAAGTCAAAGGCTTAGCAATCGGCTCATAAAATTTGTCCAATTCAAATTTATCTTGTACATTAGCAGCTCTAATTTGTTTAAACTTTTTTCGAACGGCATCTGTAACCCCAATCAATTGACGTTTCAGATCTATATCATTATTCATCATGAAGGTGATGTTGCCAGAGTATCATACAACTATGTAATGCGAATTCACTGATCTTACTCTGTGTATATATAGTTATCGAACCCCTTGCGATATCTTCCCGAATTTAAATCGCTATCCTTATCAATAACGAGGAACCCATACTTGTCATTCCAACATTTAGCACACATCTCTTGAAATTGTGTAAAAGTCAGATCTGGCGATACATGATCCGAAAAAATATGTCGTAAATTCATTTCGTCTTGTTTAAACATTATAATTAAATTGGCGTTGTCACGTACTAATTGCTTGGGAACTCGGGAATAGGTTTGTGCTAGGTAGAAACTATCTACATTTTTATGTCGTCCCATACTAAAATATGATCGTATAACATCCTGTTTTTCACACATTACGTCGTCAAATATGAAAATTGAATTTGGTTTGGCATCGGATGGCTCCACGATATTTGTTGTATCGCTAAAAGTATAATAACCAAGACCCTTAATCGGCGTGAAAATTTTCCTGAGATATTCGTATTTGGGTTGATACAGCGACTTTGAATATACGTAGACATTTTCAAAGCGCAATCCTAAAGGGTGTGTAAGCAAGGTAATCATAACATTGGTTTTTCCACAATTAGAAGGTCCTATTAGCAATCCACGAATTGATAATGGCAACAAAGGACCATGCCGACGTCTCACATTTTTCCCTACATGTCCAGATCCAACCTTCTCATCGAGATTATCTATTTCTAGCTTCTGTTTCAGCTTAACAATACGCATTATAGTGAAAAAAAAAATTTTATATCGTACACACGGCTTTAACTACTCATTCAGATGCAGACCATCAAACGAAGTGGACGCTCTCGATATTCGAGTAAGACTGGGTGTGGTATAGTGAATTCTATAATTAATAAACTACCGTTTGAGTTACACCTTCCCGGTTATCAATATTGTGGGCCAGGCACCAAACTTACAAAGCGATTAGCGAGAGGTGATTTGGGAATTAACCCATTAGATGCAGCGTGTAAGAAACACGATATAGGATATTCAAAAACCGAAAATAACCTAAGTTCACGCTATCAAGCTGATTACGATCTTGAACAACGTGCTTGGGAGAGAGTAAAATCAAAAGACGCTAGTGCAGGTGAAAAAATATCTGCTTGGTTGGTAACAAATATTATGAAGGCGAAACAACGTTTCGGTATGGGTGTTTCAACGCATTCAGCTAAAATAAAGAGCTCCAAAGGAAAGCGACGACGATTTGTGAAAGGGAAACGTACATGTAAAAACAAAAGAGTGTCCAAGTTTACTTTTGGATCGACATTGCGACAACCCATTCGAGCTGAATTAGCTAAGGCTGGTGGTAAGAAATTTGCTGAAAAAGACATATTTAACGCATCTAGAATAGCAGTGGCTGCGGCAAGGAAATTATTAAAAGCCCGTGGTGGTAAGCGGAAGATACGCATACCTAGAATTATACCTGTTCCAAAGGTTGGTGGCTTATTACCTTTGATACCAATATTTGCTGGGCTCTCAGCATTAGGATCCTTAGCAGGTGGTGTTGCAGGGGTAGTGCGTGCAGTAAAAACAGCAAAAAATGCCACTACCCAAAAAACTGGTGGTGAGTTACAGCTAAAATCGAATGGAGGTGGAATGTATTTGAAACCATATAGGACAGGTTTAGGGCTTTTTATGAACCATTCAAAAAACTAGTAAAATGCCTTCCTCGAAGGCCATTATCGAATATTGATCTAGAAAGGTATGCATTACAGCTACAAGTACCATACTTTAGAGGTGTATTTATGCGAGATTCACTTCCTCGACGAGGTCCTCGACGTTATGAATCTGGTATTCTTAATTTGGACAGTATAATGGGATTTGGGACACATTGGGTGGCGTATCGAAAGAATGATTCAGAAGTTACATATTACGACAGCTTTGGTGATTTACCACCACCAACTGAACTGGTTCGATATCTGCGAATGGGTGGGGAAGCAGCAAAGGAAATTTACTATACATACGATCGACAACAAAAATTCGGGACAGTCTGGTGCGGTCATTTATGCTTAAAGTTTTTCTCTCAATCGTAAAAGTCAATATGTCTTATACCCCCCAAATGGATCGGGATAGTTATAAAAAGATGGCGTCTTCGTTAAAAGCCTATTATCGTTCCGGTAGTTTATTAAAAATGACTTCTAAAGAGTTAGAAAACATACCCAAGGAGGTAATGATTGCTTGTTCCCCAAATGAAATCGCACTTGTTTGGGATAAATTACCAGAACACATGAAATGTGACATAGACATGTTAAAGTATCAGTATTGTACGGACCATCATAATTACCAGAATCTGAATGGAGATGAATGTGATGGACCAGCGCCTAGGAGATTGTTTTGCTGTTCCTGTAAAATAAGTGATGTAAAAATAACAGAAAAAAATTGGTTTAAAATTTCAAAACCAAGTAAACGGTGTACAACCTATAGCAATATAAACTGCTGTCGACAACAATAAAAGCTAAAAACAGTAGATTTTTTATCAGTCATGTCGTACACATTCACATTAACAGGACGCTCGAGCGTGTTAAGTACAGATTTTTACCCACCATTAGAACTCAGTACAGTCAATAAATATGGGCTTGCACTTGTTGGATTTTACACATATAATTCTATTTTTAATATTGATGAAAGCAATAATTCATTTGCATATAAGAAAAAAAATGACAAAACTTCACCATCTATAAAGTTAACAATTCCCCCCGGAGTATATGAAGTGCACGAGATTGAAAAAGCAATGAAAACTGCCCTACAACTATCCACGAGAGATAATGATGATAAAATATTTTCATTAACACCCAATAATAACACATTGAAATGTGAAATAAAAACAAAATACATTATGGATTTTACAGGAGAAAACTGCATTGGTCGGATGTTGGGATTTGATCGTATATTGTTAACAACGGACAACAAAAAACATGAATCAACCTCTCAAGTAGACATTATGAAAGTACGCATAATACGTGTTGATTGTAATATTATCTCTGGAGCATACCTGAACTCACAAGAATGTCATATTTTATTTGAATTTGATATTGATGTTGAACCTGGTTATAAGATAACGAAAGAACCCACAAACCTTATTTATTTGCCGTTGAAGCCTGAAGGACGTCAGTTCATTGACAACATTACTCTACGCATCTTGGACGACAACGGTGATCTTATCGATTTCAACGACGAGAAGATTATTATTAAACTGGAGCTAAAAAAACTAGTCTAACGATGGGTTTTTGTTACAACCGCCGACCGTACATGTTTTCTCCGATATGTCAAACAATAACGAAACCTAATAAAAAGAAACATGTCGCTAAAACAGAGCTCATTCACGATCACGACGTCGGACCAAAAGGATATCAACGTCTCTCTGCCAAAGATCGTAGATTTCTTCAATCCATCGGCTTGAAAGTACGAAGCCAACGAACATGATGACAAGTAGTGAAAAAATTGAGGTTTTTACTGAACCTATTTTCAATAATTCTATCATAAGCCTGCAAGAACATACATATAAACCCTACGGATCACCTAAATTCCAAAATTCCGATGAAATTCGTATCCCAGTTCACTTTCAAGACATAATTTTGGATATATCGGAAAGCTACATATATGTCGAAGGAACATTTAAACCAAAAGACGCTACAAAAAAGTGTTTTTTATCTAATAATTCATTAGCTTTTCTATTTGAGGAAATTCGATATGAGATAGGCGGTGAGAAAGTTGCAGTTGTCAGAAAACCAGGTGTAACTACAGCTCTTAAAACAATGGTTTCCATTGGTAGTACACAGCTGAAACCGCTTCTTACATGCGGATGGGGTCTAAATGAAGAAAACCAACACATTGTGGATACCGCTAGTAATGTATTTTCTGGCAAAGTACCCCTAAAATATCTGATGGGTTTTGCTGAGGATTATACGAAGGGGATTTTTAACATTAAACAGGAATTGATTATAATAATTGCCCGCACTTTTAACAACTGTTATATTGGAGAAGTTGAAGCCGACATTAAAATTGACAAACTGGAGTGGAAAATACGTCACATTGTTCCCGAGGATAGACAAAAGCTAAAACTATTATCACGTATTAATAAAGGTGGTAATAATGCAAATATCCGAATGGCTTACCGTATGTGGAATCTTTACGAGCTTCCCGCTTTCCGACAAACTTCATCCGATGTTTGGGCTATAAGAACGAGTACAAGTCTAGAGAAACCTCGTTATTTAATTATCGGATTTCAGAATATTGGAAAAGCGGATAGCTATAAAGAAGATGCGACTGAATTTACAAATGCAAATATAAGTGACATTCGAGTTTATCTTAATTCACGATTCTATTTTTAGTTATAATATGAAGGCTTGGGTTTAGTTATTTATAATTATTATACTTTATACTGTGTATATCCGATATAAAACTTAATATAGGATGGCCTGTCTGTCCAAAGATTGGGTGTGTCCAACTTCTTCGGCGACGAAGTGACACAATCCTGAAAAATGCCTGAAAAAGGCCGAAGAAGTGGTCGACAATGACCAGAGGCTGTTGACCAGAAGGGCCTTATTAGTGTAGGTGTTCAAAAAGTACGTGTTAAAAAGTGACACAATCCTGAAAAATGCCTGAAAATGGCCGAAGAAGAAGTGGTCGACAATGACCAGAGGCTGTTGACCAGAAGGGCCTTATTAGTGTAGGTGTTCAAAAAGTACGTGTTAAAAAGTGACACAATCCTGAAAAATGCCTGAAAATGGCCGAAGAAGAAGTGGTCGACAATGACCAGAGGCTGTTGACCAGAAGGGCCTTATTAGTGTAGGTGTTCAAAAAGGCGTTGAGACCCGTCGGGTAGTTTTATTTTATGGGGGGATGGTGGTGTTTTTATAAGGATGTAAATAGGTAGAAGCAAAAAAGACTTATATGTGAAGTGTCTTTTTGGCACTCACACACACACACACACACACATGCACCGCTATAATTATTACTAATTTGTTTCTTAGAAGAAAAAAAAAAAGCCCACGCGCGCCCGCCTGGATTCGAACCGTCGTCGACACCGAGATTTGTTTTTTGTCAAATTTTGAACTTCTAGACTACTACTACTACCGCCATGCAGTACGTCGTAATAAGTAAACAATTTAGATGATCTTGTTTATCTTTTAAACGAGCAATAATAGTAATAATACGCAGTTATACAGTACAACACATGTGGTAAAAAAAAAAAAAAAAAAAAAATAGAATGTTTGTAGGGCTTCACGCCGCACTTCTGGTATAATTTCATGAGCCGAGCCTCGCCTCGCCGAATTCCGTAGTACCGAGAATTGTTTTTCTGTTAATTAAAATTAATATGTTCGACGTAAGACTAGAGGTCAGGTTCGCAGATAAGAAAAGGTCGAGTACCGAGAATTGTTTTTCTGTTAATGTTGGACGTAAGACTAGAGGTCAGGTTCGCAGATAAGAAAAGGTCGAGGATGTAGATAAGGAGATGTTTGTGTAGTATTGAGATGAGCAATATTTGAATAAATACGTAAAATATTAGTTTTTGGAAAAATACCGAGAATAGCTTGTTTTCATTTTCGACGACGACGACGACGACGTAAGACTAGAGTTCAGGTTCGCAGATAAGAAAAGGTCGAGGATGTAGATAAGGAGATGTTTGTGTAGTATTGAGATGAGCAATATTTGAATAAATACGTAAAATATTAGTTTTTGGAAAAATACCGAGAATAGCTTGTTTTCATTTTCGACGACGACGACGACGTAAGACTAGAGTTCAGGTTCGCAGATAAGAAAAGGTCGAGGATGTAGATAAGGAGATGTTTGTGTAGTATTGAGATGATCAATAATAATGTTGTTATAATAAATAATATTTGTTTCGAATAATAGCTTATACCAGATGATAAAAAACGTATAGCACTTAAAGTAATTAATATATATGTAAAATACAGAGGATTTAATAGCAGTCGATCACGAACCAGACTGGTGGTAATATATGCCTGTTC
Source organism: Kuschelorhynchus macadamiae (assembly GCA_030620095.1). NCBI lineage: Eukaryota > Metazoa > Arthropoda > Insecta > Coleoptera > Curculionidae > Kuschelorhynchus > Kuschelorhynchus macadamiae. The sequence goes on from JAUTXW010004244.1 coordinate 88,824, forward strand.
CAGTCAACAGAACGTGTCAAGAGTGTAAAGGGAACTCAATATCTCCAAACATCTGTGCATTTTGCCGCTGTGAAAAAATTCACAAAGAGGTTAACGGACAAAAGAGTATTAATAGATATACCGTTTTGTATTATTTAAAAGAAGAGTACGAAAGAAGGAGAAGGCTGCAAAATAATGAGTAAATTTGTTTTACTTTTCTATGGTATTCTTTTCAATTATTGTGTCCTAACTAATAGTCAACCAACGACGGCGACGACGACGACAAAGAAATATTATCCAGAAGAGCGCAGTTATAATTTTGTTTTAATTAATAATAGACGATATTATATTTTGAGAAATGTTGGTTTAAGAACATTTCAAGACACTGGTTATAATGTATGGTTTCACATACATTATGATTTAATAAAACCTGATGAAAATGTAAAGCCAAACGATAAAATATTTAATTTGGCTAATCAGCAAATAGGTCTAGTGCCTCACTTAAAAGACAGTGTATCAAACTTAACATATGTTCCTGTGAATATTAATGAACCTGCAGATATATATTGTAACTGGTATACTGCCAGATATTTTCGAAATAAAAATATTTATCTTGAATGTAAGCCTGTAGAACTAAAAGACAATTTTAGTGCAGATTCCACTGTTTACAGCACTGGTCAGACAGAATTAGGAGACATTTTTAGTGTAAATTCTCCTGTTTACAGTACATGTCAAATTATATATTTATTATAATAAGACCCTGTACGTTACACAAAATGGATTTTGAAAGAATACAATTTTTATGTCAAATATGTAATTGTTTAGTTGAAAAAAATATTAATAAACACTTAAAACATAGAGTAAAGTTATTAAAATTTTGTGATACTTGTTTAGTGAATTATGTATTTGGTGTAAATAGTATTAGGTCTATGATTTTAATGTCAAAATAGAACAGTACAAAAATATTGAAATTAAAATGTAAAAAAACTACTATGGTTTATTTTATTTGTTTTTAGTTTTACTTAGTGGGTGTGATGTAAATTCACGTGATTTTCACTCACCAATAGAACAATAATTAAAAAAAAGTGGTAGAGTTTTATTTATAAAAGAAAGTAGATTGAACTAGGCGTCAATAGTGTCTCGTAAATATAATTATAAATATTGTTTTTCTGTTTGAAGATAAATAAATTATTTGTAGAAAACATGTAAATAATATATAATAAATAAAACGTACATGAAACAAAATTATTTTATTAAGTCACTCTACATTATTTTTATCTATCCAACTATTATGCTTATCACTGAAACCTAACCATTTTACAAATACTTTATTATTTTTACGTTTTAACACTTTTTCCACTAAATAAATGTCTGGATATTTAACTTTTTGCAATTGAAGTTCATAGAATCCTCCCTTGATGTCTTGTTTCTCTGCATCTTGAAGTAGGTATGTCACTGGATTTGTAAGTTGAACTTTCTTGATTATAAATATTTCAGTAGACCAATTCGGCCTATATTGCTTATCAAACACTCCTCTAAATTTAGAAATGCGAACATGGTCGCCTACATTGTATTTTGGTTTGGGAGCAATTTTTATTTTGCTATAGGCAGTCTCCAACAAAAGTTTTTCATGCTTTTTTGTTATTTCTGAAGGTTTGAAACCTGTGGTCCTATGTTTTCTGTTGTTATAAACATTTGTAATATTTTTAATCAAGTCAAACCATTTGTAGGACCCTTGAATGCTAAATTCTTTCCACATCATTCCTTTTAGTGTGCGATTAACTCTTTCGACGATTGAAGCCTTTTTTTCACTATACACCACGTAATGTTTGACGTTATACTTTTTCATTAAGTTTTGTACTTCTTTGCCCGTGAATTCTCCTCCAGAATCACTGCACAGGTGAATCGGTGTTTGAGATTTGAACACATTTTCCAGCATTGTAGCGACTTCTTTTGACGTTTTCGATTTTAATGGAAATGTCCATACATATTTGGAGAAACAATTAATGACTACTAAGATGTATTTATAACCTTTATTTTCCTTTTCATATTCCCTCATGTCGACTAAATCTGCTTGCATAAGATCCAAAAGGGACTTAATTATAACTTTTCGTCGTTGAAAATTAATTCTGGCTGGCTTATGTATTTCTTCAACAATATGACGTTTTACATCTGTAACGTATTTAGACATTTTCGAAATTATTCTATAATTTGAGCTTCTCGTAATTCCTCGATGATTGAAACGATTTCGTTGTTGTGACTCGAATTACCTGCAGCTTGAGATGCAAGTAACAATCTTAGTCTATCCACAAGTTCATTAGGGTCGTCCCAATGAACATAATCAACTGGTCGGTTTGTCACTGTCATAAGCATTCCTTCTCCTTGTTTAACATTTTCTTCCCTACCACTATCACTATCTGTCTCTTGTTGCATCATAATTGGCTCAATAATTCTTGTAAATTTCTTATTTTTATTTGTAGACACCATAGTTGAATCAAAATATTTTTCAACAGCTTTAGTATTGAATAATATATTTGCGTAATTTTGAGCGTCGTCTTTAGTATAGATTTTAGGAATATTCTGATTGAAAAGTAAACCGTAAAGCCCTTTAGTACCTTTATATTTTTTCCCAGCTACTAAAAGATCAGGTCCGTCAAAATCAATCCTCTTGTTTCCAATGGAAAATCGTTCAATGTCTGGATCAAACTGAACTCTAAATTTTCCATCTGAATTCTCACTGTTTGGGTCTTTAATAAACTTTTTAATATACGTTAAAGGAAGTGGGTGATATTGTTCATAATAGTCGCTAAGTGATTTGTCTTTAATCGTTTTATCTAGTTGTTCCTCAAACTCTTTTTGTTTCCGAGCTTCGTCTTCTTGCATTTCCGTTTCCACATCTTGAATCATTTTTTGTTTTAATTTATTTTTCGGCTGACCGATCGCTGAAAAGGATAATCTTCGCTTTGGACGCGGTGCAGTGGCTGTTAGTACCTTTGGTGTATAATCATATTTTGCTTCTGGTGTGGACTGTATTAGTTTGGGTAGTGATACCGCCGGTTCCGACACTGTGGATTGTGTGTCATAATCGTCAGAGTCAGATACATTATATTCAATTTGTTCTTGTTTTAAACGATTTCTACCTTCTTCGTTGTGAACAGGTATTGAACTTGCATTGCTTAAAGTCACAGTTTCTCTAGGAATTAATTTATTTTCAATATTCTGCAAATGCTTGGTTATGGGTTTGAAAAGATTTTCATGTGTCATTTGACCGTGCTTAAGAAGTTTTAGTTTGTTTTTAATTTCATTTCTTTTGGTTATAAGTTGTTTTTTCACAACTTTTCTCGCAGTTTGTTTCTTGTTTCTATCGAGCCCAACCATAGCCACAACTCAATTTAAGTAGATTTTCAAGTAAACTAATAAAATGTCATTATGTTAGAGATATATATAGTTATCCAAACAATATCGATAACGTCCATCATTCATTTTATTGTCTTTGAAAATTGATAAGAACCCATAAGGTTTTCCCCAGCAGAAGCCGCAAATTGACTTAAAATCTTCAAATGACATATCAGTACCCACGTGATCTGTGTAAACATGACGTAGGTTTAAATCGTCTTGTTTGAATAATATTAAAACATTGGCATTGTCTCTTATTAGGTGTTTTGGTATTTTAGCATAGGTTTGACACAGATAGAAACAGTCAATGTTATTATGACGTCCCATACTGAAATATTCCCTCATAACATCCTGTTTGTCACATGCCACATCGTCAAAAATGATTACAGAGTTAGATTTACTGTCAGAGGGATCGAGGATAGTGTCACCATTGTTAAAGGTATAGTAACCGATACCTTTGATTGGTGTCAACAGCTTTTCCAGATACACATACTTTGGTTGATAAAGAGATTTTGAGTAGAGATAGACGTTTTCGAATTTCAATCCATTTGGATGTTCCAGCAGACTAATCATAACATTGGTCTTTCCACAGTTTGAAGGACCTGTGATAACTGCCCTTATTGTAGACGGTAGCAATTTACTGTGTTTGATACTTCCTCTTTTAACTTCGTCGTGATTTTGAATGTTTAAAGTTGTTTTTTGTTTCACAACTTTCTTCATAGCGTTAAAAAACAAATCTTGACATGAAAAAGAATAAAATATGAATAACAATAATAGACGACAACATAACAATTTATAGTTAGTATGTTTTGTTACGTCTTACAATCATGAGATATTATACAAATCAAAGTGAAACAAAAAAAACCGGAAATGGTCTGCTAAATACTGTAATAAATAAACTACCATTCGAGATGCACATACCTGGCTACCAGTTCTGTGGACCGGGTACCAAGCTGCAGAAACGTTTAGCACGTGGTGATAAAGGAATTAATCCCTTGGATGCAGCATGTAAGCAACATGATATTGCCTATTCAAATAACAAGGATTTAAGTAATCGTCATCAGGCTGATAAGATTCTTCTTAAAAGTGCTTTGAGCAGAATCAGTTCATCATCAGAGGCTGGTTGGAGCGAAAAACTAGCTGCATTAGGTGTATCAACAGCCATGCAAGCTAAACTAAAACTAGGTATGGGTATAAAAAGGAAAGAGAGTTCTAAAAATAATCAGTGTGTGAAACAAACTTGTAACGTTCTACGTAAAGGTTCAACTGTCATGGCACAAAGTGCAAAAAGTATGGAAAATTATTTAAAAAAGATTGAAGCCTTGCTTGAAGAAGTGAATTCTTACAAGAGTAAAGCTCAACAAAAGCAGCAGCAGCAGCAGCGAGTTAGAAAGAATTCTCCCCTTAGTCCCACAAAAAATAAAAAGAAAATCGTTAAAAATTTTGAAGAGGAATCAAGTGATAGTGAACACATTGACAATTATCATGAAAAGAAAATGAAAGAAAAAATGTTAAATCGTAACATAAAAACTGTTAAAAGTAGCCGACCCAGCAGCAGCAATAAAGAAAAAAAACTTTTCGAAAATGAAATGAAAATGGATATCCAAACGTTTAACAAGCGTAAAGCAGATATTTCGTCTGATATTGACTATGATAACAATACAAAAAAACCGAAGTTAGAAATCAACGACAACGATTTAATTTCACAAAAATTGCAAAAACGTAAACGAAGTGATTCTGAGGACAACAACAACAACAATATTGTTTTTGAACCGAAGAAAAGATTTAAAAGCTAGATACCGTATAAATATTTAAGATTTTTAGTTTTCAAATTAGTTAATACCGAGCACTATTAAAGTAACAATGTCCTCAAAGAATAAGCAACGTAACCGAAAGAAAAGATCCTCCAAAGTGATGAAAAGACAACAACAACAAAAAATACAACACAAAAAGATGCAGAGAAGCAGAAGACAAGGAAAGAAACGTATAAACTTTCCACAGTTAACTAAAAAAATTAAAAATAATGTTTTAAAAAATCAACCTCGTACTATCGATGACGCTTTAAAGATTGCAGTTCAAACAGTTAAGGGTGAAAAACGAAGGATCAAACCACCATCCTCGAGAATAATTAGAATTCCCAAGACAGGAGGTGTGTTACCACTAATACCGATTTTTGCCGGTTTGAGTGCCTTGGGAGCATTAAGCGGTGGAGCTTCAGCCATAGCAAAAACTATCAATGATGCACAAGCAGCGAAACGTCAATTGGAAGAAAATAAACGACACAATAGAACTATGGAAGCAGTTGCACTTGGCAAGGGACTCTACTTGAAACCCTTTAAAACTGGATATGGACTTTTTTTTCCCAACTTAGGTCCAAAACGTCAAATAAGCTAACATTACCAGCACACGCCCTAAACAACTTGGAACTTGATTTCTATGCAAAAAAATTGAAAATACCCTATTTTCGTGGAACTTTTATGAAAGATAAACTCCCCAAAAAAATTTATAGAAATGAATCGGCTATAGTTAATTTGGACAACTCCTACGGACCTGGCACTCATTGGACTGCATATCGAAAATATGGAAAAAATATTATTTACTTTGACAGTTTTGGTAATTTACACCCACCCGTAGAGCTTTTAAGATATTTTAATTCTAATGGTACTTGTAATATATTTTATAATCATTCTCAGTTTCAGTCCTACAATTCTTACAACTGTGGCCATTTATGTTTGAATTTTTTATCTCATATGGAACAATGAATAAATAGATTAACATTATCTGGTTTGTTTCATTTATTTTAATAGATTTGTAGTGATCGTTTCTCTCTCTTTTAGTTATAATGTCATATACATTTACCTTATCGGGGAAAGAATCAACAATTTCTGCAAAGATTTACCCACCAATTATATTGAGTGAAAGTGACGAGTACGTTTTAGGTTTAATAAATTTCGAAAGTTACAATTCAATTCCAAATGTGGATAAATCAAACAATGTATTTCACTATGGTAAAAATAAAAAAATAGAACTACCTGAAGGCTCTTATGAAATACAGGATATCCAGAACTACTTGTTTAGGGCGTTAAATTTGGAAAAAGAAGGTGATCCAATTGTACTGCGATTGCAAGCAAACCATAATACACTACAGTGTGAAATAAAATGCAATAGGTCAATAGACTTTTCAAAAGACAACTCAATTGGAAGTTTGTTGGGGTTCAAAAATAAAGTATTGGAAGCAGACAAATTGCATATATCCGAAAACCCAGTAGATATATTTAAGGTCAACTCCATTGCTGTAGACTGTAATTTAGTTACAAATGCCTACAATAACGGTAATCTGGTTCACATAGTTCACATGTTTTATCCCGAGGTGGCGCCCGGTTTTAAGATTGTTGAAAAACCCTCAAACGTTATATATTTACCAATAAACACGCGCTATGTGGATGAAATATTGCTTAAAATAACCGATCAGGACGGAAAATTGGTCAATTTCCGAAAAGAACTGATAACAGTAAGACTACATCTAAAGCAGGTATAAGAGCATGGTTTTTCTTTATGAAGATAATGCATTAGGGTTACCCATTAAGTACCATAAAAACAAGTCGTCCACTGGAATAATCAATAGTCCAAGACTACGTGAACATCAGTTAACATCTGAAAATAGAGCTTTTTTAATTTCCTTAGGATTTAAACTAAATAATAATAATAATAGGAAAAATAAGGAGATATTGGTGTAGTTTTAAGTTACTTCTTAGTGCAAATCTTCGACACTTTTTTTTAATATTCAACTGGAATTGTGCCTATAGTCAAAGAAATGAGTTCCAATATTCTAAAAGTAGGAGACAACGTAATAAGTGATGATTCAATAGTTAGTTACCAATATCATACACATCAACCGTACTCTGCTACGACTTTGAACAACAACGATGAAATTAGGATACCTATTCAAACCCAAGATCTCTATACCTTACCTAGTCAAAGCTTTCTATACATTGAAGGCAAACTGACAAAAGAGGATGGTACATTTAGTGACAACATAAAGTTTACCAACAATGGTCTTATGTACCTTTTCGAAGAGATCCGTTACGAATTGGGAGGAGTATGCATAGATCGAGTAAGGAATCCTGGAATAACCTCAACTATTAAAGGTTATGTATCGCTTACGCGAAGTGAAAGTTCTAATTTACAAAATGCAGGATGGAACACTGAAAACCATCCAAGTCTATTAGATGACAAAGGAAACTTTAGTGTATGCATTCCCTTAAAACTTATAATGGGCTATGCAGAAGACTTTAATAAAATTATCATGAATATTCGACAAGAATTAGTGCTTATTAGAAGCAACAATGATTTGAATGCAATATGTCAGTTGGCCGATAGAAAGGAAACTTATAAAATTGCACTTAGTAAGGTGTTGTGGAAAATACCACACGTCACCGTGAGTGATAGCCAGAAGTTACGTCTGTTAAGACAATTTGAAAGTAACAGAGATTTGAATATTGCTTTTAGAAGCTGGGAATTACATGAATACCCTCAGCTGCAACAGAGTAAAAATCACAGTTGGGCAGTCAAATCATCAAATCAGCTGGAGAAACCTCGTTTCATAATAATAGGGTTTCAAACCGATGTGAAAGGAAAAATTGCTAAAAACAGCAGTCATTTTAACCACTGTGGTTTAACAAACCTAAAGGTTTACCTAAATTCAGAAGTATTTCCATACGATAACTTAAACGTGGACTATGACACCAACAAATTTGCCATTCTTTACGATATGTATGCACAGTTCCAAAGATTGTATTATTACAAACGTCACAGCGATCCATGTTATGAACCTGCAAGTTTTAAAGGTAAAGCTCCACTGGTAGTCGTCGATTGTTCTCGACAAGGTGAAGACGTGCTGAAAGGAGGGGCCGTAGATGTTCGCATAGAGTTTGAAACAAGTAAAGCAGTGTCTGTCAAGACTACAGCCTATTGTCTTATTCTACACGATAGACTAGTTAAATATAATCCTCTAACTAGCACAGTAAAATTTATTTAGTATAAAAAAAAAAAAAAAAAAAAAAAAAAAATGTACGTTTTGGACGTTCAAGGATTTCAATATGGAAACACTAGTTTTTTTTGTAAAGAAATTGCAATTCTGGATACTTCAAGTGGTAACTACAAGCACGCAATGGTTAAATTTCAATTTGATCTAAATCTATTTAAGTACAAGATTGAAAACCACATGAATTGGTTAACTCGAAATATACATGGTTTGGAATGGTTTAGTGATCGTTGTGGTGGTGGTGGTGGTGGTGTTGGAAGTATTATTATAAACTATGAAAACTTGACAGATTTTATCAAGAATTTTATCAATACATCTTATGGTGTTGACACTGTTGATGGAGCAAATGTCATAATCGCCGTAAAGGGAGGTCAAAAGAAAGAGTGGTTAATCAAGCTGTTGGAAGAGAATTACCATGTAATTGATTTAGAGGAAAACAACTGTCCTTCTTTGGAAAATTTAAAGAAAATGTTAAAATCTAATCACTGTAATAAACATGTAAATAACGACTTAAATTGTGCGTTAGAAAATGTATTTTTTATATACTACTACTGGAATTTGCTACACAGTAAAACCTTGTAAACAATTTTGTAAATAAAACTGTATATTAAATAAACCATTTTGTTTTTTTTTCTCAAATAGTTAAAATGCTGAAAGTGGGAGTGATTAAATTTAATATAAATACCTGCAGCTCATTCAAAGTAAAAAAAAAAAAAAAATTAGTTCACATTTCGTTCGTGGACTGAGTGGTATTACAAGTTCTATTTATGGAGTCTATTTCAGCCAACTCTAGTTTTAAACAAAATTCTAAAAGAAAAACTAACAACGATGAAAAATGGTTGCTGACGTATGGACCGACTACACTGTGTATTGAAAAAGCAAGAGCGTTAATTCCACCTGGTGTAAATAAGTTTATTTTATGTTTATATATAAATCGAGGATGGGTGAATAGTGGCATAAAATTCATACCTGTGACGTCTTCCATTGAAGAAACAAGAACTTTATTAGAAATTGTGTTTAAAAATTTCACATACAAATTACCAAGTGAGGAAAAGATGAAAAATCGACGGAATATTTATAAACACGCGGCACGGGAAGAAGCAGATGATGGAATGTTTTCTATTTGTATTGCCGAAGAACACGCCTACATATGTGTTGCTAAAGCTATGCATTCAACAGAAAATTATAAGGAAACCTTCTTTGACTTTCTGGAATTTCGTTACCGTAAAAATAAGGAAGAATTACGAAATATGTGATTGTAACTATTTATTATTACATACATGTACATTATTTTTAACACTTGTTATTTTTCTAAGACATAGCATAGATAAAGAATCTGCATTTAATTCATGTTCAGTACGCCTTGATATATATTCAACACGACGCGATACTCTTGCTACACAATCTTCAATACTTTTCATTTGATTCATTTTTATGACATGTAATGTATTGTTGATTAAAAGTAATGCTGTTTTACATATATCGAAATCAAATTCCATTATTGTCTTTACAATTAATTCTTCGTAAGTTAAATATATATAGTTAGCTTTTAAAAATATACACTGTATAAGCATATTTTTCTTTTTTGTTTTTAAAGTAATATTTCGAATATCAAAAAATTTGAAAGGTTTGTAATTTACTTCTCTTCTTGTATCAGTATATATTATATCTCTATAATCATTTTCTATGAGTTTCTCAATAAAAATATTTAACGCTAATAAACATACCTCTTCTTTCAAAGGATTGAGTTCGATATAAATGTCTATGTCGGAAAATCTGTCAGTCCGTCCTACCAAAAAACTAGGAAAGCCTCCTGCTACGAAAGATCTTAACGGTACAGATTTTAGAAATAACGTTATAATTTTTAATTCATCTCCCAGATTGTGTGAATATCGAATAGTTTCAATTAAAGGTTTAGAAGTCCAGAACTTTTTAGAGCTGAAATAATCGTAACACTCTACCAATGTTAAATCTTTCTAAAATTAGTAAAATAAATTGATATTAATAATAATAATAAAATATTTATTTTTATTTATATTACATAGCTTGATCCCGCTTGGCTTGGTCCCGCTTGGGTCAAATTCTTCTGCTGCTCCTCCTCCTCCTCCTCCTCCAAATCACTAAAGATGTCTTCAAATAACTTTCTTTTTCCACCCGATTCCAGTATTTTATGTGTTTGTTGTTGTTTTTGTTGTTCTTCTGTATTATCATCCAACAAATTAAATTTATACCTTTTAACAACCTTTTCTAAAATCTTGAAATCTTCATTGTTTTCAATTTTTGTTCTCATATAACGAACCGGTAAATTTCCAAACTTCCTTTTTAAGGTTATAGCCTTAGGACTGTATGTTAGTGATATAAAAATTTTATCACCTTTTTCCAGTATTTCTTTTACACCATACCTACAAATTTATACACAACAGTAGAATTACATCAACCCACTTCAAAAACACACACACACACACACACACACACACACACACACACACACACACACACACTTTTCCCTAGCGGATAACAATCGGGCAGTGAACTGGTCACTCCGTCAAGCCGATCAAACCATACAGTTCGCACGTAGCCAGACAAAGCACTTGCTACACGCGAGCACATTATGATTCAATATGTAACTTATATCTATTCACACACACACACACACACACACACACACACTTTTCCCTAGCGGATAACAATCGGGCAGTGAACTGGTCACTCCGTCAAGCCGATCAAACCATACAGTTCGCACGTAGCCAGACAAAGCACTTGCTACACGCGAGCACATTATGATTCAATATGTAACTTATAATCTAACATTGTATATCTATTAACAAAAACCAAAAAAAAAAAAAATAACTTACTGGAAAAGTTGTTTTATAACAACGGACGCATATTTTAGAGGAAAATTAATTTTGTCCTCGGTATACACTACTATGGTGGTTGGAGTGGATGCCATTTCTTATAGTTGTTACTGCTGTTGCTACGTCTTGTAGTAGTAGTAATGAAGAAGAACAAACGAAGACTGGTGATTTTGCATGTTCAGTTTAATTGCTTATATATGAATATACAAAAAAAATCTATTAATATTTTGTAATTAAAGATTTCACGCTAGTTCCAACACATCATATATTTTGAATAACAACAACAACAACCAGATAAGCAAAATCAGCAAAACAAGTTCAAGTTCAAGTTAACAAACATGTGCTTATCATTAAAAAAAACATTTATCAAACATATGCAGCATTTTTTGTAATGAAAATTTTAGTTAAATAGATCATCGAATTAATGAAAATCTCAGACTAGTCAAGTAGCCAGCTATCAGTTGTCGCTATTATTTATAACGTATAACCAAATTTTTTATCAAATAAATCTATCTAAATCTAAATCTAAAGTTCCTAACGATGGCAGAAAATATGATTGGAAACGCTGTCCAAATTGAAGAAAATAATGTGGAGATCGCCGCTCAAATTGAAGAAAGAGAAGAGATTTTTAATAACTTGGAAGGTGATTCCATCAGTTATAAACATTCATTTTTGGACAAATCATCTAGGCTTGTTAGAAGATCATTCTTGTTTAGCATTGATATTAATTATATTGAAGAGGAGGAAGAAGAAGAGCTGGAGGAAGATGATCAGGAAATTGACGAAGGAGTGGACATGGATGGACAACTGCTAAATTTAGGAACCGAGGCTGACGTAAAAGTAAGCAAGTTTAGAGCTAGTGAATTATTTAATAATTTCGAAGAAAAAGATGTATGTGTTATACAAAGCTACACTAAAATTGAAAGTCGAACACTAGGAACATTTGCTATTTGCCTTCCGTGTAGTGCAATTCACATGAGATATTTACGGAGAGGGGAATCCGATCATGTGAGCTGCCACTACAAAAGAGCTTATGTTGTTAGTGCTTCTGATTTACATTGTGCTATTTGTAGGATACATCTTTTTCTACTAATTCCTGAACATGCTTGCTTTTACTGCAATAAAAATGAAAAAAAAGATATAGACGATTATGTTGTTAAATATTAATATTAAACATAGTTTGTAAATGTGATGGGTAGATTAGTTTAACAATATTAATTTTAAATTTAGGTTATAAACGTAATGGATAGATAATGTCAAAAATATTAATTTTAAACATAAATTGTAAAGATAATAAGTAGAATACGTCAAGAATATTAATTTAAAAATGTCAAATGTTACTATAAGCGGTTATATATTTTCAGTGCTATATGCAAAATACTTCTTTTTATTCTAACATCTGACACTGTATTTGTAAATGAAATAGCTAATCATATGTAAAAAAAAAAAATGTGTCGATTATGTCAACTGCCACTAGAAGCACTCATATATTAGCATAACATTTTGTTAACGCTTGTTTCTGTATTCAATTGAGTTTTCTCTTACTTGATGCAAAGTATATTAATATTATTAGTATAATTAAAAAGTAGTAGATTAGGCTATGCCGGTCCGACAATCAAAACCGTCATTTTTACATGTAAATTCCCATAAGAAAATTTAAGCTTCGATTTGCAAAAGTGGTGCCATTTTAGGGCGTGGCACTTTTTGTGTCAACCCATAACAATTGTTTTGTTATGTAATGTGAAAATTAGTATGTATTAAAAAACTTGTTAGATCATTGTTGTTGTTGTCGTTTCAATATAGGAAAAGGAAAAAATGTGTGACACAAATTATAAAAAAAAATATTATCCTCTTTTTAAAATTACAACAAAATGATGTCTAATTACATCTTTGAAGATTTGTACCAAATAGTAATATCTAGTGCGACATACAGGACAATTGTTTACCATTATAGAACAACAACAATTTTCATCATTCCATCTTAAAATACATTTTACAGTAAGTTGTAAATCTCACAACAATGCAAAGCTCATTAGTGTTCAAAACAAAAATGTATACATAGAAAACAGACTAACAATGTTGGATTATTTATTTAACACAAACTCAACCTTTGAGACCTGTCTTATAGTATACCAATAACAATATATAAATCTATCTACAAAATTTCTATGTTATCTGACTTGGGGAGAGAGAGACGTTATGAAACCAATAAAGTCGGTAAGCTTTAATGAATCAAAAAATCATATACACCTAATGATTGTTTGGAGTTATGCATACAGAAGAGCTCGAAAAGATGAAGAAATTATCAACAAAATGCATTTTCAACGACGAATAGCTAATTTAGAATTAATTTTAAAAAATGTACTTGATGAAAATCATAGGACTAGAATTTATATTGAAAGGTTTAATTGATTTAAATAATAAAAAATATATTAAAGATATAATTATTTGTTTCATTTATTTTCGGTTAGACGAGGCTATTTTACATATATATTAATTACTTTAAGTGCTATACGTTTTTTATCATCTGGTATAAGCTATTATTCGAAACAAATATTATTTATTATAACAACATTATTATTGATCATCTCAATACTACACAAACATCTCCTTATCTACATCCTCGACCTTTTCTTATCTGCGAACCTGACCTCTAGTCTTACGTCGTCGAAAATGAAAACAAGCTATTCTCGGTATTTTTCCAAAAACTAATATTTTACGTATTTATTCAAACATTGCTCATCTCAATACTACACAAACATCTCCTTATCTACATCCTCGACCTTTTCTTATCTGCGAACCTGACCTCTAGTCTTATGTCCAACATTAACAGAAAAACAATTCTCGGTACTCGACCTTTTCTTATCTGCGAACCTGACCTCTAGTCTTACGTCGAACATATTAATTTTAATTAACAGAAAAACAATTCTCGGTACTACGGAATTCGGCGAGGCGAGGCTCGGCTCATGAAATTATACCAGAAGTGCGGCGTGAAGCCCTACAAACATTCTATTTTTTTTTTTTACCACATGTGTTGTACTGTATAACTGCGTATTATTACTATTATTGCTCGTTTAAAAGATAAACAAGATCATCTAAATTGTTTACTTATTACGACGTACTGCATGGCGGTAGTAGTAGTAGTCTAGAAGTTCAAAATCTGACAAAAAACAAATCTCGGTGTCGACGACGGTTCGAATCCAGGCGGGCGCGTGGGCTTTTTTTTTTCTTCTAAGAAACAAATTAGTAATAATTATAGCGGTGCATGTGTGTGTGTGAGTGCCAAAAAGACACTTCACATATAAGTCTTTTTTGCTTCTACCTATTTACATCCTTATAAAAACACCACCATCCCCCCATAAAATAAAACTACCCGACGGGTCTCAACGCCTTTTTGAACACCTACACTAATAAGGCCCTTCTGGTCAACAGCCTCTGGTCATTGTCGACCACTTCTTCTTCGGCCATTTTCAGGCATTTTTCAGGATTGTGTCACTTTTTAACACGTACTTTTTGAACACCTACACTAATAAGGCCCTTCTGGTCAACAGCCTCTGGTCATTGTCGACCACTTCTTCGGCCTTTTTCAGGCATTTTTCAGGATTGTGTCACTTCGTCGCCGAAGAAGTTGGACACACCCAATCTTTGGACAGACAGGCCATCCTCGGTCACAGTACCCCGCCTTCTATACTGCTAACATATTGCACCAGTTATTTTGAATTTTATTTTAGTCTAAGTTCTAAAAGGTAAATTAATATAAAAATTTGGTTTCCACTCGTCCTTGAATTAAGATCCGACCCCGAGAGCATTGCTAATTCCCCGACCTTGATGGTGGGTGACGTCATAGGACTTTTCTATTCGTCCTTGAATTAAGATTCGACCCTCCCTGTGGGCGTTGCTATATTCCCCGACCTTGAGGGTATGCGACGTCATAGGACCTTGGGTGCGCAACGGACTACATAATAAGATACAAAGAGTATATATATAAGGATGACGTTTAAGATTTCTGTTATATTCCAAATCAGTTTGCAAAACGAACATGTCTTCCAGCTCTTCTAACTCTTGGGTATTTGATGTTG
This sequence comes from Kuschelorhynchus macadamiae, assembly GCA_030620095.1. Lineage (NCBI taxonomy): Eukaryota > Metazoa > Arthropoda > Insecta > Coleoptera > Curculionidae > Kuschelorhynchus > Kuschelorhynchus macadamiae. The sequence goes on from JAUTXW010004244.1 coordinate 104,177, forward strand.
AAACAGTGCGGTTAAATAACCGGTCAGATTCGTCTGATTCCGACGACGACGACGAAACAGTTGAAATGGGTCAGAGATTTTTGTGCAAAATGAATCTTCGTCTGATGAGGAGGGTCAGGAAGAGGAGTCGGCTGAAGCCAGTCTGCCTGACTCATCAAGTTGGTGGAGTCCACCATCACCACGTGGTGAGTTTGATGGTCCAGCCGACAGTAGTTGGTGGGTAGTGCCTGATGTTTCAGAAGATACGCAGGAAGGGAATGCCGACTCCACTACGTGAAGATGCTACTACGGAATGATGCAAAATGGATGGTGGCGATGTATAGAATGTCAACATTTAATTGTAATATATATATATATATATATATATATATATACCATATATATATATATATATATATATATATATATATATAATTTTATAAATAAATACTGATTTTATTAATGTGTTTGTGTTATTTGTCTAGTTTTTAAAATTATCAATATAAGTATGGAGTATTTTAAAGAAAAAATGAAATATTGATTTTTTTTTTCGATTTTCTCGAAAGTCAACTTTTTTTATTTGAAACTTTTTTCGTCTCTTGAAAATTTTCAATTTTGGGTGTGCCCGATCGTTCAGGTCCGGCTTAGTGTAGATTAGTGTAGATTAGGTTATGTTAGGTTAGGTTAGGTTAGGTTAGGTTAGGTTAGGTTAGGTTCCCGAGTGGGTTGCTGGTCCCATACCGGGCGCCTCCCCAGGTGGCGGATAGGGGAATGCTCTCCAGATATGGAGGGTACCGGGGAAATAAAATACCCGGGGCGGGCCAAAAACCAGAATCGGACACGACGGTCTCCATGTTAGGAGCGGTACTCCGACAGCGTCTGTCTCCATGTAAGGAGCGGCTGAGTGTATACCTGGCAGTAGGTATAAAATGCGATGGGAAGGACACCCATAAAAACCAGATATGGCGGGAAGACAAACAAAATTACCCCAGGTGGGTAGAGCCGATGGCTCGGAATCCCACCCTGGCGAACAGCCAGGCTGCCCCTCGGATTCTGGGGGGGGCACTGACCGCTTTACAGAAGACATTGTTAGTAACCCATTTGCTAGGCGAGATAGTATACCTAGGTCGCCTATCAGAAGCGGCCCAAAGACAACACCACAAGCCGTTGAGACCATTGTAATTCAGGACAACCCAATAACCAGTACCAAGGCAAGAAACGAAGGCCTCGACGACAACGCGACGGACATATTGCGCAGACTGGCAAGAAGTCATTCACTCGGAAGGGAGGACAAGAAAAGAAAATTGATGAACACCTCCATAGAACAAACGGATAGCGGAATATATAAGAAAAGAGACGGCCCAGAAGCATACAACATTCTGACCGGTACATTGCTCAGTCTGACAGCGATAGCCAAGGAACTGGAAGAAAATATTGAGCAAAATACTAAAAAGGCCATTAAGGACATAAGCATTAGGCTCAAAAGACACATCAGGGAAATCAACAGCGTGAATGTCAAGACATGGCTCGAAAGAGCGAGACAAGTTGGAACGATTAAGATGACGGTGGACAATGAAACCCAAACCCCGGTGAAAACAAATACGAGTAGCCAAGGAACCCAAACAAATTTTGACCATAAAATAATAACATTTTTAAACCCAGATGATATCCAGACCTATGATAAATGGCGGCAAGTAGCGGACAAGGATTGGGCAGAGGAGTGTTTCTCTCGGACAGAAGTGAAAATAGGAAACCCGTTGAAAACTAAAGATACCACAGTTAAAGTGCTCATGGTAGACCCTCTGGAAATAACTACAGACCAAGGAATACAGGCGCTATTTAGGAACAGATATCCAGATTTGGACACGACCGAGGAACTCCAGGTTTTGGAACAGAACACGAAAGTCAAGTCGAAGGGCGAGTATGTAAATAGTACGAAAAAAATAATTAAGATGAGCCAAGGCCGTACGGAATCAGAGCTATGGGACAGACTGATAGACCTCAAGGAAGAAACAAAAGGCGACTGCTGGATAGCATTGCACAGTCCAGAACGTATGCGACCAGAACGGTTAAAGAAAATGGTGGAGGCAATCTTCCGCGACACGGAAAACCAAATAGTTATCTACACTAAACAACAGGCTTCACTATCGACCCAAAAAACTGGAGGCCAAACTCGTGAAAGAAAAACATACGCCCTTGTCGTGGAGCAGCAAGGCAGGGCATATAAAGACACCCTAAAAGAGGTTAAAGCCAGCATTGGCAAAACAGACGCGGGTCAAGCAATAAAAAGCATCAAAATGACCAAAGAAGGCAAACTTTTAATAGTTACGGACAAAAACCAAGAAGCTATGGAAAAACTAAAGAACGTGATAGGCAAGCATACCAAAGAAGCTAAAATCAACATCATAGGAGCCCAGAGGGACAAGAGGGCAATCCATATCAAGGGAATGGACGCAGACACGACCAAAGATGATGTGCTTAAGGCAGTGATAATGGCGGCAGGTCAAGTTAACCAAGATGCTTTCAAGATCAGTGAACTGAGACCCTACGCAGGAAACACACAAGCGGTTACTGTGACAACAGACCACAAAACTGCCGAGGAACTCTTAAAGCACCGGGAAATCAGAATAGCCTACACAAATTGCAGAATCGAGGAGAGAATTCAGATTCAGAGATGCCATAAATGCTGGGCGTATGACCACAAGGCCCAAAACTGCACAGGACCTGACAGGAAGAACAAGTGTTATAATTGCGGAGAAGAAGGACACCTGGCCGCACATTGTAAAGAAAGTGCGATGTGCGTTCTTTGCGGAGAAAAGCATAAGACGGGGACAAGTAGCTGCAAAGCATTCCGCCGCGCCCTCTCCGTAAAAAGACGGTATACCCCAGCTCAGAGAGGAATGAGCACTAACATGCATGAGAGACAAATCACCCAAATAGACCTGAAGAATAGAAAAGACAAATCCCAAGGTGAGATAGATAACAAGTCAGAAGAAGCCCACCCATGCCTCTGAGAATTCTTCAAATAAACGCGGACCGGTCGCCACGCGCGCACGACATGGCTTTTGCCACATCTAAGGATAACCACGTAGATGTCATTGTTACTAGCGAGCCAAATAAGAAGATAGCACGCAGTAAGGGTTGGTTAAGCGACAACAAAGATGACGTAGCAATCTACTTCTTAAATCGTAATATAAAGGTAGAGAAAGTTATAAAAATGGATGGGGTCATTAGAGTAATAACGCAAGACTTTGATATCTTTGGGTGCTATGTCTCCCCAAATATACCTCTGGGAGACTATGAAACCTACGTGGACGTATTAGCAGGAGCTATCCAGAGAGGCGGTAGGGAATCATTAATTCTCGGTGACTTCAACGCTAAGTCACACGAATGGGGGTCCCCAAACGAAAACCCGAGAGGAAGAATTTTGATGGAAGCTGGGGCGAGGTTGCAACTGGTTGTCCACAACAGAGGCGACAAGCCAACCTTCGTCAGAGGTAGAAGTGAGTCATTCATTGACGTCACCTTTTCAACCCAAGGCCTGGCCAGAAAAATCGATAACTGGGAAGTTCTAGACAACGAGCCATTGGCACTGCACAAGCATATTACTTTCACAATAAACGACAGCTCAAAAAAGCAAACAGAAATAAAAGGCAGGCTCGAATTAGACAAAACTATATTTTCGACAATACTACGAAGGGAACTGGAGACAGCAAGGAACGCACCGAGCCCAGAAAATCTTACAGTAATATTAAAAAAGACGGTGAAGCAATCGGAAAAAGTTAGAACCCCATCCAGAAGGACCATGCCGTACTGGTGGAATCACGAAATCGCTGAACGCCGTGCAATTTGTATCAGACTAAGGCGAACATACACTAGAGGCGCCAGAGCAGAAAACGACCAGAACAGGGCTGAAATAACTTGGCAGGAGTATAAAAGTGCCCAAAAAGAACTAAAAAAATCAATCAAGAACGAGAAAAAGAAGCATTGGAATGCTCTCTGCGACAGGCTAAATGACGATATTTGGGGAGAGGGATACCAGATAGTAAAACGGTCTTTAAAAGATGCGGGCCCACCTTTTACCCTAACGGAGGCTAAAACAAACGAGATAATAGATGCATTGTTTCCGATATCCAACGAAAAACTTCCTACACAAATTTTCACAAACGAAGTACCATTTTTCAACCTGGAGGAACTAGCCGCAGCCGGGGATAAAATCAAGAACGGAAAGGCCCCTGGGCCAGACGGGATACCCCCCGAAGCGGTCAAGATGATGATAAACATTGCTCCGCAAAAGCTACTGGAATGCTTTAACACACTATTAAAAGAACAGACTTTCCCAGAAACGTGGAAGCTAGCCAAGCTAGTGCTAATACATAAATCAGGAAAAGACTTCGAATCTCCTAATAGCTATAGACCATTATGCCTGATAAATACATTGGCGAAGACATACGAACACCTAGTGAGGAGACGCCTAGAAAACGAATTGGAAGCTAGAGGAGGTTTAGCCGAAAACCAATTCGGATTTAGAAAAGGACTTTCGACCCTCCACGCAGTAAAAAAAGCACTAGACATAGCTGAGACTACAAAATTCAGAGGCACGGGTGAAAGATGGTGCTCGCTGGTAACATTAGACGTAAAAAACGCATTCAACTCAGTATCACACGGGATAATCTTAAGAAGCCTTATCCGTAAAAGGATCCCCCAATACTTGATAAATATTTTAAGAAGCTATTTTAATCAAAGGAAGATCAAAACAGCAAAACAATTAAGGGACATCACGACCGGCATTCCGCAAGGCTCTGTCCTGGGCCCCATGCTCTGGAATATTATGTACGACCCAGTCCTAAATCTCAGATACCCAGACGAAGTACAGGCCATCGGATACGCGGACGATCTAGCGATCATCGCTAGTGCAAAGAACAAAGGAGAACTTGTCCTCAAAATGAACACGGCACTGATTATGGTGAAAAATTGGTTAAACACAAACCTATTAAAACTGGCACCAGAAAAAACAGAGGCAGTCATCCTGAGTGGCCGCAGAGATAGACAGGGGATTAATTTCTCAGTGGACGGCATACAAATAATTCCAAAGAAATGTCTAAAATATTTGGGCATCGTGGTGGGAGAAAACTTGAGTTTCACGAGTCACGTAGATAGTGTCATCAAGAAAGCAGAGGGAAAAATAGCTTCGATCTCACGGCTCATGCCAAACATAAAAGGCCCGAGCTTTCAAAAGAGAAGGCTGTTGTACGAGGTCATGCAATCGACTGTCCTCTATGGGGCACCCATATGGCATGGTGAACGAGTAGGGAACGTCAGAAACAAAAATCGTCTGGAAAACATACAAAGAAAAGCTCTTTTGAGGGTCGCACGCGGCTACCGTACCGTATCTACCATAGCTCTGCAAGTCATTACGGGGATACCGCCAATTGACTTAATAGCTAGGGAAAGATGGATCCTGGATAAGGAAGAACAACAACCACCTACAAAAGAGGCAAGAGAAAGGGCAAGGACCGAGACAATACAAATGTGGCAGGAGAGATGGGATCAAAACAGGGACAAGGGCCAGTGGACAAAGCGACTAATCCCAAATATACAAGCGTGGATCGCGTGCAAACATCGACACACAGATTTCCATTTGACACAAATACTGTCAGGACATGGATGCTTTCGAGTATACACGAGTAGAATTGGTAAAACCGACGATCACTGTGTATACTGCGGTGAATCGGATAGCGTCGAACACACGTTAATAAACTGCCCAAGATGGGAACTCCAGCGTCACGTAGCCAATATAAGTGCAGATGTAAATATTGTAAATAGTGTACATTTATTTGAAGAAATGCTGTCTTCACCTAGGAAGTGGAACGCAGGATACAAGATGATTGTCGAGATTATGAAAAGAAAAGAAACCGAAGAAAGGGCACAATACTGAAGAGCACATAGCCAAATGACACGGGCTCTCCGGATGACGTATGTCCGCAAGGATCTTCCATTTGAGAGCTGCAAGATCTGGGGAAGGGAGTTTGGCAGGTAGTCTGACCTTTCGGAAAAAAAGGCAGGAGTCCTGCACGCTTTGGGCAGCACAAGATCGGTACGAGAAGCCCAAACACAAGCCGATAAAACGGTTCTCCAACCCCTCCAAAAAAAAAAAAAAAAAAAAAAAAAAAAAAAAAAAAGGTTAGGTTAGGTTATGTTAGGTTATGTTAGGTTAGGTTAGGTTAGGTTAGGTTAGGTTAGGTTAGGTTAGGTTAGGTTATGTTAGGTTAGGTTATTGGATTGACACTAATCGCAGATCAAACCAAATTTTTTTTTTTTTTTTTTTTTTTTTTTTTTTTTTTTATTTTATTTTAGTCTAAGTTCTAAAAGGTAAATTAATATAAAAATTTGGTTTCCACTCGTCCTTGAATTAAGATCCGACCCCGAGAGCATTGCTAATTCCCCGACCTTGATGGTGGGTGACGTCATAGGACTTTTCTATTCGTCCTTGAATTAAGATTCGACCCTCCCTGTGGGCGTTGCTATATTCCCCGACCTTGAGGGTATGCGACGTCATAGGACCTTGGGTGCGCAACGGACTACATAATAAGATACAAAGAGTATATATATAAGGTTGACGTTTAAGATTTCTGTTATATTCCAAATCAGTTTGCAAAACGAACATGTCTTCCAGCTCTTCTAACTCTTGGGTATTTGATGTTGAAACAGTGCGGTTAAATAACCAGTCAGATTCGTCTGATTCCGACGACGACGACGAAACAGTTGAAATGGGTCAGAGATTTGTTGTGCAAAATGAATCTTCGTCTGATGAGGAGGGTCAGGAAGAGGAGTCGGCTGAAGCCACTCTGCCTGACTCATCAAGTTGGTGGAGTCCACCATCACCACGTGGTGAGTTTGATGGTCCAGCCGACAGTAGTTGGTGGGTAGTGCCTGATGTTTCAGAAGATACGCAGGAAGGGAATGCCGACTCCACTACGTGAAGATGCTACTACGGAATGGTGCAAAATGGATGGTGGCGATGTATAGAATGTCAACATTTAATTGTACCATATATATATATATATATATATATATATATATATAATTTTATAAATAAATACTGATTTTATTAATGTGTTTGTGTTATTTGTCTAGTTTTTAAAATTATCAATATAAGTATAGAGTATTTTAAAGAAAAAATTAAATATTGATTTTTTTTTTCGATTTTCTCGAAAGTCAACTTTTTTTATTTGAAACTTTTTTCGTCTCTTGAAAATTTTCAATTTTGGGTGTGCCCGATCGTTCAGGTCCGGCTTAGTGTAGATTAGGTTAGGTTAGGTTAGGTTAGGTTAGATTAGGTTAGGTTAGGTTATGTTAGGTTATGTTAGGTTGGGGTTCAAAGGATGGTGATGCGTAATACAGCAGCATAGCTGCCTCAGCCTCTCCCATCCATATGCCTACTGCTACGCCTCCCCGCGGCGAACCCCGGGAGCCGACAACCTTGGCATAGGATCGGGTAACCAACCCCGGTGGAATGCTTGGGCGGCTGCTAAGTAGAGAGGCTTCGGACGGATCCCTGTATGACAACCTCGCGAATTTTTTATGACATGAGTATAGGCATGGATATCTGATGAAACTTTCCAGATATAGACATTCCTATGGGTCGCCCGGTTCCTGAAAAGATTTTCTAAACCGGGAAATGGTCAGGCCCACCAAATAACGGGCCAAACATGAGATGGATCGTAAAGATATAAACCAGGGCGGTGGGGACTACGTGGCTGGGTCCCTTCGGAGCCGCTCACCGGCTCAGCCACACGATAACGACTCGGCAATGGACAAGGAGAAGATTTTTGACAAAAGAAGATATTCCGGATCCCTTTAAGAGACGTGACTCAATAAGTAGGTCACCTATAAGACATCGCACCTATAGTTTACCAGGGAGCAAGGATCAGACAAACTCAAACTCAAAGCTAAGCATATTGGACCCCCTAAAAAGGAGTGAAAGTGGCAAAAGGATGTCCCGTTCTCATTCTGGAAAAGGCGAAGCAAGCGCATTAATAGACTCGTCTCCGGAAGGTATTGAGCAGGAAAGAAAAAGAAGGCGTGATGAAAGTAGGTTTGAGGGAAAAAAGGACCTAAATAAAAATATAGAGGCCACAATTCTAAATGATGCCCTTAGAATAATTATCAGACTAGCAACTGAATTGGATAAGAATATAGAGCAGAATACTAAAAAAGAAATTAAGGAAATTAACAAGAAACTAAAGTCCCAAATCGATAAAATATATAATAACTCTATAAGCAAATGGTTAGAAGAACGAAGACACGACCAGGTTAGAAATCCGCACACCGACGTAGGCACGCAGACAGAGACTAAAGCTGTAGCCACCAAAGAAATACAAGCAAGTGTAACTGAAAACGACGGAAATATGTCCCTTAATAATGTGGAGACGTACGAAGACTTCTTAGGTGTTGCACAAAAACCTTGGAATGCAGGCATGTACGAGAGAACAGAGATAAATCTAGGTAACCCGCTCAACACTAAGGCTGGAGTAACGAAGGTAGTTTTTGTAGAACCGGAAGACCCTGGGATGACCAGAAGTATCCAGGCACTCTTCAAAAGTAAATTTCCTTTCCTGTCAGAAATCACTGAAGAATTTGAAATAATTAAGCAAATGACTACTGTACAAATGCATTCAGTAAATTTCCAAAACGAGGAGAAAATCATTAGAATATCGGGCTTGCTGGAAGGGGAAAGACTGTGGGACCATCTTTGTAAAATTAGGGAAGAGACAGTAGATGTGGAATGGATAGCTTTCCACCATCTAGAAGGCATGACTGTAGAAGCACTAAGAAAGATGATAGAGGCTATTTTTAGCAAATCTAAAACACATGCCATGATTTATACAACGAAAAGAAAGCTCGACCTGGAGAATAAAACGAGCAACAAGGACAGAGGACGCAGGGAAACTGAAACGCGAAGCTATGCGCTAATTGTAGACAGCAAAGACATGGATTTTAAAGACACGATCGTAAAGATAAAGGATAAAATAAAAACGAACACGGCAAGAGAAGCTGTCAGGGCGATAAGAACGACCAAGAATGGGAAAATACTGATACTAACGGAAAAAGACGACCAAGCTCTCAAGGAGATCCAGAAAGATATTAAAGAGGTGTTAGAAACCGCTGATGTAAGAGTAAATAGCCTGCAGAAGAAAAAAGTGGCACTACATATCAGAGGAATGGACGCAACAACGGAGAGACAAGAGGTAATCAAAGCGGTGGAAACCCGACTTAATGGCCCAGAAGAAGGGGTTTTCAAAGTTGGTGAACTGAGACCCAACAGAAACAGCACCCAAGCGATCACCTTAATGTTGAATGAAGACAAAGTGGAGGAATTCCTTAAGGAAAGGCATATCAGGATAGGACTCGTTCTATGCTCCATAGAACGGAGAATCTGGGTGAAGAAATGTGCAAGATGTTGGGGCTATGGACACGAACAAAGCGAATGCAATAATGCAGAAATGAACGGGAAATGTTTCAAATGCGGAGAAAACGGGCACACAGCATCGTCTTGCAACAATGCAGAATACTGTCCGATATGTAACACAAAAGGGCATAGAGCAGGTTCCGGAAATTGCCCTTCTTTCCGGCGTGCCCTATCGATAGCCAAAAAGACCTATAGCCAATAACCCAAATGCCTATCCGAATCTTGCAAATTAATGCAGATAGGTCGCCAAGAGCGCACGATATGGCTTTTGCTACGGCAGAAGAGATAAAAGCTGACCTTATTATCGCCAGCGAGCCTAACTTAAGAACTATAAGAAATCAAAGATGGATAGCAGATGAGAGAGAGGATGCCGCTATATTTATAAAAAACCGAAATATAGTAGTGGACAGTATTTTCAGAACAAACGGCGTAATAGGCATCAGTACGAGTGAATTCAATATATATGGCTGCTATATCTCACCAAATGTGCCTACTGATGTCTTTGAGGCATACGTAGACCAGCTCATGGACACCGTCCAAAACAACAGCAGGGAGTCCTTAATCTTAGGCGACTTTAATGCCAAATCGCAAGACTGGGGTTCCCCCTATAATGACCAAAGGGGAAATATCCTATCCGAAGCCGCGGCAAGGCTACGGTTGGTTGTACAAAACAGGGGCGATAAACCAACATTTGTCAGGAAAAGCGGAAGTTCTTTTATAGATGTAACCTTCTCTACGCAGGGATTGGCTAGGAGAATCGAAGATTGGAAAATATTAGAGAACGAGCCCATGTCTCCGCACAAACACATTGCATTTGTAGTGAAGGATAATACAAAGAAACGCACAGATATTAAGGGTAAAGTCATATTGGATAAGAATAGGTTCAAGGCAGCTCTTCACAGGGTAACAGATAACCAAGTACATACCCTAAGAACAGAAACCCTTACAAACACCTTAAAGCAGGCCTTCCAGCAATCAAAGTCTTTTCGTGCCAACGCAACAAACAGTAGTATGCCGTACTGGTGGTCAGACGATATCGCAGAAAAAAGACAGCAGTGTATTAGAGCAAGGCGTAACCATACGAGAACTGCAAGCGCAGGAGCGAATCAGGAAGCACTTGATGGCTCCTGGAATTTATATAAAGAAAGAAGGAAAGAGCTCAAACGTCTGATATCAAAGGAAAAAAAAACTAAATGGAAGCAATTGTGTGAGCAGCTAGAGGAAGACATCTGGGGCGAAGGTTACAAAATCATCAAGAAGAATTTTAGAAGCGCAGGCCCACCTTTTTCGCTTTCCGACGCAAAAACTATGGAAATTATAAGAGTGTTGTTCCCAAACCACTAGGAACAGTTGCTAACGAGGATTGAAACTGAGGATATACCTTTCTTTTCTCTGGAAGAAATTAAAAATGCAGGAGAGAGATTAAAAGCAGGAAAAGCCCCAGGCCCTGACGGCATCCCCCCAGAAGCGGTAAAAGAAATGGTGGAAGAAACTCCACAATTTGTTAAGGACTGCCTAAACAAACTACTAAGAGAACAAGTGTTCCCCAGTGAGTGGAAAATTGCTAAGCTGGTGTTAATACATAAACCAGGGAAACCCTACGACGCGCCAAACGGGTACAGGCCGCTATGTCTAATAAATACATTGGCCAAAGTTTATGAACACCTTATTAAGCGACGTCTGGAAGACGTGGTTAATGCCAGAGGTGGATTAGCACCTAACCAATATGGCTTCAGGAAGGGGAGGTCAACACTGCACGCCGTCAAGAAAGTTCTGAGCATTGCCACGGAAACAAAGTTTCATGGAGTCGGTGAAAGGTGGTGCATCCTTATAACCATAGACGTTAAAAATGCTTTTAATACGGCATCATGGTCTATCCTTCTGAAAAGGCTAGTCAATAGAGATATATCACGCTACCTAATTAATATAATTAGAGACTATTTAGACAATAGATTTATAAAGGCTGTTGGACAAAACATAGAAGTCACAGCAGGCATACCTCAGGGATCCGTTCTTGGCCCTTTACTCTGGAACCTAATGTATGACCCAGTCTTAACACTAAATTACCCAGCAGGAGTCGAAGCCGTGGGATACGCGGATGATCTGGCCATAGTCGTTTCGGCCAAGGATATTGCAACACTCACGGATAAAACCAATGAAGCCCTAACATTGATCCAGGATTGGATGGACAAAAACAACCTGGCCCTAGCCCCGGAGAAAACAGAGGCAGTGGTTCTGAGTGGTAAGCGAGACAGGCGAAACCTGCGGTTTAACTTACTAGGTGCCCAGATAATACTAGGCAAGTTTCTAAAATATCTCGGGATAACAATAGGAGAAAATATATCCTTTACAAAACATATTGAGTTAGTCTCGAAGGCAGCGAACCAGAAAGCGTCAGGGTTAGCTCAACTAATGCCCAATATAAACGGTCCAAGCATGTCCAAAAGAAGACTACTGTACGGCGTGGTACAGTCTACATTGTTATATGGTGCCCCCATTTGGCATAGCTCCACCAGAATGGGTAAAAACTACAAAAACATTGAAAGTTCTCAGAGAAAAGCCCTCTTAAAGGTCGCATGTGCATACCGCACAGTATCCTCACAGGCACTACATGTAATAACAGGCATCCCACCCATAGATCTATTAGCAACAGAAAGATACCAAGTGGATGAAAGAGGAGACCTGACACTAAAAGAGGCTAAAGAAGCAGCTAGACAAGTTACCATAGAAAAATGGCAAGAAAGATGGAGTCAAGACCAAGAAAAGGGCCAATGGACCAAACTGCTAATTCCAGACATACTCCCCTGGTTAACATGCAAGCATCGAAAAATTAATTTCTACATGACGCAAGTACTAACAGGACACGGAGTTTTTCGACAATATACTAAGAGAATCGGAAAAACAAACGAAAATTGTACATATTGCGGCGAGCTGGATAACGTGGAGCATACCCTTATAAACTGCCCAAGATGGGAAAGTCATCGTGTAAAGGCTACCATAGAACTAGGTGTAAATATTGTAAATAGCAAAACTCTAATTGCACAAATGATGTCCTCATCCGTAAAATGGAACATAGGCCAAAACATGATCTATGACATAATGAAGAACAAGGAATTGGAAGAAAGGCAACGAGCTTGAAGTTAAAACAAAAGACAAAGCAATTTAATCGAAGCTTACTGACGACGTATGTCCTTCAGGATTGTTCCGTCCGTTAGCTGACAATAGGGGAAGGGAGTTTGGCAGGTAGTCTGACCTTAGGAAAAGGCGGGAGTCCTGCACGCTTTGGGCAGCACAAGATCGTACGAGGAGCCCAAACACAAGCCGATAAAACGGTTCTCCAACCCTAAAAAAAAAAAAAAAAAAAAAAAAAAAAAAAAAAAAAAAAAAATTATGTTAGGTTAGGTTAGGTTATGTTAGGTTAGGTTAGGTTAGGTTATGTTAGGTTAGGTTAGGTTAGGTTAGGTTAGGTTAGGTTATTGGATTGACACTAATCGCAGATCAAACCAAATTTTTTTTTTTTTAGTCTAAGTTCTAAAAGGTAAATTAATATAAAAATTTGGTTTCCACTCGTCCTTGAATTAAGATCCGACCCCGAGAGCATTGCTAATTCCCCGACCTTGATGGTGGGTGACGTCATAGGACTTTTCTATTCGTCCTTGAATTAAGATTCGACCCACCCTGTGGGCGTTGCTATATTCCCCGACCTTGAGGGTATGCGACGTCATAGGACCTTGGGTGCGCAACGGACTACATAATAAGATACAAAGAGTATATATATAAGGTTGACGTTTAAGATTTGTTATATTCCAAATCAGTTTGCAAAACGAACATGTCTTCCAGCTCTTCTAACTCTTGGGTATTTGATGTTGAAACAGTGCGGTTAAATAACCGGTCAGATTCGTCTGATTCCGACGACGACGACGAAACAGTTGAAATGGGTCAGAGATTTGTTGTGCAAAATGAATCTTCGTCTGATGAGGAGCGTCAGGAAGAGGAGTCGGCTGAAGCCTGTCTGCCTGACTCATCAAGTTGGTGGAGTCCACCATCACCACGTGGTGAGTTTGATGGTCCAGCCGACAGTAGTTGGTGGGTAGTGCCTGATGTTTCAGAAGATACGCAGGAAGGGAATGCCGACTCCACTACGTGAAGATGCTACTACGGAATGGTGCAAAATGGATGGTGGCGATGTATAGAATGTCAACATTTAATTGTACCATATATATATATATATATATATATATATATATATATATATATATATATATATATAATTTTATAAATAAATACTGATTTTATTAATGTGTTTGTGTTATTTGTCTAGTTTTTAAAATTATCAATATAAGTATGGAGTATTTTAAAGAAAAAATGAAATATTGATTTTTTTTTCGATTTTCTCGAAAGTCAACTTTTTTTATTTGAAACTTTTTTCGTCTCTTGAAAATTTTCAATTTTGGGTGTGCCCGATCGTTCAGGTCCGGCTTAGTGTAGATTAGGTTATGTTAGGTTAGGTTAGGTTAGGTTAGGTTATGTTAGGTTATGTTAGGTTAGGTTAGGTTATGTTAGGTTAGGTTAGGTGAGGTTATGTTAGGTTAGGTTAGGTTAGGTTAGGTTAGGTTAGGTTAGGTTATGTTAGGTTAGGTTATTGGATTGACACTAATCGCAGATCAAACCAAATTTTTTTTTTTTTTTTTTTTTTTTTTTAAGTTTTTAAAAATTTGTCAGGAGGTGCGGGGGACGTAGCTGAGCAAAAAACGCAATTTTTTTGTCAACTTCGCAAAAGCGTATCTCGGTAACGGCGAAAGATAGACGAACGATAACTTTACCAAACGATGACTTTTTTTAGGCGAACAACTTTTACATTTAACCCAAGTCGCTATCTCGCACCCCCGAGGCTCGGGAATCGCTCAAAACAAAAATGTGCACCAGCGCGTTGACAAAGTCAGGAATGCGTCGGACAATATCGTCACCATTTAACTTAGTAGAACTAGACGACCTACGTCCGGCAACACCAAGCGCGCTCCCGTCCGAGCTACCGTTCTCGAGATATCGCGGTTCAAAGTTACACGTAAATCGCGATTTTTCAAGAAACGCGTAAATCGCCGACTTCAGAGGTCCGTAACTCTCGAACGGTAACTCCCACGAGGTAGGTCCTGTGGACGTTTTTGTAGAACTCGATTTTAGGAATTTTTTTATCTAAAACTTTTTTCTCTATCTATCACCGTTTTCGATATTATAACGTCCAAAGGTGGTCGGCAAAACGGGCAAAAAACCATTTCGACTTCCTATCTAATTTTTAGGTGCTATTTTAATTGAGCTTAAAGGGAGTTTTCGATGTGTTTATATCTTTTGGGGTCTAAAGAAAACATTTTTAATTATATATTCTAAAAATTATTAAAAATTTTATAATTGTTTATGTACGCATTTTCGCAACATTTAATACATTTTCGTTGGAATAAGAGACATATTGGTTTATTAAAACTTTTATTTTCATAATAGGACACACACACAATTTACTGGGTTATATATAGATATGTGACATAATATATTTTTTTTCAATTCATCTTATTACTTAAGGACTATATAATTATTATTATTTTCAAATTAATTTCAATACTTATTATTTTTTGTAGTTGTATTGGTTGGTTGTTTTATAATAATTGACTCAATGAATTACCAAATAAAAAAAAACGTCTATTATATAACAACCTTAAGCCCTCCCACCAGCGACAAGGTTCAACTACATCGGAAGGGAAACGCCCGCAGTGATGTTCGGTTAAAAACTTAGTACTAAAACATATTTAAAAACTATCCTATCCTATTAAATATAGAATGGTAAACACAAGACGCCGATTTTACAACTACACATTCAAGTCTATTTTTTTTTTATTTCTTTTACTTGCGTATGAATGAGAGACGTCGCTCATACTTTTCCATCCGAGCCTCCCAGTCGCTCGCCTCTCTCATATACCGCTCAGCCTCTCTCCTACACCGCACAGCCTCTCTCCTACACTGATCTAATTTATCATCCCAAACCGTCTTCATATTGGTCAATCGTGCCATCACCTCACCGTCTTCATCCTGTGAAAATGGCCCCAGATTATTTGGAACTCCATCTTCGGGTTGGTCGGTAACAATTTTTTTTGGTGTCATCAATTTTGCTTTATTGGTAATCCTTCTTTTTTGTCGGATTATAGGTGACACCGGCCCACCCAACCCGGATGTTGACGGCTGTGGCTCACGCTCCCCCAACCCAGATGTTGACGGTTGTGGCTGACTGCTTTCCACCTTACGTTTTTTCCCTTGTACAAATCTTGAGCCTTTCATAAGGACTTTCTTCAGTATTGAAGGTTTTGCTGCCTCCTTTATTGTTATGTCGCTAATTATATTCACTGCGGGCTGCGGTTCTTCTTGTCGATCTAGTGGAAAGCAGTTTATGTAGCCACCGATGGCATCGTCCAATTTGGTGTTGTTGGCATCATCTAATTTGTTGTTGCTGGCAGCGTCTAATTTGTTGTTGCCGGCATCACCACACTCTCCTTCGAATGCGCCAGGTGTTAGAAAATTAAACTTTTCGATGTCGAAACTATTATCGGCGAGCGAGTCAACACACTCAGCAAGAACAAAACTATTGATTGAACCACCAAATTCACTGAATGAACTCATTTTTATATGTTGCGTAGTAATTTTAACTGAACTTTGAAACTGAACAAATGTCTAAGACTGAAGTTACACAATGTCTACATCTGGTTTTATGCAACCACCCCCACTAACACAACCCCTTAATTTTTACTGCGCAGTCACCCCACCACCCATAACCTTGAATATGCAGCTCCACCCACGGACGGCCTTGCGATGTGTCCTTCAAAATCTTTGCGTCGAAATATACAAGGTTAAATATATATTCTATGAAAAAAACTAAATACAATAAAGTATGGATTTTCCAGCACGTTATATTAAACATTATCATTAGTCAGAAACGTTTCCATCACACTAAGAAGTTGATCTAATTTTTCGTCTTCGGATAAAAACGTTTCGACCACACTCATAACATTTCGAACATTTTCCTCAGGTGTGGTTTGATAGAACTGTATGTCGTTATGACCCCAAGGTAATGTTTTTGTAGAAGATGGAATTACATAACGTTTATCATCACTGTGGGACAGAGCTACTTTGTTTACTATTTCGGTATAAACGTTATGTAATTGACTTCGGAAAGTTTTCATTTTACGAAAAATTAAACCGCCCTGTTCTACAACTTTCCGATAGTCTTCCAGGTTAAGATTATTTTTGATAACCGATTTCTTGATACCTTTGGCTTTTTTTACTTCGTTCTTAATCGATTTTATACAATAAGCCTTAGCCCCTGTACCATAAAAACTGATTATCGGATCACCTGGAAACTCATCTTTCATTCTACCCAAGACTGACATACTCTTTTGAATATTAAATGTATTTCCCTCGACATAATTTGACGTGTCAAATTTATCCGGATTCTCAGTCATACAGCGATAAAAATTATTTGTGAATACTTTTAATATCAGGGAATCTGTATCTGTGTAGAGTAAGGAAGCATCTTTACCGAATTTCGTCTTGATAAAATTGTAAAAGAAATCATAAATTACCGTTTTTGACATGTCCAATATGGAAAATCCTATATATATAGGTTTATTATATTTAATTTTCAATTGGTTCATATGTATTGCCACGAGATCTTGAGTAAATATGGAACAGCTTTTAAAATTAGGCCGAGCTATTAGGGCTCTAGCACCACATTTTCCTCTTGAGTTTTCCCATTGGGTTATTAATTTTATATCCTTGCGATTTTCCACATTTTCCATGGTTTTACCAAAAATTGCATTTATGATCAATTTGAACATATCTTTACCGAATTTTGTTTGCGATTTATTCCGCATATCAGTATTGAAATCAATATATTTTTTCAACCATTTAGATTGATCAAATTTTAAAATTCTGTGTGTTCTCATTACCATTAGGCCGTTGTTAATTGCTTGTTTTAATGTACGGTAGTGTACAATATAGTTTTTCTTATCATTAACATTCGGTATTAATTTCGACATTTTGGATGTTCCCGTTGGAGGTATAATATTTTCTACTAAAAATGGAAGATCGGCATGGTGATCGTGCAATTCTTCCGGATAATGAATATCCACTTCTAAAACATAGCCAACCGGACTGTCATCGGCAACATCCAATATGTTTAAATCCAATATTTCCCGCTCCGACAACCAATTAAAACCTCCAAATGGTAATGCTTGTGACATACTATGACCATACAAATTTGTTGCATCTAAATATGTAATAAACGATTCTGGTTTTGTAGGGTCATAGTCGGGTAAAAATATGTTGTTGGCAATATGCTTCCTTTCTGAACACTGACTTATACCCCCGCGAATTCCCTTTTTAAAAAAATTAATTGTGCTGATATCAGTCAAGAGCTCCAACTTTACCTTGGTCATGCGCAACATACAATCAAATGATAAACTTGGAAGAGTGCAGTAATGCGCAGGATCGAGTTTATAAATATTTAAACACATATCGCGGAATTGTTCAAATTCATCGCATAGCAATGTCACGTCTGATTTTAAATATAAATCTGAATAGTCCCCTAAATTCTTACATTTGAATGATGACCACACATCCTTGGCTCTGTCATAGCATTCATCACTTATATGTTCCTCTTTTAGTGTATCATAAAATTGATTTTTTGTTGGAAGATTTGGGATATTCATTTTTTCTAAAGAATCAATGAAACTGTATGGGAAAACACCTTTTTTCCGCATTAGATCGAATTGATACCGATCAGGAAAGTGTTTTCCCGTTTCCCTGAAACTATCAATATCTAAACCACTACCCAAGTCTTCCAACGAAGCGGATAAAAATTTAAAACTATCAATGAATCGCAACTTTAAATATTTTTTCTTGATCGATAGGGTTTGTTTGTCGACATAATCGTGAACGTAAATGCTCTTTGTAAATGAAACATATTTTTCTTTACTCTGGGCTATGACGTTAATATTATCCCCATGACGACATAATTCTTTAATAAATAGGTGGCAGTCATAACCGCTTAAATTATGGAAAATAATAGGGACGAAATTAGGTAGTTTATAATTTAAATTACAGACGGAATGAGCAGCACCAAATCGTTTCTTCCCCGTTATGTGACAATGATCTCTTACTTTTTTTTCATTGTCGATAAAAGGCTGCTCACATATACAACATGTTTTAGCATTCGCGAATTCATTCTCTTCCTGAGGTGTTAAACGGTTCATTGGTTTAATATCTTTTAGATATGTATTATAAAGGTGCCTTAAATCGCTTTCTATACGAGAAACAAATACTTGGGCTGCATCATTTCCGCGGTACAATTCAAATTTAGAAACAGTATCATCAAAAGAACATTTTATGACGTATGCAAAGGAATATGGTTCGTGTTTAACACTCTGCATTGTGTAAGAATTTTGAGGACTTGGCTCGGCTATTGGTAATGGTTTTAGAACCGATTCGAAGTCGGCATATACGACAAATGGAACTCGCATTTGCTTTTCTATGCTTTTCAAATTTTAAAATATTTTCAGGTACACTCTTTCCAAACTTATCAACCCTAATATCCTCTGAGGGTGTCAATGTGTATAGGTGATTACAATCATTTTTTTGGTGTAAAGTTATAGCTGATAATGAAGCAAAATAAACGAGACAACCATCACAAAAATACAATTTACTTTTAACTTTGCTAATTTGACTAGACACTAATCGAGATAAATCTGTGATCCAACAATAATGACTTTTTGTACAACGTGCATCGCAAACATGTGTATCATCATGAGCTTGAATATTACAATCACTGTTTATTAACAATAAATTTACATGATTTAATTTTTTGCTCGCATACCTAAGTGGACCAACTATTTCATACTTCATCTTATTATTTTCAAAAGTAGATTCTACACCATACACATTGACTGAAATGTTATTTTGTTTCTCAAATTTACTAATATCACACAATTTTACTGGAAAATCCATACCTGTTACATCCAACACAGTTGAAAAATGGGGATATGATGAAACTTGTGTTGGCATATTGATTGTGGGAAACATCGCTGAAGTTACAGCCCAAGCGAAGCAGCACTCGTCTTGGTTCACCACATTAATCACAGCCTTTTTGCTCTCTATGAATCTCGGTAGTTTGATGTATGATGAGCCGCTTACTGGCCTAAACTCGTTGATGTTCACTTCCAGATATAGAATTTTCTCAAGCGCCCACCCTATAAACACACAAAGTATTGTAATTCACAAAACAACACTGTTAAATATTTAAACATACCTGAATCTTTTTCTTGAAATTCCATAGATTGGGTCTTCATTGCATCCACAAATGATTGGTATACAGTTTCCAAATCATCCCCATCCGTGATTACTTGATTGGTTGTATTAAACGATTTGTCGCTGCACACGTCCTGAGATGGTAGCAGATATTGACCAAAAACAACCATGTTTATCTTCAGAGCCCCATGCGATGTCAGCATTCGACGCACCAAATCCAACACTTTCTGCTTAATATCATCGAAGAATGCAGTAAAATCGGCATGGATACTGTCGCTGCTCACACGATATGTCGCGATGCGATTTCTGAAGGCACCATCTATCATTTCTACACCTTGTGATAATGGTATACATGCATTATTTCTATGCACCAATGTTCTTTGGTGAGCTCCCATTCGGTTTGCCGGAACAACAACATTACAAACATCGCAGCTTTGCATTTTTGGGGAATTTGATGAAGAGGGTCCTGCAACATCCAATCTTACACGCTTTCCTCCAACACCAAAATCATCATCCGGTCTTCCCCTACACAACTCTCTTTTGTGACGCAACAGACTGTAACTGCGGGTAAATGATGCACCGCACATATCACACACGTAACTCATGTTTAATTTAATTGAAAGTTCAATTACACGTCTCACTTCAGTTATAACACAATATGCTTACACCACCAATCTTTTATATGAAATGGTTTGCATGGTCATATGATGATGTCACATCGCTTCAAGGACAAATATTGAAAACGTGGTATGCGCAATTCCCCAAGGTCGTGGGGCGGGGTTTAATCTCATGGTCATTGGGGCGGGGTTTAATCTCATGGTCATGGGGCGGAGCTTAATCTCAAGTTCAGGTGTGCGCTCAAGAAAAAGCGTGATGCGCGCTCAAGGTCATATGACGTCACATCGCCTCAAGGCCAAACTACATAGCACACCTGGGCTCTCAAGGTCAGGAGTAGTGGTGGGGGGTGAATCAGTTCCCGTATTTGATATCTACTTATGTGCTACTGAAAATTACGTAATTTCAAATCGTCAGTTTCAAACAAGTGAAAATGCGGGAAAGCGTCTACTTATTAAAGTGTAATTCGAAAATACTTATTAAGTTGGTGTAATTCGAAATTCGCACCGGTGCTCGATTTGTTACAAATATCTTGAAGATTATTTTCACAAAATGCTGTTTTTCATCTCTAGCAATGATGTTGTTTATATGGTCTTCCCAAGTCAATTTCGAATCGAATCAAGAAATTTCTGATCAAGAAAAACATCTAAGTACCGAACACTTTTTTCTAAGGAAAACATTAGATTCAATACTAGCAGTTTCGGATTGTTGTGCCTTATATAATCTTTTTCAGTTTAATTATATTTATAATAATAACAATGTTACTCTAAATTTAATACTTAGTCATAAGAAATACCATGTTTACAGGTGTGACCCTCTATTTCGAATTGATATGCATCAAGCTAATGAATTCTATTTTGATTATAAATCAGCAGACTATTCTTTAATCAATAATTATTTATGTTTTTTTTCTTGGGATAACATATTTTTGATATGGATTTGGAAAACATGATAAACACTTTTTATGATATATTATACAATACTCTGACAGAGTATGGTATAATATATCACAGTGGCGGCTCGCGGTTGAAAAAGTAAGTGAAGTGCAAAGGAGCAAGAAAATATCGCAATAATTTTTTTTATAGAATTTTTTTATATGTGGAGGGGTACAATATTTTTTTACGACTTACCTAAATTTTGTATACTAAATCAATTCTCCTATCCTTCATAGCATCAAATTTATTTATAACATTCTCATAAAATGGATGAGTTGCCCTAGTCTCCTCCAGAAATTCCTTTTGAATTGAAATATTGCCAAGAGAAGTAAGTCTTTCTTGAGATGTTGTATTTCTTAAATAAGTGTTTATACATTTGAAGCAAGAAAAACTTCTTCGGTATTGTCAAAATAAGGGAAAACAATTTATATGCTCCGGTAAAAATATATTTAGTTTTATCAATTTTTTTCACTTGCTCTTGCAGCGATATATTCCAATTACTCTCATTGGCAAAAATAAGACCAAGCTCATTTTAAGTCGTTGACTTTTTGAAAATATTTCCCCATATAACTATAACAAATTTTCAAACGGGCCAGTCGGAAAATTTAAACTATATTCGGAAAATTTAGCAGAACCTGCCAAACATGAAATTTTAAGTTTTTCACAGTCTTGAAATCTTTGTGTCATTTCCATTGAAATATGGTCCAATATTTCATAAAAAAGGGTTCTAAGCCCTAATTTCTTCAGGTGAAAGCTTATCAAGGTCACGTTTGTAATGATTTATTTCTGTAATAGAATTTGCTTTATCAAACATGGTATTAAAAAAATGTTAATTTTTTTTACAGAGCACCTCACGACAGCGTTTCATATTGGATATGCAAAAATGAACGTCAAGCGATTTTTTTGAAGAACGTCAAATAGTATGTCCGTCATTGAGAAAATGTCATTAAACACTAATACCAGAAACGTGAATTCAAAGTCATTCATCTCACCTAAAAATCCTTCCGCAAGCCGAATTGATTTTTCATCAGATTTGTCACAGTTTGTAATAAATTCAAAGACGTCTTTTAATTTATTCCAGTTTTGAACAATCACATTTACTAACTTCGAATTTGAAGTTGTAACAACACCATAAATAAATATAACACAAAACAGTCAAGTTAACTGCAAAGGAACTCACCGGTTGCAGCGAAATCCGCGAAAATAAAAGTAAACAACCACCGCAAACTGAACGACACGTGGGTGTAGTGTACTGCGCCTGCAATTCACCGAGAGCGTTGTATGGCGCTGGGCTCGACGTCATCGGATACGCGTTGTCATGGCAACATAGTAGGAAAATTGTAAACTAAACATAGCACCTCCAGCAAAGTCAAAGCGGTTTGCGCCACTGTTATAGTTGTTATAAAGTTCGATTGAAAGTTTTAAAAAGACATGCCGCCAACAGTCAAGTAAAATATTTATTTGAGATGTACAGTTTATTTTTTACCAAATTAGGTGAATAAATGAATGTAAAAACTAAAACTTTAAGAGATATGTAGAGGATTATAGTGGGAAGAGGGCAGACAAATAAAACCACTATGGTAATTTATATCCCAACGTTTCGTGGTCAATCACCACTTTCTCAAGGGCCTATAATAAAGAAAAAGAAGAAGACACATTACATTTGTCGTACTATGATAAATCTATCTAATTTGAAATGTCAGAAATTGTACTTAACCCTATTTAAAAAAATGACGAGCAAGCAAGGTCATTTAAATAGGGTTAAGTACAATTTTCTTTATTATAGGCCCTTGAGAAAGTGGTGATTGACCACGAAACGTTGGGATATAAATTGCCATAGTGGTTTTATTTGCCTGCCCTCTTCCCACTATAATCCTCTACATTGAACGATTTAAAGGGTGTTATACGAATTCCATTACCTTTAAGAGATATATAATAAATATAGTTAGATGTTTGCTTGTTTATTTTTCCTGGTACTGTGAATATGTTTGTTCCAACTAAAAAAGTCTCCAGCAGGAAATTTCCGCGTTGGTTTACATATGATCTTATTGCCCTAACCATTCAAAAAAAGATCGCTCCTAAATACCAACCAACCACCCAAAATTACCAATTATTTTCCAACCTCCGCTTACAGTGCTCTGACCTTTCCAGGAAATGTTATAATAAAAACTATATCCAAAATGTTGAATTTTCTTTTCAGAATAATGTAAAAAATTTCTGGAATTTTATTAACTCTAAACGTAAATCAGGTGACTTGCCCAATGTTCTGTCTCTAGATGGTAATGAAGTTGAAATGAGCCCCAAAGTAGTCAACCTCTTTGCTGACTATTTTAGCTCTGTTTATTCCTTAGATAATCCTAAATATGCACAGTTAATTTCTCTGTATAATATAAATGTCAATAGCTCCTCCATTTCCATCTCAGATATATACCTGGAATTGAATAGTTTAAAGATTAATAAAGGACCGGGATCAGATTATATACATCCCATTCTATTAAAAAACTGTGTCTTTATTCTTGCCAGACTTCTGCAAATTATTAATTTGTGGCATCTTTCCAAGTTTTTTGAAGTTCAGTTTTGTGGTTCCTATTTATAAGTCAGGTGACAAATCTAACATAAGGAATTACGGACCAATTAGCATTATAAATGTCATTCCAAAGATTTTTGAGAAAATTGTCACTAACCATCTTACCTCTGTGTTGTCCCCTGTGATTATTGATGAACAATTTGGCTTTTGCCCTAATAAAAATACCGAATTAAATCTACTTACCTACACAAAAAACATTTTTGATGCCCTGGAAAATGGTTCTGAAGTCCACTCGATTTATTCAGATTTCACTAAAGCCTTCGATAGAGTTCCCCACAAAGTATTATTAAACAAACCTGAAACTTTGGGTATATCTGGATCTCTGCTTAACTGGATTGGAAGTTACGTTTCTAACAGAGTGCAGACAGTCAAAGTTAATAACTTCTTGTCCCACGAAATCATAGTTCCTTCTGGAGCACCCCAATGTTTCCATATCGGGCCACTACTTTTTCATCTGTATGTAAACGATGTCTCCTTATGCTTTAAATCTTCTAAATTTCTTCTTTTTGTTAATGACCTAAAACTTTTTAAGACCGTCACAAATCAAAATGACTGCATGTCTCTTCAAGAGGACCTTAACAGATTTGTGGAATGGTGCTTTAAGAATGGCATGGAACATAACACATCCAAATGTAAGTTAAGGCCGTTTTACATTCTGCAATTCTTCTTTGCAATACGCAATAGTCTTGAACAAAGGCATGCTCACTTTGACAAAAGGTACAAATGTCTTGCCACTGCGCATGCTTTTGTTCAAGACTATTGCAACTTGCAAGAAAGAATTGCAGCATGTAAAACGACCTTTAATGAAGTTCTCAAAATTGCATCATAAGATTGACTTTGACTATGTTGTCAACAGCAAAACCCTATCGCTACTGAGACCATTAGGGATCTTCGTGTAACATTGGATTCTGAGCTTTCATTCATTAATCACCATCACCAATAAATCCCTTATGATGCTGGGCTTCATCAAAAGGAACTACAAGGAATTTTCCACAATTTTCTCTCTTAAATTACTTTATTGCAGCTTTGTTACGTCCCACATAGATTATGCTTCTTTAGTTTGGAATCCAAGTTATGCTAACCACATTCAAAGGCTTGAACGAGTACAAAGAAAGTTTCTCCATTACATCCATCAAAAGTTTTTCATTGATACCGAATTCCATTACGACAATCTCTGTAAATGAATTAACCTGCAAACACTATCTTCAAGAAGAAGAAACCATGATCTACTTTTTCTCTTCAAGGCGACAAAGTCTGTGACGGATTGCCCTGAACTGGTCTCAATGGTGGGACTGCATGCCCCTGCGAGAATGACACGTAGTCACCAAACATTCAATGTTAATTTTCACAGAACCAACTATGGCGCTCACTTTTTCATTCCACGATCATCGACACAAGCTAATAAATATAAACAGCTTAACTTTTTTTGCACCCAAAGACAATTTTTAATTTAATTGTCCCATTTAATAAATTATTTTTAATATTTTGTGAAGGTCATTTAACATTCAACTACAAAATTGTTAGTATCATTAGATTATATTACATTATATTACACTTTATTGTAGGATTAGGTTTAGATTTATTATTTAATTACATTGAGTAATCTTGTAAATGGACATTGTCTGTCAATAAATAAATACATAAATAAATAAGGAATATCAATATTACTCAACTGGAGGGAGTCCTGATATGAATGGCGATGTCTTGTAAAAACAGTTATTGCAGATTTAGATGGTGATATGGCAAGACCGTTATTAAAATATGCCTGACATGATTCCATAGTTTGACTTACGTATTTTATACAGTCCCCCAGGCGTTTTTTGGTCGAGTATACGCAAAAATCATCTGCATATTGTAAAATATTGGTTCCTAGAGGACTATTATAAAGATCTGCAGTATAGATATTAAAGAGGAAGGGACTTAAGATCGACACTTGTGGTCGATCTGTACTATAGGTCCAATTAGTTTATCATCGAGTCTAACAAAAAAGCTTCTATACATAAAAGTTTTTATTATATTGCATTTCAAACATTCAGAAATACCATAAAAGGCCATTTTTCCAATAATATTCAGGTGAACGTTGTCATACGCATTAGAAATATCTATGAAGACTGCGCATCTAGATAATAATTATTTGCCTAAGATTTGTGTATATCTAGTGTTAGATGTGCAATGTAGTGCATAGCACCTTTACTTCTCCGAGAACCAAACTAGTTGCAGGTACCAACAACGAATACTCCATCCACCATTCCAATGGAGTCTTCACTATTCGCTCTAACGTTTTACAATTACGCGACATTAGGGATATAAAGGTCTAATTCATTAGGTTTACCTTGTATGTTAATAAAATTTTGTTAAAGGCTATGCAAATGAATATTTTAGCATTTTCATGTAATGACTGTATCATGGAATATGTTATACCAGCCTGGAGAGGTATCGACAGATTTTTTTATGTTGATGTTGAATTCACCGATAGTTATTTGTTTACTTAAGTTAGCTAAGGGGTGATTGGTAAAAACTAAATTATCAGCAACTGAACTGCAGACTTAGTCTGAGTAATCTTTCCCAAAAATAAGTGTGCATCTTTTTTAGACACGTAATTAGAGACGATATTTGATATACCACCAGATACAGCTTTTACCCTTTTCCATAAAATTGAAGAGTTAGTTCGTAAATTCAAACTTTGACAGAATTTGGCCCAGTTGATTTTAGCTTTTTGTTTAAGCAATCGTTTGGATTTTGCGGTAATATTTTTATATACAAGAAAGTTGTTAAGATTTCGTTGTTTTTTGTAATTTTTAAACGCTAGGGAACATTCTTGAACTATTTTATTTATTAAGAAAACTAATTTTTCTGAATGACATATTTGCCGCGTCGGTTCTGAATCAATATAAGGACTTTTTCAGCCACTATGGTGGTATCTTTGTTAATTTCCAACATAGGTAATAGACAGATAATCAGAGCCATACGTATCTTCCATGACGAGCCAGCAAGATTTATTTAGCAAATTATAATTGTAACAGCCAAGGCAGATTCACTACTATGTTATTCTTGTAGGACTAGCGTCATTGCGTATGATAAGATTGGGAACCGAATCTAATGCCGCCAAAAGTCTTATACTTACTAAATTATTTTGTGGTGAACCCCTCAAGGTATTATGTCTACATTAGGGGGTCGATAAATAGACAGCAAGGATATAACATCCCTGCCAACCGAGACACCGACACTATTTAACTCAATCCAGTTATTACTAAGGTTGAAAGTTATTTGTTTAAATGAAAATGTTTTTCTTGTAAATATGGCGACACCACCCTTGTCATCAGGCCTATCGTTACGAATGATATCTAGATTACTTTAAGTTTGTGATTGAAGAATTCTACATTAATTTAAATTTGACCTAAGAAAACACTTTGTGTATTGGAACCATCAAGGTTCACAGTTTGGAAGGCAGATAAAACTTAGAGTAACAAAACACTCATTAACTTGTGTCTCACATCTTCAAAAGTAGGTGGACTTGGTTGAGTAATAGGTGTACCAGTCAAATACCAATCATATTCCCTCCCAATAGGTTCAAACTTAGACTGATAATCATTAGGTCTGCGTGTTTTAGGCGCATTTAGGATTTGATCATGACGTTGTGTGGAGCTATATGTTTCAGTAGTTGAATAATTTTATTTCTTTTTTAAAATGCAGAAAATTCACTTGAAGAAGCGATTAAGGGAGTAAATGTATTCTTACACACTAAACTGGCATATGACAGGTTATCCACAACTTTTTCTGCCTCTCTAAACGAAATATACAAATTTACCATACATTCTTTATTGCGTTTTTGTTTGATAAAAAAAGAACAATTTTTATCAATACTGGAATGACTATTGGAATTACAATAAAGGCAACTTTTTAAATAATTTTCACAAGGATTGGAATTCTTATCCTTAACTACACCACAATTTTTGGACCTCTTTTTTACACTGACTGAACATATATCCATATCCTAGGCAAGAAAAGCATTGCATAACAGGGGAGTAATAAGGATCAACGCCACACCTCAATTTACCAAAGAAAACAAATTCCGGAAGTTCCACAATTGCAAAAGTATCATTTGTCGAGGCACACAAACTGTTTCCCCTTACTTTTCTCTGCTTCTGTATAATGAAAGATACATTCTTTCGATACTCAAAACTTTAATGGGTGACTTAATTAACTTCATTAATTGATCTTCTGTGTACCCAGTAGCAATACCACGAATGATCCCTTTTTCTCTGCGTTAAATAAAGCGGTACGTATGCAAATAAATCATGTTTTGCAAACAAATGGTTGCCACTATATTTCTAATTTCTGATTTAATTAAATATCTACCCGACCGATGTATTTCGGAATTCTAAATATAATTTATTCTCTATTGTGTTTTTGACTCCATGGATATTTATTTTTACGATTTTGGGTATCTTCAAGTTTCTTCCGATATTGACAGTTTGTCGCTTTTAGCACCCTGGTATCCAGAACTGAAGAATCTTACCATATTATGGGCCTCCACGAGGAGAGTTTCCAATTATACAATGTCCGTTCTCAGGTCCATCCTATTTCTGTTAAATAACACCTGGTATAAAAAAAGAAATTTTATTTAACTAACTAACAAAACAGTCTTGTCCTCGCGAGCGTTAACACTGGATAGAAAATGCCACTCACAGAAATTGCGCACACATTGCAAATCTGTTAGTAAAATTCTAAATTACTGTATGTCCCTGTATAGACTAATCTACTCTTACAACAATATACTGTACAACCTGCTATACTTCCTACACTAAATATCATTTAGGAAACAATCTTTTTAACTAAAATCAAAATGAATCAACTGAAAAGGGCCAAAAAGTTTTTATATTTCGTAAGTTCTCTCCTATTTTCAAATAACTCTAAGAAATCATACAACATTTACTTGATTTCTGCTTAGTTGAATTAGGCATACCTAATCTTTCAGCTCTCTTGCAGTAAGAAGGAGCATTATAAAATTAACTTATGAATTAAATGTATTACAAAAGAAAAATTCAAACTTGATATATTTACAGTTTAAGGCTTCGTTTGATAAGTTATTGATTGTGCAGGAAGTCTATTTTTTTAATAACATTTTTGAATAAAACTTTGAACTACCCGGTAGTTCAGAATTAATGATATCTGAACAAGAAAAATTGTATTCCTTCCTTCCTTAAAACCTGCAAAAAATACTGATTTAGAACACGTAAATTAAAAGTGAAACCACACGTCTACTTACAAAAATATATTGTAATAAACAAAATACTTAAAACTAAAAATTCTGGAGATATCCGTCCGACAATTCATATTACCTATATTATAAATTTAATTATGTAAATGATACTTCCTTTGCTACTTCAAATTTGGCAGGGAATTGAATAGTGGCGTAGCTAGGAAGAGGCCCTTTTAAGTGGCGCTCTTTGCTTTGTTTACGATAAAAGATGATGACGTTTTATTTAGCAGTCGCTTGTTTTTAATAGGAATTATTTCCTATTTTCGGTATCCGCAAAAAACTATTTTAGCGTACTTTTACTTCATTCTGGCATCCCTATCATGATTGCCCCTTCGCCCCTAAAAGGTTGCTACGCCACTTGATCTTACCAGGAAGGTTGTTATGTTAATTAAACCCGGTTTTGCATTGAAAAAATTTACGACAGGTTTATTACCAAAAGTTGTAAATTCATAAAACAATTTGCCGAATTCAATTTATGTCATATAAGGTTTACTTAACATACAATTCTGACTGCAAAATCGCATTTATATATTTAAATCAATTGAAGTACCTTTAGACCAAAGAATACCACTCTAGCTGTATACAAATTGTCCCATCATGTCGTAATATATCAGTGATTATATTAAATTTACCTGAAAAGCTCAATTTAAACCGCTTGTCAGCTTGCCTTCGACTGAAATTCTGTTGAGTCATTTTAAGTCGAGGAAAAAGAGCGATCTAGGCGTTTCCACCAACTGACGTAATATTTTTTCCATTTTCTTTTCCTTGTCCTTTGTCATCAGAAACTCTGGCTCGTTTCTTTTGTTTGCCAAATATGACTGTAATATAACTTGAGGAATAATGGTTTTGGTCATTTACTGTTCTGAATTTAGGACATATGTTGTACACGTTTATGTATCTAGAAATGTTACAGGTATATTCAATTTTGGAACACTCTTATTCTCTGGTGTTTAGTAGGTCCATATTGCATACTGCATGTGCAGCAATCGGGAACAGCTTATATTAAAATGCCTTTACAAAAAATCTGGAATAATAATTATGAAGAAATTTCAATTCTCACTGTATGTTGTTCAGTGTTTTAGTGTGTTCATTTTGTTTAGCAACAGTTTTAAATGGCCAAATGTTTCTCATCTGTTGATACAGATATCATTAAAAAACGGCTTTTTACCGCATTTCTATATTTTCTAGTGAAAAAAAAAAATGGAATGGGTATCATTTTTTTTTTAAATATCAGCATAAGCCCACATTTT
This sequence comes from Kuschelorhynchus macadamiae, assembly GCA_030620095.1. Classification (NCBI taxonomy): domain Eukaryota; kingdom Metazoa; phylum Arthropoda; class Insecta; order Coleoptera; family Curculionidae; genus Kuschelorhynchus; species Kuschelorhynchus macadamiae. The sequence goes on from JAUTXW010004244.1 coordinate 134,622, forward strand.
TAGAATGGGACTGTATATTTCTATTTAAAGAATATGTTTTCTGATTACAATGAAGACAGCCAAATGCAAGGTAACGGATTTTCCAGAAATACCTGCACTATTACTAGCATGTTATTCTTGCAGTATCCATTAATACACATCAGAATCACGTTTAATTATAAAAACAATAGGCAAGAAAGGGGTAAAAGGCTAATAATAGCTAATAATGAGAGACATTTATTTCACTTTTATATATTACTCCTTGTAGCCAGTCCGGAAGGCAATGGAAGTAAAACTATTTTTTTTTTCAGTTTATTAATAATATTATGTCTAGCAATAAAATTTAGTATGATAAAATTGGCCGTGAGGGCCTGAAAGGCTGGAAAGCTTGTTTATATAAATGAGAAAAATGGCCACCACCAGACGGCAGGGTGCCAGGGTAAGCCAAAATATTTACTGCAACTTCTTAAAAATATGTCTGGCAAGAACATCTTGTATAAATAAAATGAACAGTTGGGTGGTAAAGAAGTAGAAAAATGTAATAAAAATTAGTAAGGTTGATTAACTTCATTATATTTTAAATGACAATGCAAGCCAAAACATTTATGGCAAGTTATCAACAATTTCATTAGCAATAACATGGTGTAAACAAAACTAACAGTGAGGTTGTACTCCGGAGCAAAACTAATTTTGTTAAATCCAAAACAAAATTTGGCTTTCCGAAGCAAACACGAAAGTAGATTTTAGTTAGCTAGGGATGATATGTCTTAAAAACCCGGTTTTTAGAACTATCTGCAAACTGGATTATTTAATACGTTTTTAAAAGTGCAGATATAAAACACAGACATGGCTCAACATTCGGCTGGGTTTTCTATAGCTGGAGGATTTATATCATTTGTTTAGATTTGGGCTATATCTAATGTTTCTTGTTGCTTTATTATATTTGGATTTTTGTCAACATCGGTGTGAAAAATGATGATACATTGAGAGTCGTACAGCTTCTTTTTTTTTGTATCCTGGTTATTTTTTTTTGCTTTTCCGTGGTTAATTATCTGATTCTAACATTTAAAAGTACCAAATTTATTATTGCAAGTTTGAAAACACATAGTATTAGGGAAAAAAAACTTTTTACCTTAATATTATATATGTTTTTAATCCAAACAAAGTTTTAAATCTAGACATCAAACAAGAAAACACGCTGTAAGTTACATCTTTCATTGTACCATCATTTTTCATACCCACCAAAGTTGATAGAAATTGAAATATATTAAAGCAATAGAAAATAATAAAAAAAAACATAGGTCTTATATGATAGCGGCAGAAGCCAAGATTTTTCTATGCTTCATGTTAATTCTACCAATCACTATTCAATTTGGTGGACAGCTGGCACTCGAACTAATTTTACTACCAGTGATTTACAAAAAAATATTTACTGAAATAAAAATAAAATCAAGTTTTTTATTAAATTTAAATTGTTTTTCCTCATCCCCTTTCTGTCTAGAGATAATCCTGGTGTAACGTATGGTACATCGTAATGTTGAAAATAGGAAATTATATGTAAAATTTTATACCGTCTGGTGCATCGGAAAACGGAAAAAAAATCAAAATGGTTAAATATTATTTTAATATTTATTTTAACCTAAAAATGTAATTTCCTTGAAGATGATAAACACTTCTAAAATTTCATACGATTTCCAAAAAGGTATTTAAAAGTTCTTTATTTACGAAAATGTATTATTAGTTTTTTTTAAATTAATAATATGGCCCAGAGAAAGCTGCAATGAAAATATCAGTAACTACCTTATAACGGATGTTAACTGGAATGCCAATAACATCGCTTCTGGTAAAGTAATATGTTTTCTAATATTTTGATTGTAGCCTTCTCTATTATATATAATATTTTTGCAAATAACTTCAAACATTTCTCTTTGAACTCACACGAAATTTTAAGTAACGGTTTTGAATCTCACAGTTCTGTTGAATATTATATTTTCTATTTATTCCAGGTCAAAGGTGTACTTAAACTTTTGGAAACTGGGCAAAAGATTAACAACTTCTGCAAAATTTGTATGGTTTGAGGATTATTTTTGAAAATGTAATTTCGAATGTTTAAATTATTTAGTAATACAAATATAGATTATTAAAGAAACAAAAATCCGACTGCTCATAGCTAGTATATTAAGATAAGAAAAGACAAAAAATAAAAATAAATATACTTCTGAATCTCCCGTATACCGATGAAAACATGTCGTCTGATATGTTTACACCATTAACATCATGTTCTATTTTTATTATAATTATTGTATATAATATAATTTGGTAAATCTCAGAACTTATTAGGGAGCGTCTGTATAATTTATTCTCCTTATCGATGTTTAATTATTTTTAATGCCCCTAAAAGCATTTGAGGAGAGATTTGTGAATTGCTGGACACATGTCACAGTCAAAAGTCTCTCTTGTCAAAATGTATATATATATATATATATATATATATATATATATATATATATATATATATATATATATATATATATATATATATATATATATATATATATATATATATATATATATATACATATATATATATATATATATATATATATATATATATATATATATATATATATATATATATATATATATATATATATATATATATATATATATATATATATACTAATTGGACTTCTTTCTTGGGTATAGGTTTATTTGTAAAATCAAACAATGAGATTCATTTGACGTTTCGCCTATCATAGTAGGCTTTCTCAAAAATTGCTCATTCCTTTATTTTTTTTTGTGGTATATAAGGCTTTCCTTTCCTATCTACAATTAATTTAAAAAACATTTAGTGGTCTAATTATAAAAAGAGATTTACAATTTTTCTAAAACGAATTTAAAATTTTATACTGTTTACAAATAATTATTACAAAGTTAATAAAATAAGGTTACATACCTCGAAAAAAGCATGTTGATTATTTATTTATATTTGAATGATAGGTAGCAAGTTAGTGGTTTCCTAGGCTACTCATAGCACAGTTTTAGGTAAAAAGGTGTTCCTATCGTAGTACGTTTTTTTTGAGGAATTTAAAGATAATTTTTTGCTATTTTTTAATTTAAACCTTAGAGAAGAATCAGACATTCACAATGATATACTACATTTTAAAAATAACGGCTTAGACGAAGTTAAAACTATACTAAAATATCAAATTGTGGTATATTTGACTTAAATTTTTTATGTCTTGTTTGTCATTTACTGCATTTTTTTCTTTTTTTATGTGAATCATTTCTTTGATAATTAATTTCTGATACAGGTTATCCTCATCAATGATTTTGGTTTCAGAAAAATTAAATTCGTGTTTTGTGCTTTTTTCGTGTTTATGTAATGCAGTGGATGCATTCTTTGTATACTTATGCCCTTTTATTTTCTAAAAGTTGAGTTGTCATACCAATATATTTCATAAGGCAGTTTAAACAAGGAATTTCATATACGAGGTTTGATTTTTTATTTTTAAAAATTTTAGTTTTTAATTTTGTAAATAGGGAGCCTATTAGGTTCTGGGCTTTATGACACACAGTTATGTTATATTTTCCTAAGATATGTTTTAATTTTTCAGTTAATTGAGATGTGTATGGCATTGCAATATATTTTTTTGCGTATTATCTTGTATTACGTTTTCTTTATGATTGTTATAATATATGTCCTTTGTTTGATAATTTTTTTTATCAGTTTTTCCGGGAAATGATTTGCATTCAAGGTCTCTTTAACTTTATTAAGTGCTTCAGGATGGTATTCTGGTAACGTTAAAGATATGGCACGGTCAACTAGACCAATCACAACACTTCTTTTTTGTGTGTATGAATGATGGGAATTGAAATTAAGATATCGTCCAGACCAAGTTTCTTTTGTAAACCATTTACTTTTTAAATTATTTTCTTTTTGTCTTATTATAGTAAGGTCGAGAAAATGTATTTTGTTTTCTGTTTCATCTTCAAGAGTGAACTGAAGTTTCGGGTGGAAATTATTGAATGCGAAAAGTAGTTCTTCTATTTTATTTTCTTGAACTAATGCTAAACAATCATCCACATATCTCTTAAAAAAAGAAATTACATCTAGTGATATTAACTTTGAATTTGGTGGTATTGTTAATGTATCTAGAAAATGTTTAAATGTAAATGAGTCTTTTATGTAATAAGAGTTTTTACCTGTGATATTTGACAAACATTTTGACAAATACTTTGAGAGCTTGTAGAAAGGAGATTGAATACATGAAACTATAGGCCTGAGGGGAATGTTAGGTTTATGCAATTTGGGTAAATGAATTGACAAATTTTTAGCTTCCGCGTCAGTTAATAGATTTTTGTATAAGAGTTATTTTAAAAAAGTATTATTTTTGTTTTGAAAGATGTTAGTTGGGTCATTCTTTAAAAGTTTATAAGTACTGGTATCTTTTAAGAGCTGATTCATTTTTGTGTCATAATCAGTAGTATTCATTATAACGGCTTTACTGCATTTATCTGGTTTAAGTATGGTTATTTGAGGATTATCTTTAATGAATTGCCTTGTTTTATTATGTTGTTCGTTTTTGAAAATTGGTAATTTTATTTTTTTTATGTTTAATTTTTATTTTATGATTGGTAATTATATTTACTACGTCTGACCTTATGCTATCTTTTATTTCATTTGGTTTATCTTGTATAGCTGTTTCTACGCAGAATGCATGCACTGCATTACATAAACATGAAAAAAGCACAAAAAACGAATTTAATTTTTCTGAAACCAAAGTCATTGATGAAGATAACCTGTATCAGAAATTAATTATCAAAGAAATAATTCACATAAAAAAAGAAAAAAATGCAGTAAATGACAAACAAGACATAAAAAAACTAAGTCAAATATACCACAATTTGATATTTTAGTATAATTTTAATTTCGTCTAAGCCGTTATTTTTAAAATGTAGTATATCATTGTGAATGTCTGATTCTTCTCTAAGGTTTAAATTAAAAAATAGCAAAAAATTATCTTTAAATTCCTCAAAAAAAACGTACTACGATAGGAATACCTTTTTACCTAAAACTGTGCTATCAGTTGCCTGGCAAACCACTAACTTGCTACCTATCATTCAAATATAAATAATAAATAATCAACATGCATTTTTCCAGGTATGTAACCTCATTTTATTAATTTTGTAATAATTATTTGTAAATAGTATGAAATTTTAATTCGTTTTAGAAAAATTGTAAATGTCTTTTTATAATTAGACCACTAAATATTTTTTAAATTAATTGTAGATAGGCAAGGAAAGCCTTATATACCACAAAGAAAATAAAGGAATGAGCAATTTTTGAGAAAGCCTACTATGATAGGCGAAACGTCAAATTAATCCCATTGTTTGATTTTACAAATAAACCTATACCCAAGAAAGAAGTCCAATTAATATATACCGGGTTTAGGAAAGAAATTGAATAATATATATATATATATATATATATATATATAAATATATATATATATATATATATATATATATATATATATATATATATATATATATATATATATATATATATATATATATATATATATATATATATATATATATATATATAGGCAAGTCTCTCTTAGAACACTCGCAGAACACAGATGAATCTTCTGTAGGTGGCAACAAATGCATACACACTTACATATATAACTGTTAAACAGATTACCTCCTTTGCATGCGGAGTCGAGTAAAATATCAGCAAACATGTCAAATGTCAGATTTAACAATCTATGATAACAATTGGTTTTAGGTTATTTACTGGTAGCTCGATTATTATCTATCCAGAAGGTATTTTTTCGTTTGTACACTCTTACATCGAAATAACAATCGCTTTTATGGTTACTTGTTGCGTGCACTTTGGCCATTGCTGATCGAAAGGTTTCAAGCTTTGATGAGATCCGCGAAAAATTAGGTCCTAATATAAATTTTTAGTGTTATGTGTTATTTACCGTAGAATATGGGTATAATATAGGTAAACATTATATTGGTTGGTTGGGTTAGATCCAGCATACATGCTGTATCGCCAAGGTGAAAACAAGCCCTTCACAAAATTTGTCAAATTTTCATCAAAGTCGAAGTTTAACAAAATTGAAAATATGCGTGGGTCTGTGAGCGCCCCACGTTCTTATATTGACGAGGATCCAACAGGAAATTTCCGGGTAGAGCAATTCAACGCTGTTTGCTAAAATAATGTAAATGGACAAAAAAGTCTAGAACTTAAAAATATAAACTAAAAATCGTATTTTACAATATACTCGGTTATTTAGATCCCGTGTAGTATATATGAGAAGAAAGGGCAATATTATTTTCGCTTTTTACTTCCCTCACAAGGGGAAGTACCTACTGTAATAGTGAAAAAACATCCTCCGAGATTTTTGTAGAATTTTACATTTTATCTGTCTGTCTGTCGGTCTGGCTGTTCGTGGTATAGCTAAAAAAATTATTTACCCGATTGACTCCAAATTTTAGTCAAAAAAGTCATATGGGCATCAACTGGTAATATTTTGATCAAAATCCAATATGGTGAAATAAAGTGGCGGCCTAGTGAAATGTAAAAAAATATTGCTAAAAAACTACTTATCCTCTTTACCTCAAATCTTGCACAAAAATCAAATGTTATGTAGTGATCAACTGCTGAAATTTTGGTACGAATTCAAGGTGGGAAAAACAAAATGGCGCCTTAATAAAATACTTAAAAATTCAGCCTAAAGAAACTACTAAATTGACTATTTTCAAATTTGGTGTAATAATTAATTGTGGTATAGGGATGAACTGGTAAAAATGTGGAACGAATTCAAAATAGCGGAGCAAAATAAAATAAAATAAAATGTTTGTAAACGTGAAAATTTCACTTGCTCAGGTTTTACATATCTTTACGTTTTAGGATCCCTAGTAGACAAAAATATATCAATGCCATCGGTGTATCTGTCGGTCTGTCTGTTATCTGTCTGCCAGTAACAAGTTGTAGGCTTAAAAAAATATTACTAAAGAACTAATTGTGCCATACTGCAAAAAAATCAAATGTTACATTGGAATAAACTGGTAACATTTTGGTAAGAATGAAGGTTAACCTATATTGTTTTTTTTAAGCGGGTTGCAGTGATGTCCAAATAATATTCATAAGTCAAATTGTTGGTTAGACTGTACCAATAATTTTAATTAACTATACACATTAATTTAAAAAAAAAGAAAACATGTCTTGACGAAGGTAAATACATATTGTCTATCAATCAAATAAAGACATTTTGAATTAAAAAAAAAAAATACCAAAACAAAATGGCGACCTAATAAAATATTTAAAAAATCAGCCTGAAGAAATTACTTATTAGAATAATTTCAATTTTTGTGCAAGCTTTAAGTAGATATGGAGCTAAACTGATAAAGTTGGTATGAATTCAAGATGGCGAAACAAAATGGAGGCCAAATAAAATGTAAAAAAAAAATCTTATTCAACTGACTTTAAATTTTGAAGAAAAATTAGATGTGATATAGGGATAAATTGGTGCGCATTCAACATGATGGAATAAAATGACGGTGTGTGTCAACGTAAAAACTACGTATTCCATCAAGTGTGGCATAGGTAGAGGTTAGTAAAATATTGGTAGGCATCTAATATAGCGGAACAAAATAGCGTCAAATAAAAATGTTCAAAAAGACAGTGTGTTATTAAATGACTACATACCGAACTAAACTGGGTCACACTTTATTATTTCTACTAAAAGGAAAGATTCGTAACGAGGCAAGTTCGGGTAAAGGGAAATTTTCCGATTTTTTTAAATTTATTTAAATGAAAGACTGTCATTAAAAAAAAAATAAGTTTTTCAGTGAACAACTTGTAACTCCTCGATAGGCATAGGTACGGGAATATATTATTCATATTTTCTGTGGCTGTGTATGATCACGAAAATTGGTTTACATGAAAGGGAAGGAATTCAATTTTTGACATGCGGTTAAATCATTGAATAGGGTGTACATAAATATGTTTTATTTTTTACTGATAAAAATAAGATCCACAACCTTGTAGAAAGCTGGAATCCTACCTTTGAATCCATACTAGATCTGATATATTCCACTCGCTCAATCGTGAGCGTTTGCGTCATGACGCCCGCAAATTTCGGTCCTTCCAGTGCCGATCCACCCGTCGCGACGCCCAGAACCGTCGGTGTCCTGATTTTCCTAAAATTGCGGGCAAGGTCGTTTCTCATCTGCATCAATACAGTCTCATTCTTAAATTGAAGTGTCACGAACATATAATTCTGAGGTTTCTCATTTCGGTTTGAGGCACTGAAAGTTTCTCTGTGTTTTGCTAAAGCTTGTAAATTAGGTATTTATATTTAAGTTAAACTTATTTAAAATGAAATAAATTTAGCTTACTTTCAATAGAGTGGGAGGTTTACTATTGATAATTGCGGAAAAATGGACGTTGAGGTTAACTCCTGTTGCTTCTCGGTTTACACTGGCTGGCGATCAGGATGAAATTTTGTTTAAAATAAATTGGCAGAAAAGGAGGTAGTTTGAATGAAACGGATGTCGCATTACTTGAATAAATATCCACAGGTGTTTATAAAACTTTAATTAACCGTTCTCTTTTTATAAATAAAAGAAAATTTAAAAATATTTATCTCTGTTAATGGAGTTTTGTTATTAAAAGAAAATGTGTGTAGTCTAAACTTTTATTTTAATCACTGTAGTTATGTAGTGTGAAACCATCATGTGGAAAGATCATGTTTAATGTAGTATACACCCCTTGATAGAATTTATTAAATATTTGAAGAGTTTATTTTTGCTTTATTCGGTAATCACTTGGTAAAATACAAATCCCATATACTGTAATTTATTTAATTTTTTTTAGTTAATAGTGTATCTGATATTATTAATATTTATTTTTCGTAGCAATATTTATGTAGTCTACAAAAAATAAATTATCTCTGATTATTTTCCTCCATAAAAATAAGGTTTTATTTCAGGAAATTTACCGAATATTTAAACATTTTATTAGGTCATCATTTTTTTTTGCTATATTGGATTCGCGATAAAAATTTGTGGCGGCCTCATAAAATGTAAAAAAAATATTATTAAAAAAACTACTTTACGAATTTGGGCAAAAGTGTGATATAGGGATAATCTGGTAAAATGTTTGTATAAATCCATAATGGCGGAACAAAATGGCGGCCTAATGAAATTCAGTATCAAAAAACCATTTATCCAATTGACTTGCCATTTTGCACAAACTCATGTATTAAACAGAGATAAACTACTAATACATTTTTACTGCGAATCCTAAAAGGCAAAACAACATGGCGGCCTAATAAAATGTTGAAATATTCAATAAAACTCCATTTCCTGGAATAAAACCTTCTTTTTATGGAGGAAAATAATAAAGAACTTAATTTATTTTTTGTAGACTGCGTAAATAATGTTATGAAAAATAAATATATAAATAATAATAATAATAATAAATAAATTAAAAACTAAAAAAAAAATAAATAGTTTATGGGATTTGTATAAAGTTATTTCCAAATAATTGCACCAATACTGTAAGTAGTTAAATTTGGTACGAGAGAAGTTGTGAGTAAAGGCGAATTTACCGATTTTTTGGAATATAAAAAAATATTTGACTTAGTTTGAATCACATTTCTCGGGCAAGGGAATCCCGACGTAGAGTTACTCTTTTTGTATAATCTGGATTTCAAAGTTATTCGTATTTTTATTAGCTGTCAATTATACATGGTTTTAAATAGAGCCTTGCAAAGTTTTGCTTAAGACTTACAGCTCAATCCGTAAACAATTTTTTTGTCTTAGCAGGTTTAATTAATCACTAGGGTTATATTCCACCGTCGTTTTTCTCTTTTGCTCTAAGAGATAACTTAATTTTGTAGAAATGGTGCATTTTACCACTATATTTGTGCAGGCACAGAAATTCAATTCAGTTCGGGGGGAAGGGGGTACAAACCAGAAGGTTATTTCTGGGGGACCTTAGAAAAATTTTATTATTAGTAAAAAGCATGCCTATATCAACATATTTTCAAAGTTTCGGGGGGATCCAGACCCCTAGGGCACCGCCCTGGCTACGTGCCTGTATCTGTGTATATTTCAATTATGTCATAATTTGTAGCTACACTCATACGACTAATCATGCCGCGAGACGAGACGAGTCGAGAGAAGGCTTTCTCTCGTCTCGTGACACGAGAGGAAAATACCCACTCGTCTCGTCGAGAAGGCCCAGAGACGAGACGAGAGATACCCTTCCTCGTTTCGTCTCGCCTCCTCTCATTTCTCTCGTGGTATAAAAATTAGAAAAACTATTCCTAATTTGCTAACAGACGATATAATATTAACAGTAAACGCTTGATATTTAATTTTGTGATAAGAAAGTAATTTTTAATTACTTAAAATCTAAAAAATAGAAGAAAAAACGATTTATGAAGAGTAATTGTCAATTCTAAAAATCTTTAATTATTTTTTACCGAATTTTCAGATTTAAATTTGAAGCATTCTTCAGTTTTTTATCAATTTATTTGGCCTCTTGCACTTACTGCACTTGATGACGAACTTTACTATCTCTTTAAAATATCCAACACACAACTACATCAGGAACTTTGCTGTAGTTACAGGGAAGCCATGTATATTGAAAATAAAAGTAGTATCTTTTTTTCGATTCTTATAAACATTTGTTGAAGGCGAATTCGTGAATGATATTTTTTAATAAAATCGGTTTCGGTAAAATGATATGAGTGAAATTGCCAAAAAGGCAAGTACTTTGAATATTACAAGAGAAGAATTGTCCCTGGAATTTTTTTTCTCGATTGATAATCGACATGACTACTTCATAAGAAAAATAAATAATAAACACCAACATATTTATTCAATAATTTTTAGGTTTTTGTGGAAATAAATGAAAAATACCCAGCTCAACAAAATTTTGTAGCTGTAATCATATCATGTTGATTATGTCAAGGTGAGTCGTTTCGCCAGTAGAGAACAGCTCGTCGTCAAGGAATTTTGGTATAAAGTACTCTAGTGAAATAGTATCAAAAATCTATTTTATGTCTGTAATTTATTGTATATTTCTAATATTTTTTCGTTGCCCGAACCACATCTAATGAAAATAAATCCTTATGTAGTGTCCCTTTTGATGTTGTTTTGATTTTCAATCTTCTGGGTATGAAAAAATGCGATGTATTTTCATTTCGGGTATACATCTGTTCCCTACTTATGCTCTGAAAATAACAGCATTTGGCATTTTCAAATCTTCCTGTTCGGCATTCGAATGGAGGAAGTTTCCATTCGGAACGAGATATTTACCAGATGTACATAAAAATTCTAAGCTATAAATTTAACTATACAACGAACCTTAAAAAAATGGTTTCTAAAAACTTAAAATTCGATAATAATATTAAAAAAAAAACGTAATATTTCGAAAAACGAAGCCACCTGAAATTAAAAAAAAATGTATTTCAGAAGCTTTTAACTTTCTTAGAAAACAGTGATACACGAAAAATTTATTTTATTTTTTTTATATAAAAAGTCAGCTGAAAATAAAAAAAAATTCCAATTCATTTAGCATTCTTAAAAAACAATGAAACACGTCAAATTTATTTTATTATTTTGTATTTAAAAACCTTTTTTGCAGATTTATACAGGGTGGTCCTAAGATAATGAAATACGTCCCTGAAAATGAAATCAAAAATATTTCAAGAGTGTTTAGCTTTTGTTAACAAACGGTGAAACACGTAGTTTTATTTTAATTTTTATATATATAAAACACATTGTCTTTTATTATTCAGGATTACTCTAGAGGTATGAAGCAGCCCCCACTATAGGAGTTATAAGAGTCCCTTAAAACATGCAAATTTTTTTTTATTTCCATAATGCTTAACTTTTTAAAAACTGTTAATCTAATTCAGAATTTTTAAGGAAGTAAAACGCTAATTTTTAATAAATAAACCATATATGCTTTACAAAAACGACAAAATGATTATATTTTTGCCTTTAAACTTCAACTTGTAAAAACCACTGATGTAGATAGTGTGTGAGTGTGAGGAAGTACTATGTTTTGCGTTGAAAATTTATATATAACTATAAAATCAAAAAAGGAACATGCTATTTTCTGTTATTTTTAGAAAATATGCTAAATATAGCAATTAAGATGAATCACGTGACTTACCTTTTTTTGTCATTTGAGCAAAAACATTTTACAAACTTAAGTTTTACTTCGGACAGATAGTAAAAAATCGTATATGTAAAGGAACAGAAATTCGCATTTTCCAATATCCAACTTCAATCATGACGGTTAATAGATCAAAAAGCTCGCTAAGAGTATATACTTCATATATAGGGGGGGGGTTTGAAACAAACTAATCACACACATTTTAAGCATATCTATAACGAACCCAAAACTTCGTGTTGTAGCTTTCTTAAAACAGAATATATTTTAATCTGCAATACGAGAATAAAAATGACGTAGCTGTGTCTTTTACGATAATCATACTTTAGATTGACCGAATTTCAATATACAGGGTGTATGAAAAATGTCTTTGCAAAATTAATTATCTTGTTTTCTTTTTGAAAATTGGAAAATCATAAAATTTGCTTTCATAGTTTGGTAGAACTAGATACCACTTTTACGTAACTAAAAGAAAAACCGTCTTTAACAGAAATGAAACATTTCACTTTTTTTTTTAATTTAGATTTTATTACTGAGATCTATCTAATCTAAAATCTATCTAAAAATTTGCAAAAAAGTTAAAGAGCAAAACAGAGTATTTTTCCTATAACTAGATACGCAAAGGTTATACACAAAAGTCTACCAAATACTAAATAAAAAATTTTGATTTTCAATTTTTGCAAAAATATAGTCAGTTTTGTTATAAATGTGTTTAGACATTTTCACACACTCGATATATTGTCATTTGCTCAATCTAAACCCCTTGTAAGCGATTACCATAAAAGAAAAAGAAAATCCATTTTCATTTTCGTATTACAGATTAAAAAAAGTTGTGTTTTAAGGAAGATAAGATAGAACATTAATATTTCAGTTTACAAAACCAATCCAATTTTTTTTCGTTTTTCTATAATTTGTCTTATTCAACATTAAAAATATAAAAAATACAGTTTTTTTATGCTCGAGGGACACGTCTCGTCTCGAACAACGAGAGAAAATTGCTCTCTTGTTTATAGAACATAAATAGAGGTGAGAATCTCTCATCTCGGCGACATCACTACATACGACAGTTTGATTTAAGAAAGTCTACTGATAATAATTCTCAATCAATGTTATCTATAATTTGGTAGGGGCGAAATCAAAGAGTGTTTAAATGTAAGAAAATTGGATTTTACTTACTGGTCAAAGATGACTAAGAGCTAGCACTCAACTACTTGACATTTTTTTCTTGGCACACCGGATTAAAACGATCAAAGATCATTTTTTGAAAATTTTAAGTCTCCCTAATTTCTTGTAAGAGATAACCTAATTTTAAAGAAATTATGCAATGTGCCGTGTCACGTACCTTCAAAATCTGATTTGCTTTAAAAACTGCACTCTTACGAAAATTTGAAAAATAAAGGTTTTTGTTTTGGATGCGTTTAAGTTTCATTCATTGTCTATTATTAGTCAGTGGCTTACTCAAAACAATAAAATATCTCATAGAACAAAGAGAAAAACTCAAAATTCCAAAATGGCTGATCGTAGTGATTAATAAAAATGTGTCAAGACAAAAACATCGTTGAAGGGTTGAGCTGTAGTTTTTAAGCAAACTGTGATCATTATGCAAGGCTCTCTTTACCCCTGTATAATAAAATTTTGATTAGCCTTGATTTGAAACGCAAAGTTAAAATCTCAAAATTCACCATCAGCATGCTTTTCTAGAAATACTAGGTATATTTGCATATGGCATTTGCATTTGTGCAATAAAAATTCTTCTCTTTAATAATAGTTTTAAAAGTGCTATTGTTTGTCTTATTTGCCCTTAATTAATCCTACCTTGGGTTTTGTTAAATAAACATCAACACAATTGTAGACTAAATAAATTAAAATAATCGTCGATCATATCAACAAAATTTCTTTAGTTCTTTTTTTTTATGTTAGACACATTATTTTCACGTGTCTTGACTTTTAGTATCTTTTTTAAGGCTAGCGGATTTAGGCCACAAGAAAGTTATTCGAGTACCACAAGTGGTCCGTGAAAGTTCTAGGTTGAGCACACTAGCCCCTGGTTTAAAGGAATCATTACTAAAACTTACCCGAATAAAATATACAAAAATGAGTACTTCAGTAATATGGACGGAAATACACAGGGGCCTTGAGATTTCGAGAACATCTTTCCTAAGAAAAAAATCTGAAACTAGATAAAAGGTAATTATTTTACAGTTTGACATGGAATAAACGGTTAGGCTCTGCGAAGGCTTAGGTAGGTCGGAGGGAACGTTAGGGAATGTTTTGATATCTTGCAATCAGGAATTTTTAAGAATTTTTCTTGTTCTAAAAAGGTTAAAATGTTTGTGAAAATACTCCGAAAAACATAGTCCCGATCTATGATAATAATTTGAAGCTAAAAAGTTAGTTTTTTAGTTTTTTTGTTAGCTCGAGTAATTAATAAATAATATATTATAACAATTAAAAACATCGCAATGCCTAATCTTATAGAGTATAGTTAATAATGAAGAGAAATAATTTTAGTGGCTTTTGTTGAACAAATAAATCACTTGAAATATAAAGGTAAACTCAAAAAAAATTAGTTAACAATAGGCTTATTTTATGAAAAATCACTGAAACATTTTTTTTCTGCGGGATATTATTTTAGTTTATTTAATAACTTTTGTTTTGTTAATAACTTTTGAAATTGTTTATGTTGCTCATATTTTTACTAGTAGGTAGGATATAGCAAGAATTAACACCATTTTTGGTTTGTGAGCTAAACTATAACGGTTACATCTACTTTAGATGAAATCTCGAAAACCTCACATTCTAACTTTGTTACCCTGTATATTAAAACTGTTTAGGCAAAAGAAAATATTACAAATCAACAATAATAGTAAGGTATTACATAACCAAACACTCTAAATCTAGTATATCTAGTAATCAATTTGTACGGCCTCGAAATACTAATGCGGTATAGACCACTGTTAATCAAAAAATGATTTAGAGTCTCCAACATATAAAATTACCATTATTTTCCGTGATTTTGTAGTGATCCAAAATTATGGGAGTACATTAAGGATTATGACTTTGCTTCGCGGCGAAAATTTATTAATTTAGATGGCCAATTGTAACATTAAACAAGTTTTTTTATCAATTTGCCTGAATTTTATTCTCTCAAATTATTAAAAACTAGTGGCGTAAAATTTTTCTTAGCTTTCATTTTCTCTTCTTATTTGACATTTTTCTTCTTTTTGGCGAAGTATCGGATTATTATGCGGATTAATTAATATTAAAGTTAATTAATTTAAATAATTTTGGTATCATTAGACGAAACTCACCAATAAAACCTTTAAGATTATAGCTGCATAAGAATATTTTACCGAATTTCGTTTTGCTTATCCTACACATTTTAAGAAGGTAATCTTTTGTATAACGGTGTAAAACTGTAAAGCAAGTATAATTATTAAGTTTTTGAAAGTAACAAGAAGTACCTTAGAAGTGTCACCATTATTAAGAAGAGGTTTAAGTTATAACACATAATTGATGTTGGATGATTTTATTTTTTTTTTAAACGTTTAGACCACTTTATGGCCTTCATCAGTTATCTTAGTCTATTTAAGACAAATCACAAACATTGTACCATATACGTTTAAAAATTCTTAAAAAACAAGTCACACATACTACTACACAGTTAATAAGTATTTCTATTTTTTTTAGGTTTAGGGTGCTTAAGACAAATTTGTTAAGAAAATTTTCTTAAATGGTGTCTGGAGTTTTGCCGAAAAAAATCTTACATGTTTTGTATTAAGTTTTAAAAAAGTATCTCAATGAACATAGATAAAAATGAACCTGCTGCAAAAAAACATTAGTTTTCAAATTTATGTATAATGTAAAAACAAAACTGTATTTTTTTTAACAACACGTAATATGTTTCGCTACACAGTAGCTTCTTCGGACGTTACATCACGAATGAATAAACTTAAAGAGTAAAGATATATTTATATAACTAGATGTAATACAACGATTCCGAAATTTTAAAAATATAAAAGTCTGGGAATTTTTAAGTAGTGGCCATAAATTTAAACTACCTAATATTATTAAAATATATTTAACAGAGGTGAATTATTGAGTTCTATATGATCGTTTAACAAACAATTTGAACGTTTGAGCTTATTTATTTCTTAAGACTCCAGTATATTCAATTGATGACCCATATTTTCTGTGTAAAAATTTTTATCAAAGGTATGACCTGTCTCAATTAAGTGATTTGCATAATTGGACTCGGTTTTTCACTTGATGAAACAAATTATAGTACTCTATTCTTTTACTAAAATATCTGCCTGTTTGACCTATATAGGTTTTGTTACATTCTCCACAATTTAGTTCGTATACACCTGATTGTTTACGTGTGTCAGATTTGGTTTTATTTTTAATGTACTTACTTAAAGAATTACTGGTTTTATATGCTATTCTAATATCTAAACCGTTTAGAAATTAAATGTTTTAGAGCTAGAATTATCTATATATGATATTACTTTGTATGCAGTTGTATTTTTATTGATATTAGGGTAAATCATATTTATAGTTTTTTTTAAATAACTTCCGGTCATACCTTTGATAAAAATTTTAAAATTTTACATAGAGAAAATAAGGGTCTTAAATAGAATATACTGGAGTCTCTAGAAATAAATAAGCTCAAACGTTCAAATTGTTTGTTTAACGATCAGGTAGAACTCAATAATTTAAATTATATTAATAATTTTAGGTAGTTTAAGTTTATGGCTAATACTTACCAGACTTTTATATTTTTAAAATTTCCAAATCGTTGTATTACACCTAGTTATATAAATATTCTTTTTCTCTTTAAGTTTACTCATTCTAGATGTAACGTCCTAAGAAGCTACTGTGTAGCGAAAAATGTTACATGTTGTTAAAAAAATATAAAGTGGATGTGTTTGTGAAAACTAGTTTTATTTTTACATTTTACGTAATTGTATAATGGATTTTCACCATTTACACAATCGTAACATTAATTTTTATATATACCGATAACGTTTTTTTTTAAATTTAATGTTCTGGAGAAATAAAACTTTTTGTAAAATTTAAAATATATCCATTTAGGTATATCTTGGATTTTAATTTAATATATTGTATGTATATTAGCCTTTTGTAATTCAATTTATGTATAAATAAACGCGTAGCGGCCTAATAGAATTTTATTTTTGCATTTATGTTGAACACGGATTTGAAACATTTAAAGCCAGCGTGTTTTGCTACCGAGCGTTTTGAAAGCAACAAGTATTTGGAGGTACATATTGTGCTACGAATCCGCTTTTATGTTAAGAACGTGCGATCTTGAACATAAACAATGTAAATACGCGCCCAGGTGGCTACAAACAGACCAATGCAGGGCTCTCAGGCGTTGAAGTGTACAAGAAACACTAGGACCTAGGCGAATACTTCTCTCTAGGCAGATAACTACGGAATTAGCCATTCCCAAGTTGGCCACCAGGAAATATGCCGTAGAATGCCCGGAAGAAAAAAATCGTCTGCTTCGATAGTAAACAAGCCTTTAGGGTAATCCAAAAATCCAGGATAAACTTTAAGCTTGTTGGGCGCGCAAAGAGTAGGAAATTAATGAGGAGAACAGTAGTTTATTGGGTATTCGGGCACAAAGGCTATGAAATGAAGCAAAGATTAACTGGAAAAAGGACACCAGGCTGCAGGCAAACCAAGGACATGCTTCCAGAATCATCACTAGCCAAAGCACCCTGGCTGCTGCCCAGGAGTCACCAGCCATTGCGGATATTGTCGGAATACTGACGGGTCACTGCATAGATATCTACATTTATTAGATATAAGCTAACATAATAGATATCTACATTTGTTAGATATATACTTAATAGATATCTACATTTATTAGATATAAGCTATAGTCCACTCTCTCGTAATTGTAGAACAGGCTAGGGAACCTCATATCGCTTAACAGAGATCTGAGATGGGTGAAGCAGATGCAGAAGAAAAACCTTCGGATCAGCCACCATATCTAGGCAAGAACTAGGATCCCTTGTTTGGGACACGTTACTAGTCTTGGTAAAAAAGCAATAAGACTTGAATTGCAGACAGAAGGTAATCCAGAGCGAGTGGTGTAGAGGGGATCGTTCAAGGGTGTTTTAGGCCTATACATCCAGCCTCTGCTCTTACTACTACATTGCTAGCTTGCTTCCATTAGTAGTAGTATATGACTCCACTTTTTTAATACAGGGCGTTTTTATCAAACACGCTTTATTTTATCGAAATTGATAAGGCTCAGCTTGTTTCCTTTAGAAATATCTGGGGGACATAAAAACATAATTAGGTTCAATATTTTTATGCAGCTAAAATAAGTTGGGTGGTAAACCTTTAAATATAATTTATCTACGACATCTCCGGCTCGCTATTGATTTTTTACGTTATTCTAAGTACGCTATTTTATGTACCTCATGTTACCTCATCAATAATTAAAATATAAATATGTCAGGACCCGAGATATATATTTACCACTTTACGTTTAAGTCCGAATATTTCCATTAGAGAGTATTACTATTTTTGCTTTGTTTCTTTTGTTGCATATAAGAAAGTCCCCATTTATTCTGAGACACACTGTATAGGTAGGCTGATGTTTCTTATAAACTTTACAATTCGCATATTCTATCTCTCACTTTCGGTTACCTCTGGTATTATAAATTAATCTTTTCTGTGTATAACCACAACACGACATTAATTCAAGAGCATTCTTAAAATAGACTGCCACGAGTTTAGCAAAAATCCGAGAAACATTTCTGTTTTTAAGCATTTGAATGCAGATGTAGACTTTCCTATTTTGACGAAAATATGAGGATTGAATATATCCTGGTCCGGTCGAATTGTACTCCTGGATAAGGCTGTAAAAAGTGGAGTTAGAGGGTTTGGTAAACATCGTAATTAATTAACAGTGTTGATTAAACTTTTTGGACCATGCAAGTGTGTCTGGAATGAACCAGGAAAGTTCAACTTTTGAGTTTTTTCATCATGTATTTGTTATGAGAGGTAAGTAATAAATAATTTATTACTAACGTGCTACTGTAGGTCCTGGTTACATTCATATAATATTCAAATACCTCTAATATGAAATTTATTGTGGCATGGATTATTTTGCCAAATAATGTGAGTGAAATATATCTAAGCGGAAAATTAAACTCATTATTAGCATCGAACATTAAGAAAACGTTCGGTGTTAGTAATAGGTTAAACATTAGTGCTTCACTGCAGTCTGTAGTATTAAAATAACATTTAATTAAGTATTCGAGCAAGTTATCTCTTATAGGTTTTTGCCTCTCTTTTGGTAGGAAATTATAGACTTTCTTACATGTAGTCATGGAGATGGAGAATACTGGAAACTGTTAAAAAACCTTATTATGTATATGTTATGGCAATATAAGAACAAACTGTACATTTTACGCATATGTGTAAACCACCTACTTAGAATTTTGAATAGGTATAGAGAATAGGACAAACCTCAGAATGGAAAAGCTGAAGATTCTCTTGTATATCTTGAGACCATCAATAACTAATATATTTCTTAATTAAGTGGCAATGTCTAGTTGATAATAAATCCACTAACAATATACATATTAATGCAATATATCTGATGGTAAAAAATCAACTGTTTTTGCTTATATCTAAAGTTTATGTAGATCTTAAAAACTGAATAATTAAAGAAATAAAAGAATCGTAAAAATTAAGGAAAATACAAAGTCTAAAAATATTTTGAATCTTTTTTTAAATGCGAAGGAGAAAGCATTTTAAAAATAAGGTTTTAATTAATAGAATTTCTGAAATAACTGATAAAGTTCTAATTAATAAAACCTTTGAATAACATCCAAAATATATGTTGTTGTTCTCCAGTTAATTTCAAATTTGAATATAAAAAATAATGTAATGAAGATCTAACACTGTAACCTTTCAAAATAGATTGTTTTTACTTTTTAAATTATATGCACATATTATCAATTTAAAAACTCCCACCCCTAATGCCATGGTAAATCATACAAAAGACCGTTATACTAGACAGCGCATCGAGGACTTTTATAAATTTGCCACATCAAACGCTTGTGTGACCGTTTAATCGTAATTTAAGCACGCACACAACAATATTTGGCTTAGTGTTGCTAGAACAGAGATTTAACCAGTAGTGTTGTGCGTTGCCGACTGGCAATTCTGGGCATTGATGTATGCGGAAATTTAGCAGAATTTTTATATTACGTCGAATAGATTCTCTATGTAAAAAAATATGTTTTATCAAAAGGTGACATGTATTGATTTTTAAATGGGCGGTTAAAATTTTTTATTTTAAAACAGTACAAAAAAGAATATAAACTTTTGTGCAAATCTCATACAGTCTTGCCAGTGGCGTAGCAACATTCCTGCCAGACCCGCGGTTCGTAGAGCACACTAGACAAGGGAGCTTCCAAGGGGGGGTAGAGGGGGTAATTATCCCCCCAAACACCCAATACCTAATATTGAATATATTGAAAATTATTTTGCCTCTAATATTTTTAACAATAAATTATTAAAAGTAAAATTTGATAGATATTATTGTAAGTAATAATTTTTTGATGTATGATTAATATTCGCCTGATATAGCAACAACGTCTCGCACACGTAAGGCGTTAATTGGTCTTACCTCCCTCGCCATTGTCAGAATTTATATACGAAAAATCACGACGCGGGTTGTAACACGGGAACGATAAATGCTTTTGTTTTGTCTATTGCAGTAAAAAGGCTAAAATTTGTACCAAGCATGTACTATGTATTAGGTATATTATCCTAATTTTGAAAATATTGTATCATTACTATAGTTTCTGAATTTAAAAAATAAGGTTAAGTACGGCTAAATAATAATTCTTTAATTTCCTAACATTTGTTTAAAATTTGCCTAAACGGGTTTCGTCCCCCCCCCCTGCCAGCCACTACCCTCTCCAAATCAGAGTTCTGGAAGCTCCACTGCGGCACGAGATCAGGTGGCCCGGCGATAATTATAATTGCAAATGAGCTCAAGGGGATTATGAGAGTACGGATGATTTTTTTTTGTCGTCATATATTTTCTGGCTATATTTTGGGAGCTATATGTATTGACAAATAAACGACCTATTTTTGTCATCAGTTATTTTTCTGTTTTGAGAGGGGAGCCTTTACCGAAAACCGCGGGGGAGGGCAAAATCTGTGGCTACGCCACGGAGTCTTGCTTTGGAAATCACTTACAACTGTTTAAATAATTTTAACAAACAATAAGGAAGAATCCTGTAATAAAAGTATGATATTTAATATAAATGCCAGTTCGGGTACTTTCTAAATGACTTTTTAAAATCGCTTAAATTTTTATAGTCGTTTTGCAGCTTATTAATACATTCGAAAAGCACACCCCTGTTTACAATTTTATCTACATGTTAGCTTTTACGTTACGGTTTCCGATATCCCAACAATAGCTCCCCTACGAGAAACATCCTATATATTAATAAAAACGAAATATGTAAAATAAGTTTATAAACCTAATGTTGGGAAAATAAAAATACAATCTCACAAAATATAATTTGTTGATGAAAGTAAGAAAAAAGAAAAAATCTCATCTATTTTAGAATAATTTCAATTGAATACATTAAAACATGGCATTCAATTAGAACTTGTAATTACGCAGGTTTAAAGTATATTAATAATTTTAAATTCTCTTTCTTAATATAGAAAAAGTAATTATATTCGAGTGTGCTTTATCCCAATGAGCTTAAAAAATAAAGGACAGTTAATTACTTCCCTCGTAAAAGTGAAATATTGTAATCCTGATAAAATCACCCTCCGAGATTTTTTCAGATCATCACGTTTCAGGGTCCCTAGATGACGAAAAACATGTTTTCTCAATTCTGTTGGTCTGTCTGTTCGCGGCATAGCTAAAAAATATTTACCCGATTAAAGGGGAACTGCACGCAGTAATTAGATAATATAATTTTTTTTCCACAAAACGGCTCTTTACCGCCTTACATTGATCCCTTGTCTACGTAACTGCAAAATTTAAAATGGTAAATCGTACTCATGTCTTTGTATTTCTGCAGCGCGTGAACCCTTTTGAACCCATTTTTAACCGAAATGTAATTTAAATTACCTATACATAACACATTTTTTGGAGGTCGGACGTACAGGAAGTTTTTTTTAATGCATAGGTACCTTTTCATCTTACTTTCAACTCGACTAGACCTTGCCGCTGGTTTTTAACTTTTTACGTGCAGTTCTCCCTTAAAGTTCGTATCGGGATGACCTGGTAACATCTTGGTAAAAATCCATTATGGCAAAACAAAAACTAAGCCGCCATTTATGAATCCAAGATGGCGGAACAAAATGGCGGATTATTTAAAAATTCAGCCTGAAAAACTACTTAATAGATTGGGATGAAATGTTTTCATTTAATAAAAATACATCTATATATATTCAATATTCATATATTAGGATATCATCAATATTCATAACAAAATGGCGGATTAATAAAATATTTTAAAATTCAGCCTGAAAAACTACTTAATTTTACACAACTAACTATGGTGTAGAGAAGAACTAGTAAAACTGTTGCACTAATTTAAGATGGCGAAACAAAATGGCGTCCAAATAAAACATTTGTAATCGTGAAAAAATCACTCTCTCAGATTTTAGATATTTTCAGGATTTAGCGTTCCTAAATGCCAAAAAATATGTTTTATTTATTCCTTCGGTCCTTCTGTCGGTTTGTCTGTCTATCTGTTAGTTCGTGGCATAATTAAATACTACTCATCAAAATGACTTCACATCTTAGTCAAAAATTAAGGGTCATATAGTAAAAAGTTAAACAAATATTACTAAAGAAAAATTATCCCATTTCCTCAGATTTTGCACAAAAATCAAGTGTTACATAGGAGCGGTAACATTTTGGTATGGATATAAGATAGCAAAAGAAAATGGCAGCCTAAGAAAATATTTAAAAACTGGGCTTGAAAAAAACAACTTATTAGATTAAGTTCAAATTTTGTGCAAGCATTAAGTGTGATATAGAGATAAACTGGTAAAGCTGTGGTACGAATTCAAGATGGCGGAACCAAATAACGGCCAAACAATTTTTTTTAAATTAACGAAAAAAAAATCGTATTCAATTGATTTCAAATTTTGCAGAAATATTAAATGTGGTATAGGGATAAACTGGTATGAATTCAACATGACGTAACAAAATGGCGGTGTGTGCCAATGTAAATACTATTTATTGAATTTATTTTAAATTATGCGTAAAAATCAAGTGTAGGAGAGGTAGAAAATGGTAAAATACTGGTAGAAATCTAATATGGTAGAACAAAATAGCGCCCAAAAAAAATGTTTGAAAAGATGGTGTATATGCGTTACTAAATGACTATGTACTGAACTAAATTGGGTCACATTTAACTATTCTTAATGAAGAGAAATATTTATATCGAGGGAGGTTCCGGGTAAAGGAAATTACATTACAGCATTTATTTTTACAGATAGACAGACATATTTAAGTGTATTCTGCCTAAATAGCCAGGACTTTTTGTCAGAATAAATAAATGAACATCGTAGATCTGACAAAAAAATATGAAATTGTGTTTTTTAAATGTAATAACCTGTATCTTATATTTTTTCCTTTATAAAACTCGTAATGTGTGTTAATTGCAGCAACAACAAGAGGTGACTTAAGATGTGTTTACCAATCGCGGTATATCTTGCGATACTCCCAATAGGCTTTGGCAATATTTTTTTCATTTGTAAGATAAAACTGCACTATGTTACGTTTTCCCTGAGTTGAATATCCCATAATATAAACAAATTAAAATAAAAGTTTAGTTTTGATAATGACATCTAATAACTCATCATTAAATGCACAAGAGTTTCCAAGGTAAGTCTATTTTTTTTATTAGATGGGAAATTTAGTAAGGGGCGAATAATATATAACTTGTATATATTGTTGAAATCGGAAGGCTATGAGGATTCCAATGAGGAGATAATAAATAGGGTGTTTTATTTAAATAATGGTATTTTTTGACAAATTTGCCATGTTTATCTGTTTATTCTGCTAAAAAGTCTTGGCAGTTCAGACATAACCCTGCAACTTTTAAATTCAAAATTGTTTCTATCTCTAAAAATAAAAGCTGTAGGTGGGAGCAAAATGTAAGAAGACACCCTGTACATGGCGCAACATAACTAGACTTTTTAAAAATATAGATTAAACTTAGAGCCTTTTTGTAGATGTTATAAAAAGCTTTCCACAACATGAATAATGCATAAATTTTACTTTATGCTCAGATCATTCGATTTTGACATGATTTTCGTCTGAATTGCTCTCTAGAAACAACACAGTGTATAACAATGGAGCCTTTTTTATTATTTTCGCAGATACTTGCGTTTTGAAAGGAACAAATCAACCTCGCCCGCTAAAATGAACATGAATAAGCTACGCTTGCAACACATGGAAAATTAGAGCTCTTTGGAATACAAAGAAAATGCATTGCCAGCTAGAGTTAACGAAAACTTTTAGTAATTACTATATAACAAGTAGTAGATTTAATAGTATAATTCTTGGTTTATCTGAAGGAATAAATAGACTATTTTTAAAAAAGAGGGTATGGAATGGTTGAATTAAATTTATTAATATAATTATTAAAAAACAATGTCAGAAAAAGAGAAAAAACGAGGAGTTAGATTTTTGTCGTCACAATGCTTCTCCTGTTACACTTACTACACAAAATATAATTACCACCATTTTGTTACGTCATGTTAAATTCGTACCAGTTTATCCCATTTTCTCATTTAATTATTCTGCAAAATTTAAAGTCAATTAAACAAGATTCTTTACGCCGATTTTTTAAAAAATTATGTTGCCGCCATTTTGTTTCGCTATCTTAAATTGGTACCACAACTTTACCAGTTTATCTCTATATCACACTTAATTTATCTCTATATCACACTTAATCCAGTTCATTCCTATGTAACACTTGATTTTTGTGCAAAATTTGAGGTAAGTTGGATAGTTAGTTTTTTAGTAATAATTTGCTTAACATTATTCGGCCATGTTGAATTTTTACCAAAATATTACCAGGTCATCCCCATATAACTAATAAGTAGTTTTTAAGCTGTTCCGCGAACTGACAGACAGTCAGATAGACTGACAGACGGACTAACGCGCCGGGATTGATAAAACATATTTTTTAGCATCTTAGATTACAAACATTTTACTTGGCTATTTTGTTCCGCCACCTTAAATTAGTAACACAGTTTAACTAGTTGATCTCTATACCACAATTAGTTATGGTACACATTTGAAATGAATCCATTAAGTAGTTTTTTCAGGCTGAGCTTTTAAATATTTTATTATCCGCCATTCTTAAGTTCGAACCAAAATTTTATCAGTTTAATCCAACACAATCCAAACAATTAATGTTTGTGCAAAATTATAATAATTTTTATAAATTTATGTTTTTTTTAAAGCGTTATTATATTCAATGAAACATTTATTGATAAACATTTAAGTGTTCAGTGTTAAATGGTCACTGGATATATGGAAAATTGAATTTCAAATTACAAAATATTTGGCCAAATCGGAAAATAATTTTAAATGCGAAAGATATTGTTCCTGGATCATTAAAAACTGTAAGTTTTATTTGGAATATATATCCGCTGTATTTTCAAAAAGCGAAAGACACTTATAAAAAATCGGTAAATCTCCTTTAATGGAACCCTCGTTATGATTTTTTTCCATTTGTTAGGAATAGTGAAATGTGACCCAATTTAGTTCAGTTGATAGATATATGTGTTACATATACTGTCTTTTCAAGCATTTTTATTGGGCGCCATTTTGTTCCATCATATTGGATTTCTACCAATATTTTACCAGTTTCTATCTACCTATGTCATATTTGACTTGTGGGCATAATTTAAAATAAATTCAATAAATAGTTTTTACATTGACACATACCGCCATTTTGTTACGTCATGTTAAATTCGTACCAGTTTATCCCATTTTCTCATTTAATTATTCTGCAAAATTTAAAGTCAATTAAACAAGATTCTTTACGCCGATTTTTTAAAAAATTATGTTGCCGCCATTTTGTTTCGCTATCTTAAATTGGTACCACAACTTTACCAGTTTATCTCTATATCACACTTAATTTATCTCTATATCACACTTAATCCAGTTCATTTCTATGTAACACTTGATTTTTGTGCAAAATTTGAGGTAAGTTGGATAGTTAGTTTTTTAGTAATAATTTGCTTAACATTATTCGGCCATGTTGAATTTTTACCAAAATATTACCAGGTCATCCCCATATAACTAATAAGTAGTTTTTAAGCTGTTCCGCGAACTGACAGACAGTCAGATAGACTGACAGACGGACTAACGCGCCGGGATTGATAAAACATATTTTTTAGCATCTTAGATTACAAACATTTTACTTGGCTATTTTGTTCCGCCACCTTAAATTAGTAACACAGTTTAACTAGTTGATCCCTATACCACAATTAGTTATGGTACACATTTGAAATGAATCCATTAAGTAGTTTTTTCAGGCTGAGCTTTTAAATATTTTATTATCCGCCATTCTTAAGTTCGAACCAAAATTTTATCAGTTTAATCCAACACAATCCAAACAATTAATGTTTCTGCAAAATTTGATATAAATTGAATAAGTAGTTTTCTAATAATAATAATTTTTTTAACATTTCACTAGGCCGTCATTTTGTTTCACCATATCGGAATGTTACCAGATGATCCCCATATGACCCTTAATTTTTGACCAAAATTTGAAGTCAATCGGGTAAGTAGTTTTTAAGCTATACCGCAAACTGACAAACAGACAGGCAGACCGACAGACGGACAGATGGAATTGATAAAACATATTTTTTGGCATCTAAGGACGCTAAAACGTGAATATATGTTCACATACCTGAGAGGGTGATTTGAAATCAATCCATTAAATTAAATAGTTTTTCAGGCTAAATTTTCAAATATTTTGTTAAGCCGCCATTTTGTTCCGCCGACTTGGATTTGTACTAAAATTTTACCAATTGATTCCAACATTACTTTGATGTCTATGCAAAATTTGAGATAAATTGGATAAGTAGTTTTTAATAATAATTCTTTTAACATTTCACTTGGCCGCCATTTAGTTTCGCTACATTGGATTTTATCAAAAATGTTACCAGGTCATCCTCATATAAACCTTAATTTTTTGACCAAAATTTGAAGTTAATCGGGTAAGTAGTCTAACAGACAGACAAACCGACGGAGTTGAGAAAACCTGTTTTTCAACATCTAGGGACCTTGAGACGTGAAGATCTGAGAAAATATAGTATAGGGTGATTTTTTGACGAATACAATACTTCCCTTTTACGAGGGAAGTAATAATACACAACATTAATAGTTAAATTGTAGGTATTCCTTTTAATTTAGTCCAAGGAGGCATTGTGATTAAATTATCGGTTAATGCTGTATATGGTATGTAATGCATATTTGAAGTTACTGTTTTAATACTTTTGTCTGAATTATTGGCATTACATTCACATACATTTTTACGTTCTGAGTCCAGTGGGTGGAGGAGGGAAGTTACATGAATGGAGGGTATGTAGACTCATCGCTGTGAATTTGATAACCTAGATTTAAGAAATATAGTTTAACAAAAAGCCAAATCTACCTTGTTTTTACGCTCAAAAAATGATGCCCAAAAAAAACTCATTGCTGAGCATTTGATTTTCATCATAATTTTTTTAGTTATATTTTGCATACCAGTCACAGAGCAGCAAGTGATGCACATTACACGGAACTAATGCCATTTTGTTTCAGTAAAAAGCAGGTTAGTTTTAGCAAGAAAATTATTAGATTAGTATTATATTAGGTTTGTGTCAAAAAAATGATTTGATGGCAGTGAGGAACAATTTCATTGTTGAGCATTTTATTAAACTTGTGAAACACTGTATGGCGAAAATGTATCTTACAGAGTTACCTAACATAATTCACGATTGTGCATTTGTTGTGTAAGTAACGGCTAATATTTCCCTTCTCTATATCAGTCATGCTTATTATTCACATAGGTTTACGGCGTACTCCCTATGCGAATCTGTTCTCTCTCAGGGTCTCTAAAGGAGTGGAGAATGGTGCAAGTTGTTTGGGATATTTAAGCCATATATGGTAATAGCACCTGTTCTGAATTGTTTTGAATTGATTCTTTTTCATTGCACGATAACCACACCTCTCCCCCTTTCTTAGGGTTGCACAAACATTTATTACACCGAAGCCGGTATATTGTGTCGGGGGGTTCCCGGAGCAGTTCTCCATGACCCACATTAGGCCAAAAAGATTACAGATTCCCTGGTCCAAAACAACATTTCATTGCTCAACTTGGAGTTAAAGTCCTGTCGGCTGCGTCGGATGGTCCGCTGATAAGGCTATCTTTACCAAATGATAGGAGCTTCCCTACTCCTGTATTTCCACATCCTGCGTACCCCTACAGGGTTGTCGAGAAATATAGGAGATGGGGCCGAAGTTGGGAACAGACAAGGTGTGACGTATGTTTGTTGGGGCGTATTTTGGTCCGACCGAAAAGGGAGTACTTACCCTTGAGTTCTCCAACTTTCGACCTCTTATAAAGGGGTCGCGAAAGATGGAGAGCTCCCCACAGTGTTGCTGTCTTTCTTGTAAATGCGGTCGTGGGGACACATTTTTGCAAATGTTTTTATTTTGTTTTTTTTACCTTGTCTGCTTTTATACCTTGCCCAGAGGCGAAATGCTCTAGAAGATATCGTTAATATCTGTGCTTGAATCTACACTCAATGAACAATATCATTTTGACTTAGACCCCACCACTATAGCACCAATTGGAATTGAACTTGGAACGTAAATGTCTAGGAGCGGTATCAGAAGGTCAGAAATAAAGAACCATCTATCACTTTATCAGACGCGAAATAATGAAAACATATTTTGCAAGACTATTAACCTGCAGCAACATTTAGATTTCTGAATATTAATCCAATAAAATATCTGCAAATAATCCCAATTATAGAAATCTATATAAAAAAGTATACCTACTTAAAAACCTTATGTGCATGTGCATATTATAGGATTTTGTGTATGGGCCGTAAATCTGTTTACTTTCACTAAAAAAATTAAAGTAGAAAATTAAAAGTTTAAGTTTAGTCAAGGGGTATCGACATTTCTCTTGTAAATTAATTGCCATTTTGGGAACAAACTCGAGTTGGTTTTAAAAATACTTTAAGACATCTTTATTATTTACAAGGAATTATTATTCGATATTCATTATTCGAGTATGGTATTAGACAAAATAAGAATACTGTCAGTGCTTCTTTGTTGTGTTAATTATTGAGATTCAACTTTTCATAAATTATTGTTAAATTTCAAAATATTCAATCATTTAGAAAAGAACAGTGCTCTGATGCGCCGGAAATATTTACACGAGCAAAACATATAATACCAAGTACTTAGGACTAGAGCCCTTTTTAGAAGCTACCAAGCAGAAAATCATGACATGTATAAAAAAGCAAGCAACGGTTTTTGTTGTGTGACCCGATAAGTCCAAAACGGCTTGAGGTACACCTGTTATTGACCAGACGTAATGTGATGTGAACATTAACATTTATTATAGTATATGTGTGTGGTATCAGCCAGCGAAGTTCCTGCGATTCCATTTTTTGCCTTTGTCCTACACGGGGCTCGCTAGTATATGGCGGCCTGATGAGTTCTAAAAAAAGTGCGAAATCGCAATCGTCGTTTAACTAAAATGAATCATTGCACCTGCGGCATTGCAGAACATGTTCCAGACAAGCACCGTAGAATCCTTGTTATGACTTTGGTAAAATATATTAACAGTATATTTACATTTTCAAATGTTTTTCAAATAATCACATACATTTGTCAAACAAATACCTTGGGATCGATCCAATATATGTTTATATCTTTGATATCCTTTAATTGTGGTCCATTTTGACCTGGTTAAGAAAAGAAGATATCAAAATAAAGGAACAACTTCTTTTTTGTTCTGAACACAGACATCTCAACTTTCTTAATCATAATTTTCGAATATCCTAATATTTTTGAAAACTCAACTATTCATATCAAATACTCCAGGGAAAGAACTGAATACTACATATGAGAGGAAAATATATGAACATTTATTAAACTATAAACTAAAATTAAATTTAGAATATTATATTAATTTTTCTACAAAGTATTGTTCTTCTTGGTCAATGCGGTCTACCTTGCCCGAGGAGGTACACTTTCCAAGGACTGGTGAAGTATTTACGGACGTTACGGACCCTGTGTATGAGAGTCGGTTCTTCTTCTCCTGCCCTTTTCTTTAATTTCTTTTTCTTACTTACTTTCCCAAGCCAACAAGGGCATACGAAAAAATGATGATGGATGTTCCTCAAGTAAAATATTCCGGAGTCAAAATACATCTGCGTTTGGTGAGAGGTACTTGTAACGTTCCACCATCGAAATGTCATTTCTCATTTACCAATGTCTGTGGCTTGAGTAAAAAACTCAACTCTGTTCACCATTATCTCCAATGCATTATATTCTCTTTCTAACCGAAACAAAAATATGCCGTAAAAGTGCAACCAACCATTTTTTTCCTGGCTATGAACTTCTTCCATCATTTCCTCTGAATAGTGGCGTTTTCACTTTCGTTGGTAGTAATCTATCCGGTACAAGACTGACTCACACTACCCCTTTAAACTTTCACTAAATGTATTTGTTTTATCTATCGCTCTCCCTCAAAAAATGCCTTTTATCTGCTAAAGTGTATTTCCTAATCTCTGAATTTCACTCTGAAATCATTATCTTTGGCGATTTTAAGGTCAATAATAAGGATTGGTCAGGGTCTACTAAAACTGAACCCGAAGTTAGAACAGCAGAGGCCTTTGCAATCAGCTAATCCATTACCAATCTCATCAGGCTAAAAACGGGGCACGAAATTATTACAATCGCATAATTCTAAACGCCAACAATGCTTTCAACACACACATACAAACCAAAATCGGAGCCAATCATTTTGGTCGCCTGCCAAGAACATTAATCAAAACATCTGCAAAACCTCCTTTTCGTCTTTAACTTCTGGTGATGAAATCTTCTTGAGGTCTAAAGTAAAAGTTGAGCTTTTTGCAAAACAATTCGCAGCAAATTCTACTTTAATCCCTCCTCTTCAAATGTTCCTTCCATCAGTACAAACTTTGCCATACGCATATTGTACCAAATTATCTTCAGGTTAAAAAGATACGACGTATTCTAAAAACACTTACTAAACACAAACCACTGGATTTGATTGTATTCCGGCCACACTCCTAAAAAAGTTCGCTTCTGAACGGGTCTTTATCCTTACCAGGCTATTCCAAGTGCCCCATTACAAGGGCATTTTCCTAAAAGCTGGAAATCTGTTCTTTTACATCCTGTTCCTACAGAGGAATCTAATACTCTTCCCTCTAGCTACAGACCCATATCTCTACGCCCAATTATAAGTAGGGCAATGGAAAAGTATATCAATAATGATCTATTAAATTACCTTAAAAGGGATAAAGTTATCGGTGACAGGCAATACGACTTCCTCCACCAAATATCCACAGCAGATCTTCTTACTTTCGTAACACACAACTGGAATAAGTCCATCGAATTCCACGGAGAAGCCCAAATTATTGCCCCTCGACATATCTAAAGCATTTGATCAAGTCTGGCATGATGCACTTCTTAACAAACTTCCTGACTATAATCTTCCTCAAAACTTAGATTGCCAGTTTTTTTTCCAACACCAGTATTTCTGTAGTGGTTGATGACCATCCATCTAACTTTCACAAAATCAATGCAGGCGTTTCAGAGAGTTCAGTGTTGGCACCTATTCTATTCCTCCTAAACATTAACGATCTTTCTTTTACCAGCAATCTTATTCCGAGCTATGCTAACGTTAGTACACTCCACTCCAACATACAATTTCCCAGACATGTTTTCAAGACTGAAATTGCCAGGCGACATTACTATCCTTAACCGAGGACCTCATTAAAGTGGCTGAAAGATCCAGTTTAACGCTATTAAAACACAATCATGTTTACTACCTCAAAAATTATCTCCCAATACTCACACCATTCAAATGAAAATTCAAATGCTGGAAGCCGAAGATTTCTTTAGCTTAGCTGGTCTCACTTTTCAGAAAGATCTCCGCTGGCATGATCACATCACCTCAATTGCCACAGCAGCTGCAAAGAAATTGGTTTTCTTTTTCCGAGCTCCAACATTTTTCACTTCTGCCAACTTGTAAATCCTTTACACTTCGCAAACCAGACACAGCCTTAAGTATTGCTCGCACATGTGAGGAGCAGTCTCTTGTTCAATCCTTAATGTCTAGAGCAATTCGCCTGATTGATCATCCAAACATCACAAGGAAGCTTGCATAACTAGAGCTAGAGCTTCGTAGAATTGTAGGCGATCTGTCTCTGTTTTATAAATACTACTAGGGATTATATTCTGATTAATTATCATCCACTATGTCCTCTTTAGTCATTCCTGTCAGGGACACACAAGCATCGACCCACATGCATCAATTCACCGTTCAATTGCAAAGATCAAGGACCTCCCACTTCGTTCGCTCCTTTATTTCCAGAGTGTCCTAATTATGGCATGTGTTACCAGCAAGTACCTTTTCCGCTTCTAATCTGCGTCTTTAAATGCCGCATCATTAAACGCCCCTTGTCTTGACTTAAAGCAATCATGGTAACTAATACTTAGGCCTTCTCCTTCGTGGTCTGTTCATACATAAAAAAAACTAATTAATGGAGTTATTTTGCGAAATCTTTTCTACCGTATATCGAAACCCCAGGATACCATTCCTTAGATCGTTTTGTTCCCTGTCCTCTCTGATAGAAGTTACTGATGAGTGTTATAATATAAATTTAAAAAATTTATTAATCTCATTATTGAAAAAATTAATTAGCTTTTCCATTTTAATTGTACATTTTTCAAAGAACTACAGACCATACCAGTTATTATTACAGTGTAATAATAGTTTGAATTTCTAAAAGCAGGTCGCTTACATATACCGCAAAACCAATTGCCTATGATTTCTTGTTAAACTTTTATGAGTATTCAAATCGACAACTTTCAAATAAAAATATTCGTTCCAATTAAACGGAAGTAGAGACTAATTTGTCGGTCGTAGAGTTGTAATAGATGGATGATTCTAAGAGGATCGAGAGAATTTAGTGCAAACCACAATTTGCCATAAATGAAAATTTTGCTTCAATTTCAACCAACATATATCTAATAATTCTTGACGATACGAAATGATGTTTTTAAATTGTTAGAACTTAAGTTAAGACGATCCTGGAATAAGCATACCCAACCTTTGATATTTGGCAACGTATTTTTTAATTTATGTTACACACGTTTTTTTTCGATAACCCTGTTTTTTACATTTCCTGGTGTTCTGAAGATTTTTAATTTCTTATTTACGTTACACACTAAAATGAAAAATGTATATGTTCCGATTGAATGGCTTTGTAAACAAGAAAATATTCATTTATTTCTGTCTAACAGTTTTTTTTCTTGCTTCATCTATTAGTGCTATTAGAAAACAATAAGAACTTCTTTAACGGCTAATATTGTATTTATGTCATAAGACAGTAGAGGGCGTGCAGCGTTCCATTATTCAAACCTCTACATCGAGTAGTCCAAAAATTGCATTGAAAGATGTGCTGAGACGAATACGGATGTCTGCGAAGCATTTGGTAGTGGATCTGTAGCGGGGTTTTGCTAGAACTATGCTCACTAAGAAAACTAAATTGTGTACATATAACAAAGGAGATATTCAATAAGAATCATGTGTAGCATCAATAGAGATAGCTGACCATGGTTCTTAGTTTTAGTGTAATTAGTTGCCGCACCTTTTAATAAACCACCAGAATCACCGAGCTGTGACAATATTCTGAATTTACTATAAGGTAAAAGAATATGAAGTTTTTGCCCCTTGAGCCTCTTTATTGCAGGAAGTATCGCTAGGCTATATACATATTATAAAACCTACAGTCGCAAAGTGGTAAATAAAATATTAATTCTAATATTTTTAACCTAACTGACAAACAGCAACGTCGTTTATGTTCTTATTTGACATGAATAACACTTATTTCAAGTCATATTATCGGTACAAATTCTACATGTCAAATTAACTGTTGAATCTCTGATGTGACGGGATGCTTTATTTTCGGCTACACATAATTTTAACGCTTGTCAGTATATGATTTGTTTTCATGTGTTATATACCCCACATTTGTAGTTCATTTTAACTCCAGAGATCGATTTAGGCTATTTATTATCAATTGTAGCCTGTCTTCACGTTCTCGAGTTGTACATTTTAAAAGGAGCGAATGTAGGTCCTTTGTCTGCGAAACAAGAACTCCTGAAATAGATAATATTGTTAACGTTTCTAGGAATTGTCTGAAATTGAAGTAAATCAAGTGAAAATAAACAAGAAATTCATGTTACTGGATGGAGATTTTGACTTTTGTGAACGATATCAAAATCGCAGTCGGCACACAGTTTAACTAACATACTGTTCAGTATGGTGAATATAAGAAATTGCAGGAACTCATGTTTGTTACATATTAAAAGTTAGAACGTGGGCCTTAGTTAAATATGATGAGTTTGCAAAAACATTATGAATTGCGGGAAAATTGTGAATTTTCAGAAAGTAAGATTATTTGATAATTAGATATTTAGAATTTTGGAGATTTTGTAGTAATCAAATCCGGCGAATATTTCTGATGTCTCTTGGTAACTACAAATATTGGATTTTCTCCTGTTGTTGACTCTGGTGTAGATTTGTTTGTTAAGTTTGGCGCCAGTTGTACCCGTTTCTGAACTAGTTGACTGTACTGATGAAGACTTTGAGTCAGAAACACGTGTCTCCCTTTGGCTAATTTTTTTTTGTGTTTTAGCAGTCATCCCAAAAAAATATTTTTCTACTTTTATAGTTGCATTATTCTCTTCCTATTTGTGATTTAATTGCTCTTGTGTTTCGCCACAGCCCAGATTATTATTTTCCTTAAGCTCCAGTGCTGCCAATCTCAAATTTCGGATTGTACGTGGTGTGTTTGTGAATTACCCGCTTTTACCCGCAGCTTAATTTCTAATTACTCGCAATTTT
This sequence comes from Kuschelorhynchus macadamiae, assembly GCA_030620095.1. Lineage (NCBI taxonomy): Eukaryota > Metazoa > Arthropoda > Insecta > Coleoptera > Curculionidae > Kuschelorhynchus > Kuschelorhynchus macadamiae. The sequence goes on from JAUTXW010004244.1 coordinate 170,028, forward strand.
ACCCACACGAATGAAATTAGAATTTAAAGTATGGAATTGATGAAATTATAATTAAAATTAAATAATTTTATTAATTCATTGTCAATAATAAACCCATAGGACGAACGAAAGGTTAATTTGCATGGACAACACCAACGTTGCCAACATTTTCATTGGGATAATGGGATACCATACCAAAGCACATGAATACGATAGCATAAACCTATTTTGTGTATCTCAATAATTGTACATTTAAAAGAAACTTTTATTTTAATAAAAAAAACATTGTTTTATATACTTAAAAATATATTTTGTTTACGTAGCTAAAGTAGGTACATATTGCAAATACAAATAGCTTATGAAGAATTAAAATAAACCATATAAGTACTTAAATACCTAAGTATGATTAAGGACTTAATACTTAATCAACTTAATTAACCATTTATCCATGATTACTAACACTACCACAAACTACAATATAAAAAACGTGATGAATACATTATATAAAATTAATCAAATATGAGTAGGACTTATATACACGATATCACGAAATGCTTACACCACTTACACTTTGTTTCAACAATAGTACGTAATAATAAAGAAAAGAAACCATCAGCTTTCGAATCAAATTAATATTTTTAACTTAGTTTAATAAAAATCGAGAGAATGAACGAGAACGACAAATGACGAGATAGAAGTTCAAGTACAACAATAGCATACATTTCCAGAATGCTTAGAGTCTTACCTAGTTACCTATGCCGCACAAGCGCATGTTTTGACTGTAGAAAGAGATGGAAGAGGCATTAGACACACACACGTAACAGAGGCAGAAAGTGGCCTCTTCTAGCAGTCTAGAGATTTACGTCGATGAGTACAACGAACAACAGTGCATTTCGACGTTGCCATGAGAATCTGAAAAGAGAATCTGGCTCCACAAAATTAAAACCTGAGATTTTTGCTTGGCGCTTAGATTCCTGAATTACCCGCTTTTACTCGCACGGAAATGCTTACCCGCAGAGGTGAGCCAATTACCCGCAAAACGGGTAATTACCCGCACATTGGCAGCACTGTTAAGCTCTTAAACTCAAAATTACTGTTTTTTTCATAGTAGGCTTTGATCACGCCTGGCCGCCATAATGAAACAATAGAAATCTGCTTGCCATTATTCATCTTCCTTGAGTTACTTTAAAAGTCTTTCATTTGTGTTTTCACATTAGTTTCTAAAGTTTGTCCTGTAGTATGGCCGGTACTTATTCCAACAAAGAAAAATTAGATATGATAGAAGTTTATTTTAAAGCTAACAGTTAATACGAAGAACAATTTCCGGAACGACATCAACCCAACGAAAGGCATTTTAGGTTCCTAATTACCAATTTTGTAGCTTATAGTTCTTTTTAGAAACCTAAGCGTATAGCTACTAGCGATTTTAATTATGAAAGAAATGCAATTATCGTAGAAAATGTTAGGATAAACTGAAGAACAAACAAGAATTCCGAAATGTACTGCACATTCGTTTCTAAAAAAATATCCCTTTCATTTATATAAATTTCGTATAGTTTAGGGTCTTCACGAAAACGATTTTATCAGACGAGCAATAGTAAATATTTTTGTGATCGATTTATAAATAAATGCCGAGAATTACCTGTTTTTCAGTCTAGAGTTCCTTGGACAGACGAAACTGATTTAAAAATTGTGGAATATTCAATAAAAATGTGGAAATGGGAATAAATCCTTAGGTTACTAGTTTCTCAAATGAATAAAACTTAGATTTTTCCTATTTTAGACAAGCATTTGATTGGGCCTTTCATTTTCAAAGAAAATCTAACTGGAAATAGATGTATGCATCTATTGCAAGAACAAATCATTCCAGCAATTATTAGAAACATCATACCACCTAATGAATTGTGCAACACTTGGTTGCAGAAAGATGGTATCTAGCTTACAATACTAGAGAGGATACAGAGATTCCTAGGGACACTTTTGGCAATAAAATTATTTCTAATATTGGTCTCATTGCATGTCTGGCGAGGTCACCAGACCTAACTCTTCCCGATTTTTATTTATGAGGAGTATGCATTTTTCCACTAGAATATCGCCAATAATTGAAACAGAAGGTCCGAGATGTTCTTATTAGAATCAACGGAAATACCTTAAGGATTATTACAGGTAAAGTATTATGGCTGTTTGAAAAATGTGTGGAAAATGGAGGCAGACATGTGATATGAGTTTTTAATCATTTCTTTATGAATGTTCAAACAGTGTTACTTAATTTAATAATTATTAGTTCAATATTCCTTAACTAACATAATCAAAGTCTGCTATGATAAAAAGAGTAATTTTGCTTTTTAGAGCTTAGAAAGAATAATAATTTCGACTTATAATAATACATCATTTGAAAGCTCTTAATGAGCTTTTTCAAAAAATGAAAAATGAAAAAAAAAATTTTCATTTTACTTATCAGATTTTTCTAAAAAAAATCCCAATAATGTATTATTCCTAAATATGAGATCCCTCGTGCAATCGAAGGCGAAAAGTTGGAAATTGATTCGATTTTGACACGGTGTAATCCCAAGAACCATGATTTCTTAATTGACCGTGAAAGCCTTTGTTAATGTCAATGGGCCATTGCCTTCTTTAATGAAACTAACAAATTCTTTTAACAATCTTCATATATATATATATATATATATATATATATATATATATATATATATATATATATATATATATATATATATATATATATATATATATATATATATATATATATATATATATATATATATATATATATATATATATATATATATATAATTGGGTAGAAAAAAGTAAACTGAAAAAAAGCAGTTAAACTATAATCGCTTCCAAGTACGCAGTGCGAAACTGACAGATTTTTCAGACCAGCGCGAAGCGGTACCTAAATTGCAAATCAACCTCCTTATTCCCAACAATGTTAGCGATATTTATTTTCATCTGGTCTATAGATGTCTATATATTTTGTATTGACAACTAATTCATTCCCTTTTGATTAATAGCAGCAATTTCCGTGAATTTCTGTGTAAACTAGTCGGTAAATACTTTGTGAAAGAGTGAAAATGCTAAGCCAAAACTAAAAAAAAGTACTTATAAATGAAAACTTTGGTTTTAAATAGTTTGACCTTGAGCTATTAGGTTAGCTAGTAGTTCGCACCATCGAAGTATAAAACAGGATAGGTTAATGGATAAAATAGAAAAATCCATAAACGTAAAAACGGGACAGAAAAGCATTCAGGAACGTTATAAAAATAGTATGCCGAGTGGTTTATTGAAAAGATTGGTTTAATGTCAATGGGCGATTGCCTTTAATGAAAGTAACAAATTCGTTTAACAATCTGTATGGTTAGAGAAACTAAGCAATGACCTACTAAAGTAAAAATAAAAGAATAATTCAATAATTAATATATATATATATATATATATATATATATATATATATATATATATATATATATATATATATATATATATATATATATATATATATATATATATATATATATATATATATATATATATATATATATATATATATATATATATATATATATATGTATATATATATATATATATATATATATATATATATATATATATATATATATATATATATATATATATATATATATATATTTAGTACAGGAATGTACAGAAACTTGTGCATGAAAAAAAAAAACATAATTTACTTCCGAAGAACAGTAAGAAATTTATACGAAAAAATCCAAAAGGCAACAGACTTAAGTTACAATGCAAAAATGGATATTCATAATGCAATTTATGATTTATACACGTCAAAGACTAATATAATCCTTCAGACACTTTTTAATATTATAGACTAAGAAATATCATCAGCACTTAAAAAGGCCCCATCTTCTGAGTCGCTCTCAAATGGCGCAATGATCATTGGTGCTATTTCGACTTCTAGAACTCGGTCTCGATTCCACATATTAATTTCTCCGTATGTTCCACAGATTTCTTCCAGTACTCCGGCCTAATATAATTTAATAAATCTTGCCAAAAAATTTGCACTTCATCTGATGTAAGACCATCATTTACGTGTTTTTCGTAATATGATTGTGCCCCAGCCCATATTAATTCTATTGCGTCAAACTGGCAATGGTATGGCGGCACTCGTAAAACCTCATGTCCATTTTCCCGTAATACTTCATCTTTGGCATATATTGTTGGTTTTTTAATGGATTTTGCCATTACAAGAAGTTCTAGTTTCAGCATATTGGGTAAAGAATTTTGTTTTTGATTTATTAGCCAGTCATAAATATCACTTGTCTTCCAGGATGAAGTAAGTTGTTTATTTAAGATTCTGAGAATGATAAGATGCATTGTCCAGAATGATTAAAGATGGAGCATCTAAATTTGGAATCAGTTGTTCTTTTAACCACTTTTCAAACAGTTCACAGTTCATATTATCATGGTAGTCCATACTTTTGGATATTGAAGAAAACAGTAAACTTGCACCTGGGAGAAATCCTGTTGAAGAACCTGCATGCAAAATGATGAACCGTTTTCCCGTCCCACATCCCTTTTTTCTCTTGACACTTTTTACAGACTCGTCTTGCTAAGATTTCGAACCACTTCCATTAGAAAATATCCAAGTCTCGTCTGAAAATACCATTTTTCTAAATTTTGAATTAACATTTTCCGTGTATTTCTTTAAAAACTGGATATGCTGACTTGCTATATGTGGCAATTGGCATAAAAATCTTCGATTACAGTCCTTTTTATATCAAAAACCTAACATTTTTATTAATTTTGACAACGATTTTATTCCAATTTCCAATGTGCCTCGATTTTTTAAAGCTTCTTTTAAAACTTGAAGGGTTATATTAGTTTTTGATATGTATAAATAGTAAATTGCATTACGAATATCCATTTTTACATTGTCACTTAAGTTTTCTGTCTTTGGCTTTTTTCGTTTCCTATCTTCTTCGGTAGTAAATTATGCTTTCTTTCATGCACAATTTTCTGCACAGGCCTTATACCGATTCCCAGAGCTTTTGTTACTGTCTCCTGGATATTGGCCGGTGAATTTTCATTTTCGTAATATTTTATTAGATTTAATACCATTTTTTTCGCTTGTGGATGCAAAAAACCCGAAAATTGTTTTCTATTACTCATTTTGTCACTGACTTGTCAATCTGACTTTGAAGTGACATCGCTCAAAGACTTTTGCAACTGTTGGTATTTATATGTTTATCCTCTTTTTTCATATGAAAATATCATAGGTCTATCTAATTCATCTTCCGGATTTTATACGGAGGATATGATTACACGTAACAAAAGAAAAACAAACTTAAAAGTTTATCGTTGATAAATCGTATGACCCGCACGATAACACTGCTTTTGACTATAACACCAATTTATTTGTGCATTTAGACTTAGTAGAAAATACTCGTAAAAAGTATCAAAAAAACATATACAGGGCGCTGGTTTTTGAGGTGGTCCAAAAAAACTTAATTAATACCGTTATGGAGGTTTAACAACGTTTAGAAACTTTTTAAGTTAACTAGCGCTAGGATTCTTTCGTTTAGAATCTAGAAATTAAGTCACCCTGTATGTGAAAAATTGTGTTGATTTTTTTTAGTAGTTATTTTAAAAATATAACCTGTAAGACTCTATCTACGACAGGAGTTACCCTGTATTATGGAAAAGTATTTTATTAGTGCTTTTAATATGAGCAGTTATTTTTATTAAATAGTTTTTTCGCTTGTCCTAAAAATAAAATTGGCGTAAAAATATTTGTATTTTATATATGGACTTATAAAAATAAAGAGACTACCAGGCAGTAATTTACTAAGTAGGCATACTTAAAAGAATGAATCTTAAATTTATTTTAAAACAAAAGGATATGTAGATCTTAGATGGCAACAGATACTGTTGAGTTAGGTATATGCATATGTATATATATACTTCTAAATGTTGTGTTATGTGCCGTTTCCTTTTATTTCCCATATGTATTATGGGTATGAATTTTTAATGACACCAACTTCCTAATTTAAATAACCCTTGATAAAGACGAAAATAAACGTCGGCAAATTTACAATAAGAGAAGTTCATATTTTTGTCCTCCACCCACTACACCCTCTCTAAGGCATTATATTAAAATTCTTTACAAATTATATCAATCTTATATACTGTGGAAATATTTATATACGATTATTATAATTTGTAAATAATTTTAATCTAATTGTTTGCTCAATCTTAGGATTGAACGTTTTAAACGAAATTCGCATCAATTCCGGGCTTTGATCTTTACCAGACAGCTAAATCTAGGATGATGAAATACTGATCAAAGTTCGAAATAATGCGTACGCGTGAGCAGGCGGAAACTGGCGCGGACGCAGTGTCAGTCTGAGTTTTACCGATAGCTAGTGAGAGGTGCGCATTGATACTACGATGTCAATCGTCAGTAAACGCGAGTTTAAATCAAAATTAAAGATTACATGAACTAATGTAAATCGAATAATCTGTTCTTATTTACTCATACAATGAATTAATAATTGAAATAAAAGCCTCAATATGTAAAAACAGCCAGGCAGAATACACACGTTCATTTGAAGTCCTGAATTTATTGTGTTTTTCAGTGGATTCTATTAGAATTAATTATATTTATAACAAATGTTTGGTGTTAGTGAGTTTGTAAAAAATTGGATATACGCCTGATAACTTACAACTTTTAAAATGCTATTCTTTTGATAGACAATAAAAAACGGTTATTAAGCGTTTTTTAAAGTGCAACCTGTCCATTAAAAAAAACAGTTCATTCATAAACCTAATCCTTAAAATATTTTAACTACATTTCATATTTTACTACTAACTTTTTTTATGGAAACATTGGACTCCAATACAAATTGTTTATCTTTACTTTATCAGCTGTATTTGTGAACCAATATTTTTTTTATTGTATATTAATAATTTGGTTTCAGCTGATATTCGGGGTAAATTTACCCTCTTTGCCGACCGTACTACGATTTTGTGACTTCGGCAAGAGCTTTTATTGGATTCACCTAAGATCAAGGATTGGTTTGATTCTAACCTTAATTTAGATGTTTCCTTGATAACTTGGAAATTGACGGGTCCATCTTGAGCCATACAATGTATAGAAAGTTTCTAGGTGTCACTATAGATAACCATCTTATGTTCGACCGACATATTTTAAATCTCTCAGAGTTGCGGCTAAGATGGTTTACCATTCTTTAATTGAGTCTCACCTACGATACGGAATAGCATTTTGTGGCAACACGTGTGAGTATCTATTGAAAACTCTCTTGGTTTTGCAGAAGAGAGCAGTGAGATATATTTGCAATGCAGATCCTAGAAACTCATGTAGACCTTTAATCAAGGCAAAGAAAATCTTAACACTACTATCTCTTTTTATATTGGAAACAATCTGCATGATTTATAAAATGAGAGAAAAATTGGCTCTGGTAATTTATGTTTGCCGATCCCTTCTTCGGCTCTTACCCAAAATTCAGTTATATACGAAAGCAGGAAGATGTATAACCATCTTCCCGAATTCTTAGTCAAGTCTTGCTCTACATTGGGGGCTTTTAAAAGGGTAACTAAACAACTTTTGTTGGAGAGAGCTTATTATAAGTTAGGTGAATACTATAACGATCATTTTTAATACATTTTTTGTTATCTTTCATTGTTTAAGTTTTCTGTGCCATATTTTTATTTTATGTTTTTTTCTTTGCCATATTGTTTGTTTCTTATTGTATAAGTCCTGAAACTTTTTTATATGTTTTTTTATAACTTGACTGTAATTATCTTAATATGGTTGACTCTTTATGTGGGATTTGTCATTTACTTAGTATTTTGGTAGATAGTATTTATTAATCTGATTTTTTTAAAATTGTTATTTGCTTTGTCAGCAAGACATGTTTCTTTGGCAATAAAGCATATTTTGAATTTGACGTATTAATATGTACGATTTTTAAACCATTGATGGTGATGTAGATAAGCTTATACAAAAGTAGTCAAGGAACGAGGACAAAGCTCATATAGATATCCGATATAATAGAACTAGCTTAGGTTAGGTTTTGTTTTTATAGCTATTTTTCAATATTATCTTAAATTTCATTTTTCTAAAATATTTGCTGTTCATTTTGTATTTTATTGCAACCTATCTTGGTTTGGAAGTTTTATGTTTATTTTTGATATTTATTTTTGCTTGTTTAAAAATAAAAATTATTTTATGCTTTATATTTTTTCTATTGCTGTTAGGCTCAGTTTTTTATATTTAGTTATTTAAAATATTAAAATTTCTGAATTTCTAAGAATAACTGATTTTAACTTAGCATTAATGCATTTTTATTTAAATTATTCTATGATTGTCTTTGTACAGATGTACAACAGGGTGTTCAGTTAAGGACGTTCGTTATCCATATCTAATATATATATATATATATATATATATATATATATATATATAAATACAAGCGCCTTAAAAAAAAGATATAACAAAAGCTGTCAAGAGCCGTTGACTGAAAACAATAAATTTAAAAAATCTACAAAAGCTTCCAGAACTAGGTATAACTTTTATTACCATTGAAAAGCTGAGTTAATTTCCTATCACTGTGGTTCTAAACTTATTATCATATCACCCATTTTAAGGGAGATGTTGACTTATAAAATATTTAAATCGCTATGAACATTTGCACACGTCGAGCACAGTTTATGGATTTATGGACCAAATGTTGCTTCATTGGCATAATGATATAATTTTCAGGGAACTGTGTCCGCACTGATATGTCAGGGATATGTATAAATCGACCTATACCCTTTTCAAATAATTTTTTCACCTTGTGTATGAAAGTTTGATATGCTAGCTATCAATTTTAAATGTTTCCAAAACGCTCAACTAAAGCTTCAAGAGAGTACGTTTGCGTTATCCTATTAGACCACACCATATACAAGAAACATAAGCAAGCGCCTAGTTAGACGCTTAAGAGAAACTGGCACCATGCTTTCAGTTCCAATAAAACACCGTAGAGTAAGAAGTGAAGAGAATATTATTAATGTTTTGTTGGCTTACATTTACGCTTACACACATACAGGTATCTGAGAAATATTTAAGAGATTTAGATATGTCGATTGAATATGTTCAAAAAATATTGTGGGATTGTAAGATCCTCACTTTGTTTTGTACCAAGTCTTAATGGATATATATTTCGATAGCCGATTAGATCATTGCTTTTGGCTGTCAATTACAACATGCATTATTGGTCTAACATCAATCCACACTTGATTCGTGAAGTTGACTACAGCACCAGCATCGCTGTAGCGTGAATGTGGTGAGGGATTATCGAAGGAAAAATTATTGGACTCTTTATTCCGACATTCATCTTAATCAACGATTTATCAGAACTGCTAGAAGACTTAAACATCATCAATGCATGATGGTTGTCCCGCGCATTTTCGTAATTATGTCCAGAATTACCTTGACCAGTAATTTTCTCAGTGTTGAACTGGAAGGGGCAGTTTATTTCCTTGATCGACTAGGTTCCCGTTAATTTCAAAATTGTTATAAACAATGTATCAAGGGCAGAAATTACTGCATCTTTATTGACTCTTGATGCTAAACTGATGACATCCTAAATGATGGAAAACATTTTGAAGATTATAATTTTTAGTTTTCTTTGTTACCTAATTACCCACAGAGTGTTGTTCTGTAGTTTACTTGTGTTTTCGCGTCTTATTGCTTTGGTTCGTTTGTGTCTAAAGACTCAAGTCAACAGCCGCCACACCCTTATTATGGGTGATATAACAATAAGTTTTGGACCAAAGTAATAGGAAATTAATTCAGCTTTTCAATGAGATAATAAAAGTTATACCTAGTTCTGGGAGTAAAATTTTTTAAACTTAATATCACCCTAGGAACTGCACCCTCTTGAGGTCAATTTAGAAACTTAAAAAAATATTTTCAGTCAATTTATCTAGACCATTTTATTTAAACTATATGTTTTTCAAACATACAGGACTTTCTATATATTATATATTTATATATATATATATATATATATATATATATATATATATGTATATATACCCCATCCCAACTAACAAACCTTAAAATGTGTCTTAAATCCCAAACCCTACACAAGTTTAACCCGCAACTGTTTGATATTAATACAAAGAGGTTCGTAGCTAAAAACAAAAAGGATATTCTGGAAATAAGACAATTGCCACAACATATCACCAGAACGTGTCCTTGTTATTGGCGGTTTTATCCTGTAAAGGGCCCTCCGCTTTGCAGCGTTGTTAGGGATATCCTTCGCTCCGCTTTGCATATGGTTTTATTAGTTACCTTTTATATGAACATTCGTATCTACACTGAAAAAAAAAAGCTGCCGACGGAAAGATTACAATGGGAGTGTTCTTTATTTTGAGAACACTAAAGTGTCTCAGATAAAAATTTCTTCAATTTTATAGTATTATTTAAGTAGCACTGTAGCACAATAAGTATATTTTAATACATTTACGCCTAGAAATAGTTTACTAGGGACAAAGATATACTTCAGAGGATAATACGTAATATAGATTACATAAGTGCCTCTAAGGACCAATGTTCACATCCCTTAATTTAAATTTAATTATCCAGGTCGCAACAATATTAATTTGCTATAGCTATTGAATTAGTTTCCAGCGTTTTTAATTTTTAATATTGGAATATAGGCCTAATAATAAGTAATTCGTCAAATGTTTATCAAATTGTTAATGTATTTAAATAATTAATATAGGGCGCTCCAAAAAATTCAGTACCGTTAAAAATCAGTACTGAATAAACGAAATAGGGAAACAAACATGACATGGTTTTGATCTTGTATCTGACCACATACCAATTTTTTATTTAAAGCATAATCACTACAAAAATCTGATTTGATATACAATCACCAAAACAGTTTTTTGCTATTGTGGAGTCAAGGTTTTCTTGGCAAAGAGCAATCCGAAAAACCGGATAATCCATAAAGCATATCAATATCTTCACAGGACCTGTAATTAAAACCTGAATTATAACAACTATGCACCGGAAAAAATATCCACGTTTTATCTAGAATGTTTTTCGGCCATTTTTAACAGCATAGCTGGTTGTTTCCTTGCACCCTTCAGTTTACTATTTTAGGTAATAGTAAACGGATTACAAAATATACTTTATTCTCTCCTTCTTAAGTTAGATGATATTATATAAACGCCTATATAGCAGGTTATAACTGTTATTAAGATTTAAATCGTAAGCATTCAAAAATCTAGGCTATTTTTTATTTTCCTGACCACTGCCAGATCTTTGACGACTCTTTTAAGAACAAAGATCAAAAATCACACTAGAAAAATGAGAAAGCAAAATTTCACAAAAAATTGTAGATGAAATTGGTTTCCGGTCAATTGTGCGTATATTATTTCTACTAGTGCTATTTTCTTAAATGTTTTATTTTTCCTTTCTGGATCCTCTTGCTCTATATTTATCTGTGCTCATTATTTTTGGTATTTATTTGGTAATATATTTTTTATTTCGCCTAAATATCGTATTCATATATCGCAGTGTATGAACTCTTACATAAATAATTTTCTTCCTATTTTTTTATAGCTTTTGTTCAAATACGTTTATTTTGAATTTCATAATCTTTCACTTTGTATAAAGAATGGGCTAGCAGGTCCTCCGTCCTCTACGATTAGTGAGAGGATGTTACTTTAAGTGTATTTCATATAATTCAATAAAAGTAGTGAACATTGATATTTTGTATTTATTTTTATTTAAAACAACCTATATAAAAGTATTATATATTGTTTATGATAATCTTTTTTTATTAACTAATTCTTCTTTGTAGAGACGGGAATCTGTACGAATTCTAACCTGCTGTCTTGCCGATAGTTGCCGAGAAATAAAAAATCCCAGTAATTGGATAATAAATATTAATAAAGCTGTGGATATATCGATGGTTATCGATATATCTATACCCATCGATGGTTATCGATAACTATTTACACATCAAGAAATTATGGTTCTTGGGTTTAGACCGTGTCAAATTGGAATTACTTTCCGACGTTTCGCCTGGGATTGCACGACATCTTCAGGGATCTTCACTGCACAAGATCAAAGTACTGAATGAGCTCCAATGAGCAGAGTTCAGGAATTTATACTCAACCTGTGCCCATCGACGCGTGACTCACTGTGATAATTGGTTTCTACGCATGTGTTTTTGTTTACAATAACCCGAGACTGATGCAGACACCTTGGTATCTTTTATATTAATTATGTGTCCTGTTGTGTGCTGGTGTTCAGCCACAACAAATTGAATAATTTGTTTCTTACTTATATATCTTTCATGCTTCTTAAGTCTAGTAGATGCAGACCTTCCAGTTTCACCTATATACTCTACCGCAGAAATAAGGAATGTTATAAACTCCTTCTGATTGCAAAGGAATTACATCTTTTGGTGTCCATAAGCATTGTCTAAATCTTTGGATCTCCGCAGAAATCTTGCAATTTTATCTATGATCCCTGAATAAAAGACAAAACTGCACTACTTAATGATTGAGTATCCAATACGGGTTTAGGTCTGGGATTATTATAATACCTAATCGAACGCCTAATATCTTTAGTGCGATATTCGTTGGATTTTAAAGCTTCAGTCAGTAAACGTCGGGTGCCATCGTGGGATCTCCGCTATCTCTTGTGGTAGGGAACATCTTTATGGAGGTTTTAGAGGAAATTGCTTTAAGCCCTACTCCTTCATAACCTAAATGTTGCTTTAGATATGTAGGTGATACATCTGTAATATGACCTCATGAAGATGAAAATTTAACTATATTTTTAACTCATTTAAACCAGCAACATTCTAATGTAAAATTCACTATAGAAATTGTGTCAGATGGTGCCATTCCAGTTCAGAAAGAGAACGGCACTCTAGGTCATATTATAATAGAATAGATATTTAATTTTTTTCTCACCATCATGTATCTCAAAAACCATCCGTCATAATTTTATTAGTTTTTAGGGCTTTGTTAAAATGTGATACAAATTCGGTTCCGGAAGAAACAGACAAACTGACTGAAGCTTTAAAATCAAACGAATATTGCACTGAAGATGTTAGGCGTTCGATTAGGAACTATTATAATCCCAGACCTAAACCAGTATTGGTTATTCAACCATTAAGTAGAGCAGTTTTACCTTTTATTCAGGGTGCCACAGATAAAATTGCAAGATTTCTGCGGAAATTCAATATTCGCACAATATTTAGTACACACAAAAAGATTAGACAAAGCTTAAGGGCACCAACAGACGCAATTCCTTTGCAACCAGAAAAAGCTTATAAATTTCCTTGTTCCAGCTGTAAAGTGTATATAGGTGACACTGGACGGTCTGTGTCTACTAGACTTAATGAACAGGAAAGATGTATAAGTAAGAAACAAATTGTTCAATTCGCTGTCGTTGAACACCCGCACATAACAGGACACATAATTAATGTAAAAGATACCAAGGTTCTTTCATCAGTCTCGGGTTATTATAAAAAAAAATTAGTGAATCAATTAAAGTTATCAAGCACCCTGAAAATTTCAATAGAGACTCGGGCTACGTCTACATCATGCGTGGTAGTAACGCGTCGATGGGCACAGTTCGGATATAAATACCTGAACTCTGCTCATCGGAGCTCATCCATGGTGTGCAGTGAAGATCCCTGAAGATGCCTCGTGCAATCCCAGGCGGAAAGTCATTCCAATTTGACACAGTCTAAACCCAAGAATCATGAATTCTTAATTGACTCCAACCGTGAAAGCTTTCGTACTATATTGATGTATCGATAAATACAATAATATAGGTGATGTGCTATCGCCTATCGATAGGTAAAAATATAATATCGCCCATCCCTATTCCTTTCTTCGAGATCTAACTGGATGACACCTACAGCTTAACGTGGGCTTCGAACAACGTTCCACAACAACATACCTTTTTAGTAATAATAATAGTAACAAATAGAGTAAAAGTTTTAGTATCGAAAGTTAATAAACATATTGCATTATTTTGACTACGAGAATATGCGGTCTCCCTTTGGACACCTGGACCAATTGATTTTCATTTGGAATCCATGGTTACAAACCAAAATATCTGAAATTATGGTTTAATCAAATAACGCAAAATATTCTATAAGACTGCAGCTTATGTTCATTACCTATTCAGGATAATAGAATTAAATAGATATTAAAAAAATCAACGTCGATAAATGTAGTACCAATGGATTCTTAACTATCCATCTACCCATAATAACATACCAATAATATACCCTTTTAAATCTTCCCAGAAAATTTGTATAAAAGGATTCCATATTTTACCTTGCAATGCAATAATTTAATATACTTGGCCTTGACCCCTTTTGTAATTAGTTTTATATGCCATTTTGCCAGACCTTAAAATTTTGTACACACGTACAGGGTGCAACTTAATTCATGTCCAACACTTTGGAAGATACTTTATCCCATAAAAATAAGAAGACATCATAAGGAGAGATTTTTAAATGAAATTTGATACAAGGGATACTACGACAAATGTCAATGAAGTGGTTAAACAAGTTTTAGAAAAATAGTCAGGGTATTATTTTTTGCCGGTTACGAACTTTTTACTACGGCGCGACGTCACAGGCTATTTTTACAACCTAGTCAAATTCCTCAGTTTCATTTATAACTTTTTGATCTCTAAGATTTTTTCGATATTTTCTATCCACCGGGGCACTGGTTAGAAATTATTATTGTTTCTGTCCGACATGCATTATAACTTTAAAATGATCTGATAAATTGACATCTTGGTAAATAACTTCTAAAGGGTACAACAAAATATCTAAAGAATTTAATCGACCAAAAAGTAACCGAAAACAATGAGAAATTTGAAAATGGAAGACAATATACTTAAAATACGGTATATGATATTGGACAATAGACAATCAGCATACGATAATCACGCTGCAAAAAATCAAAACCCCCTTGCAATATCTATATGTTTCTATGTTTACAATATTTTAAAGCTAAAGAGGATGTAAATTCATTTACAAAATCAACACGATCAAGAACAAGGCTATTAAATAATGTTTTTTTACCATCGGTACTACATACCATTAGCATTTACAGATTTTTAAAACTACAAGTCAAGTGAAAATGAAAAAAGGTTGTAAATGATGAGTTTTATGTCCTTGATGGTAGGGGGTAAATATTCGATTAATCCAAAATAATCGATTAAAGTTTTTTAAATAATAGACTAATTCGGTTCACCCACTGATCGTTAATTTCGACTAATCGATTTATCAGAAATAATAAAAATCGGTAAATTTACCTTTCCCCACAACTTCCCTGGTACAGAATTCCACTACTTACAATAAACAATCTACATATTCATTGAATTATTTGATAATAATTTTGTACAAATCCTATACACTGTAATTTATTTAATTTTTTTAAGGTCTTAATTTAATTATTATTGTTATTATTTTATCGAAATTGACGATCAATTTCTCAACAAATGTTGGGTTCCAAGCCTGTTCCGGATGCCTGTAAGAATTTTCTCACTATGTGGTAAGTACTGAGCAGGACTGCCTGGTATTAGTATGCAGTCCTATGATTTCCAGGTTCTGTTCTGGTATATAATAGGATGCAAAGGTGTTCAGGAGCCCGTATTTATTGGCAAGCTTCTGGTGTATGATGTTACACACCTGGTTATGTCGCTGAATGTAGTCCGTATTTGCTAGGTAAGTGCAGCCAGATGTTATATGCTGTATAGTCTCTGATTTCTCGCTACATTTTCAACACTTATCGGATTCAACGGACCGGTCTTTGATGATGAATTTCGTGTAATTTCGTGTGTTAATAACTTGATCCTGTAGTGCCATTACAAATACTTCTGTCTCTGGGAATAGTTGTCCATCCTTCGGCCACCTGTTGGATGCTTCCTTATGTATGTGTGGCTGATTCAAGTCATTGTGATGTCGGCCGTGCAGTGCCATATGAGCCCAGTGTTCTTGCTTGTCGTGGTCTAAAAATGACTTTAGGATGATGTTGTCACTTGCGAGTGAAGGCTTGATGTTTGTTCCTTGTTGGTGAAGAAATCTCTTAATTTTTGCAGCTGTCGGGAGTGCATTAATTACTTTACCTCTTTCGATGTTTAAGGCTTTATAATTTTTCCATTTCAAATTCGATATGGATGTCTTTCGAGAAGGTGCATGTCAGGTCAATAAGCTTTTTTTAGTTGGTTATGGTTTCCACCATAGAGCTTAATATCATCCATATATAGAAGGTGGGGTACGGTTCGGGAATTGTCTCTATTGGCTTTGATGTTGAAGCCATGCCCTGTTTTCTTGAGCAATGTTGAGAGGGGGTTCATCGCTAGGAAGAACCAAGGACTTCGAGTCTTCTTGGTAAATTGTCCTATTAATGTGTATATCATCGGTGGTAAGAGATTGATCGCTATTATAGATTCTCAGGGTCGTTCCCCACGTGTATATTCCTAGTACGTCTATGTGGTACACTGTGAAACTTCTTTTTATGGTCTATAAAAGCAGTGTATATGTTGCGTTGTTTTTTCTGTGCCTGCTTAAGTACCACCGAGTCAATGATAAGTTCTTTGCATCTTTGATGGTCTCCAATGTATCCCTTCTGTTCCTCGGCTAATAGGTTATGACTGTCAATATGTTGATAGATATGATTTGCAATGCATCCTCTTAGGATCTTTTACATGGTGGGCAAACAGGTGATGGGCCCTGTACTGGGACGGGTCTTCTGTTCTATTGCTTTTGGGTAGCATAGTTGTAGTGCCTAGCATTAGAAATGCGGTGGTTGTTTCCATATGATGCATTATTTTGATAAAATGACGGGCCATAGGTTCATGGAGGACCTCAAATTTCTTATACCAGAAATTGTGAATATGGTCAACTCCCGGAGACTTCAAGTTGCTCGTTCCCTTAATAAAGCTGCTAACTTCCTCCTTGGTGATAGAGTCAAATTCTATTTGTGGTGTTTAAATTTGATCACGTTGAGATGGTATCCATGTAGCAGTAGGTTTATGCTCTTTTGGTTTTTCCCAGATCTTCGACCAATACTCGGTCAAATGATCTTTGCTCGGCAGCATCTTCTCAGTACAAGTTTAATCTTTGGTGTTATTGATATCACGATAGAACTGTCTTTGATTGGCGTTGAAACACTAGATCTGTCGTTTCCTCTTTGAGCATTTGTTGTATCTCTGCAGACGTTTCGCTTTTGCTTTTAGTTTTTGCTTTAGTGTATATTGATACTCATCAAATCGTCAATTGTCTTCTCAAGTCTTTTCTGCCATATGGGTTTTTGTTGGTGTGTAGCTTTGCCTGTTTTCTTCTGAGAGTGCACTTGTTGTTTATGTCATCTAAGGACGGCGACGGCAGAGCAATAGATGAGTGTGTGGGGGGCTTCTCAAGAGGGTCATACTCCAAAATAAACTCTACTAGTATGGTGTGTGAACATCTTGAGGATATTGTGAGCCTCCCGACTAGTTCTAAGTTTTGGAAGCTTAGGTCTTTGACTTGGATCTAGGCCGTTAAACTCAGCAACGGTTTTTTGGAGTTCGTTGTATAGTGATATTTTTCATTGTCCTGGGTGTTGTTGGCTCTGTCAATGATGTCTTGTTTTGTAGATCCGTCTTCGCCTATGTTTTCTTCATTTCGTACTTCCTCCTCGGGTTTTTCTGTTGTAGGCGGAGCTATGGGCTCAACGCGTTCGTTCTCAACTTCAAGCTGCAACTCTTCTTTAGGTTGTTCTAGGACTGGTTCAGCCAAACGTTTATTTCAGACAATTACTCGCCGTTGGTCAGCAATGCGTTGCTCGGTGATGTTCTGAAGATCTGGTTATTTCTGAAGGAAAGCACTATGAAGGCCGATCCAGTAGGTGGTTAAGCCGGTCTCAAACTTGGTGATCTTACAATAGGTGCGCATTATGAAACAATTCATTGCTGGTGTCCATTTCATATGCTTTCTTAGCTTTCCAGCCTTCGTGGTCTGAGGATTGCTGACATGCGTCTCATCAGAAACAGCGAGAGCTGGGCGTGTGGTGTCGGTGGTTGGTGCTACAAGGTGTGGTGGGGTTGTTGCAGTAGCCATCTCAACATCACGCTACTTGCGTCGCTGATCGAGAGAGACTGTAACTCACTTAACACACAGGATCCTGTACCTGAGTAATTAGCGCGACAAGAGGTTATGGCGGAACAATGTTGATTCACCCGTTTATTGTGTAAATTGTACATTTTCATAAAAAGGTTGCATTTTACCTACTGCCAGTGATTTTTATACTCTGCGGACGAGGTTTGCTCCTCGGGGGGTGATAGAAAATATGAAGTAAGGGAGAAGATGGGTTTTTGGGAACGGTGAGGAAATAAGAGGGCAAAGGACAGCGGAGATCTGGCTAGGGTACCTCGGTGGCGCATGCCCGTGCATAAAGAGATACAAAAACATTTCTCTATACCCCTGAGAGTTATTATTATTATTATTGTTATTATTATTAATATCAATATTTAATTGTCATAACATTACTTGCGCATTGTACGAAAAATCAATTATGTCATTAATTACTTTGCTCCATAAAAAAGGGATTTTATTTCAGGAAATGGAATTTTGCTGAATATTTAATAATTTTATTATGCTTCAATTTAAATGATCATCATTTTCAAAATAAGTAGCATTTGCTGTTTGCAATACGTTAAATATAAATCCAATTAATAAAACAAATGAAGCATTTAAAAAGAAGAAGCGGCAATAAATTAATCAAATGAGATATTGCTTACTGAGTTCAACACTAACAAGAATTAATTTCGACCCAAAAATTATTGTGCTGTTGAATAAAAATAACAGCTCTTGTGTTTCAATATATTTAAATTGACATTATATTATGAGGCTACATTTAAAAAAATGGGCAGTAAAAATAAAAAATACCATAAATATAGATAAAATTACGAATGAATTAGTATATTCACAATAATTTAATTAAACTTCCCTAAATATATGCACTTTGCTCTATACTAAAATTTTTGAACAACTGTTAAAATATTTTAGCTCCGGAATTAATATATGCTGTATCACGAAAACTATGCATTTTTGGACATACGTTCATATAGATTTTTTACTTTATTCCTAACTGGTAAATGTGCTCTCAAAGTTTCCCTATTATAAATCGGACCCAGTGGCGGCTAGCGGGTGAAAAAGTAAGTGAAGTGCAAATGAAGCAAGAAAATATCGCAATAATTTTTTTTCCAGAATTTTCTTTATATGTGGAAGGGGTACAATATTTTTTTACGACTTACCTAAATTTTGTATACTAAATCAATTCTCCTATCCTTCATAGCAGCAAATTTATTTATAACATCCTCATAAAATGGATGAGTTGTCCTAATCTCCTCCAGACATTCTTTTTGAATTGAAATATTGCCTAGAGAAGTAAGTCTTTTTTGAGATAGTGTATTTTTTAAATAAGTTTTTACACGTTTGAGGCAAGAAAAACTCCTTTCCACTGAAGCACTTGTCGACGGTATTGTCAAAATAAGGGAAAACACTTTATATGCTTTGGTTAAAATATCTTTATCTATTTATAAATGTTCTTAATTTGAAATATCTGGTATATTTTGCACGAAAGCACTGCGCTTTCTCACTATGCCAGCCTTGGTGGTAATCCAAATGTCATATATATTTCTTCTTCGAAATGTACATTCATAAAAATTACCTGAAAAAACTAACGTAGCAATAATACGTTGCCTTCAAAGGCAACATATTTGTACAACTTTTTACAAAGTGAAGTTTGGACGTTAATAATTCAACAAGCAGATGACTGTCTAAATTGATTTTCTTATAAAAAATAATAACTTTTTTAGTTTATTATTTTAAATTAGAAATCGTCACTATCTAAGGTTAACAAATACTTTAAAACTTGATATATTTATATATTATGAAAGCCAAGTTTGAAAATATTACCCACAGTATGAAAAATAGTGAATAAATCTCAACTTTTAACAGTTTTTTAAATATACATACGACAAGCTTGAAATTTAATTATCATGAATCTAATTAAAAACCGACTCTTAATATGTGTCAGATTTGACAGATGAAATAATAATATTGTTACCCAGGCAACATCCATTGTTGTCTACGCCAAGTTCATAGTTTAAAGTAAAATAAATTAAGATCAACATTTAAGTATAAACACGTTTTTTTGCGCATACGTAAACGAGACTTTAACGAGGATAACCAACTAATCGAAAATGTATTAATTATTGATTTCTAAGAAACAATTAATTGGAAATGGATTTAACGCGAAATTGATTAATCCATTTTTCAATTAATCAACTAATCGATTATTTAAAAATGGAAAATCGATTGTATACCTTAAAATTAGCTATCCATTGGTCGCCTTTTTATTAATTTTCACAAGTATAACCAAAATTTAGCTCGACTACTCTAATTCCCAAAACAAACAAGTAACTGGAGACCCAACTACTTAAACATCATACACAATAGAATATAGTGACGACAGAAGAACAGCTCGGCAGCTCGGAGCAATACAGTTTATATTTTGGTGTACGTGGGCACAATAGAATAGAGGCCTTAATTAGTAAGTCTTATTCCAAGATACGTAAACTGCAAAGATAATAGATTATTAAAAACATACACAGTATTCGGTACAACAGACTGATAGACAGTTTCCAGTACTAACAAAGTTTTATTGAACCTAAAATATTTTAAGAGAGAGCTCAAAAGCTCTGAACTTTAAACGAGGAGTTCGGCAAAGATGTTTACTCTTCCCACAGCTACTCAACATCTATTCTGAATATATATTCAGAGAAGCTTTGGGGGAGGCTTTTGGCGCGCTTTGTTTATACCTGACCGAGCCTAACCTAAGCTAAACTGCTGGCCACTTGATACAGTTCACCTGCATTTTTTGATAAAATTTAAGTTCGAAAATTTTTAAAACGAGACGAGATACTGAGGTGCGGTTTTAAGTTCTATCTGGCAGATTTTATTACATATAACCGATGTTAGGCGTAAAACTTGCCTAAGCTAAAAAATTATTTATACAGGGAGTTAAACAAGACTCTGGAAATTTTTCAATTCTTTATTTGTTCTGAAAATCTACAAAAACAATTTCTTAGTTCTAATTGTTAGATTAGCGTAATCCTTGGTGAAATTGTAAAAAACAATTTCAAATTTTTTAAATATTTTTTGAACTATGATTTTTTGTCAAAAAATTCAATTCTTCTACATAATAAGCTGTAATTCTTTTATTAGCCATTTGATGTAAAGATTTCTTGCTAGAGAGCCTTTAAGTCATATTTTTTTTATAATGTGCACGGTCTGCACTACGCAGAACATATAGAGAATGTGAAAAAAATGTGGCAAGGTTAGTTAAAAACCTAGCAATCCTAAAGATCATGTACGTATATTTCAACACCCTATAGCATAAAAAAGAATTTAAATTTAAAAGTTTTTACCTAAGTTTTAAGTGGTGGTGAATATTTTCTCCAAACGGTTTTTTAATTTTCTGTATAACTTTATGATTTTAACAAATACAGGTATTGATCTTACAGCCAAATTTACCAACATCGGGTAATACAAGAGACATGTAACAGGCTGCCACCTTTTTATTTTTAAAAATATCAACTTGTTTTTGTTTTGAAGTTTGAAATGTCTCTATAACTCCATAAAAGAAAAATTTTTTATAAAAAAATGATTAAGTTACTTCCGCTTTAACCGAAAAAAAACCCCTACTTTCTTTATTTTAAATAGGATCCTGTATATTTAACGGACTATCGTATTCGGCTTAAATTAGATTTTTAACGATATATCACAAGTTAAGTTTTGTTTTCAAAATGGTGGCTGGGCAGCCATTTTTTCAAAATTCAACATTGGCCTGTGATGATAAAAATGCAGTCACTTTTTACAAAATACTTGTTTTAAGCTGTTCACAATAAGCTTAATTTTAATTTTTTTAGAACACTTCGATTTAAACAAATTCTTTGACAGCCTGTATGTATATTCGTTTTTGCTATTTTGATAATTCAGGTTACTATGCATTACATTTTAAAACATTTTTTTGCGAAGAAAATGAATGAAAAAAATTATACAAGGTGTCAATAAAAAATATGGGAGCAAATTGCTCATTCGGTAATTAAAACAAAAAGGGAAAAAAATTGAAAAATCCTATTATTTCCCAAAAAAGTTGAAGTGTCTAAAAAAATAAAAACTAAGCTTATTTTGGACTGTTTAAAAGAAGTATTTTGTAAAAAGTGACAGCGTTTTTATCATGAAACGTCAAAGTTGCATTTTCCAAAAAAGACTGTCCAGCCGCCATTTTGAAAACAAAACTTACCTTGTGATATATCATTAATAAGCTTATTTTAAGCTGAATTCTATAGATAGGTATATAGAATGTTAATTTGGTAAATAAGTTATTTTTTTCGATTCGAGGCTAAAGTTTTGAAAACCATTCTATAAACGGGGTTCTGTATTGCAAAATTACGTTATACAGTTGGATAATGTTTTTAAAAATATCGGAAAACTAAAGAAATTTAACAACCGGCATAATGTTACATTCAATTAACTCCAAATTCATATAATTTTACCCGCGTTATAAAATTATTTTCAAGTAACTTTTTTTTTAAACTTTTTCTAAATTGAGATTTAATTTTCCCGTATATTATTCAACAGGTATAACGTGTATTTAATACACCTATGACCTCCCAGAACCATTCGTGGGGACGCTTAATCCTGATTAGTTACTTTGTAAATAATCAACCCTTCTCTTGTATTTTAATGAGCGGCTGAAATTTACTAAGGAAAGAGCAAGTTATGTGACAGTAAGATTAATGAGAAAAGAAACGACCGGAGAGACTGTGATATGTGTATCATTTGGAGCAGGAGATTAATTTTACTATTGATATTGCAATAATACATTTGTTATGTTGAGAGATACTTAACTTTTATGTAAAAAAGTATTGTATTATTAAGGTGGGTAGGTGTAATAAAAAAATCTGATCCAATTTTAGTTATTATACGAAAAGCGTGGTTTTTACTCTTTTTAGCGAAAAAAGTGATTGTTTAAAAATCTACCAAATCAAAAAGCTAGAGGAAAAATAAAGGTAGCTCATATAAACAGATCCTATCAATGGATACAGGTTCAAGATAATAGATTTTTTTTTAATTATTAATTTCATGTATGGCGAATCTTACTTATTAAGAATTAGCTCATTCTAACAGAGACTTATTTGTTATTGTTATATATTTCTTTCTAAGCTTTCTAGATACAGAGTGTTTGAATCATGATCATTAGAATTATATACATGCTAATAAAAATTTGCTTTATCCTTATAAAATCTCGTGGCATGTCCAATGTTTATAAAATTCGGAGCAATTTCCACGTCTACAAAAACTGAACAAAAACCACAGACAAAAAGAAAATTTTCTACCAAACGGTTAATTTAACAAAAAAAACTTATATAATTTCACATTCCCTAATTTTTGAAACTATACAAATGAGCCAGTTTTAGGGAAAGTAACATTTTTTTTTATTTTTATTTTAAATAGGTTGGACTAGGTCTTAATTAAGTAGTCTTTACTAAATAGAAAGTACCAAAAAGATTACAAATTTTAACATACTCACTCTATCTCGCCGTTGAAGACCTATGTTTACATGAAATTCTTATTTTAAAGTAATGAACTAATTTTATTCTTGGGGACAAGAAAGGTTAAGAAGAATAACTTTTTGTACCTAAATCAAGAATCAAAAATTTAAAAATAAATAATTAAAAAAAGTCTTAGGAGCATAGATCCGACATTGCTTCGGTTTTAAGATATGGCGTGGTAAAATATTTTTTTATTATTTCCCTAATTTATGTCGGAAATTATTTTATCTCTATGTAATATTCATACCGGTTACAATGTTTCTAAATTTTGTTATAATAGATTACGATTTTGCATTCTGACTTTCGTCTACATTCCGAGCTAATTCTGAGTTGAGCATCTAAAGCTAATAGCTATAAAGGTTTGACTTAATTAATTTAAGAAAAAGTAATTAAATTTAAAAAAAACTCAAATCCATTATATATAACTTACTTAGCACTACAAATTTTAATAATATAAATAAAGCCCGGAATTCTGAAAATTTTGAAGCTCTAGGGATGGGATAGTTGGCAATTTCTTAAATAAATTGAATTAAGCATTTATATATATATATATATATATATATATATATATATATATATATATATATATATATATATATTTAGGTACCTGTTTTAACAAATTTAGGAACGAATAAAATCATGAAAAAGTTTAAACAGGAATAGTAGTACAAAAGTCCCTCTGGAAGACGACTAGCATTTTGCTAGTTCAAGTCGTTAGACTAATATTTAAAACAAAAAACTCAGACAGCATTCTTGCAATATTATTCGTTGTTAAGAACCAAAAGTTATTCAAAGGTATTTGAAAGTTGTCTTTAAATGGTGTTGAACCGTTTTCAAGAAAAATGCAAATTCTGAGCATGTTATCCTATTAAACTTTTTTGACAACATAAGGATTTTTATTATTATTTGCAAAACCCCTTTAGGTTTTTAATTGAAGTTTCGTAAGTGAAATAAGTGTTTAAAGTGCTCCCCTTTCTGACCAGAAGAAAACCGAGTAAGCCACTGGCGTGCGCATGGGCAACCATTTCAATTTTTATTTTTGTAAAATTATGGTACTATACTGTAAATTTTAAAATCTGATAGAACTTTAGCAATATACTAAAAAAAGCCCAAAGTTGTCTTTTGGTGTGTGTGTTTTTTAAAGGTAGAAAGAAACGGCCTCGAAAAAAATTAAAGAGTCTGAGCAAATTATTCTATTTGGAAAAATTAAAACATGCTACCCCTGTGAATAAAAACATAAAAAGACATATACTATTTGTTTTAAAACCAGAAAAACATTTTTTAAGAAAGGTTAGAGTTTAAAGAATACTAGCTCACAAGTTAAGATTTAATTATACTTTTTACAACATAAAAAGACAAAGTAAAAATTAAAGTGGACTTCATTTAATAAAATAGTAAAACGTGTATTTTATAATATTTCTAATAGTTATAAAATCCGAGAATAATACAGAACTCTTGTATTCTATTTCTTAAATCTTCTTCACTTCGAACTGGCCTTTTATAAACTAACGAACGATTTCAGGTGATCTAGTCGGCCATGATTGTGGTTTATCAAGTCTAATTCAGCTTTCAGCATATCTTCGGTTTAAAAACTTTACTTTTTTATCTTCGGAAGGAAATGATGCCCAATTAGAGAATCTTCTGCAACTCAAATCCACACGATTACAGAAAATTGCTCTTGAAAGTGGTTTTCAATTATTGTGTGATTATCTTCAGCCCATACGTGAGTATTGTAAAAGTTCATGATTGCATTAAGAGAAAAATATCTGGGCAATTCGTTTAGGAAAGTAACTTGGCAAAAGAGCTTGAACATGTGAAAAGGATAAAGTTGCTGCTATCTTAAAATTTGCCATACCACTATATGGATAATATTTAGTAGATGTAAAATTTACTTGTATCCCAATTTTTGGTAGAATTATTATAAAGAACGCCTGCTTTCTAATTTTCCTGAGATTTGCCCTTCCATTGACGACTGAACGTTTTTTTTAGTCGCTGAATTGGTGTTGACAGATTTGGACGCGCGCCCCCGAACTGAATTCTGGCTAATATAATAATAATTCAAAATAAACAGAAATTGGTCAGCTTTAAAATATTAGCAAAATCGTAACAAACGTGTCAATGATTTACCGCAGTTGGTATTAACGCTTTATAAAGTAACTAGCAAGAAGATATAAGAAAAGGAAATGAGGAAAATCTTTAAGAGCGATGACGCCGAGAATAAAGGCATTGAAGGATACCTGATGTAGGAGATTTGAGCAGTATCTGTATAGATTTCGATTCGTCTTTACGCCCTATTTTAAATTTAAAAATTTGTTTTTTTAATATGTAGTTTTTTACCCTAGTTCATAAAACACACAGTTTCAATTTTAAAAATTGATTCTTTAGGGCATTCTCGAAATAGCCAAATATTGTTTGCAAGAACTGGACATGGACACAACTGGACGTATTATTAGGTAAGTTTCAAATCAACCATTTAGAAAGATTGGATTTGGAAAATTAGTAGTAGGTAGTGGCCTTTATTACCATGTTTCTATGCGATAGCTATATGAATCAGAAAAGAGATTTAGATTCATTCTATTTTAACCCTAAAATCACAATTTGTTCGTGAATTTAAAACAGACAAATTGTTTATATACAGGATGTTTTAATTAAAACTTCAAACGACGTTTTCTCGGAAATTAAGGGGATATTGATATCAAGTAAAGAGCAGTTATTAAATGTCGCCTGGCCAAGAAAAATAAAACAGTTGCAAAAATTAAAGTCTTATATTAAAAAAATACGTCTATTTCTAAGACATTTTTGTTTTATGCTTCAACCTGATTAATATACTGGTTACTGAGATATACCGCTAGTTTGACGTCAATTCCTCGCAAATTAATCGCATATCAAAATTTGGTAAAAAGTACCTTTTGAATTGAGTTAATTGTAATTATTAAGACAAAAATCGACGGCGTCATTAGCAAACGTATCATGACTCAGGAAAAAGCAAAGCAATAGTAGAAATTTTCAAAATCTAGATTTTTAAATCATCGTCTATATCTAAGACTTTTTTGTTATTTGCGTCAGATTGATTGCTATATTGGTTTCTGAGATATTTTAGTAGAACATTGATTTCTTTTCAATTCAATTTTTTGTTTTAGAAAATAATTATATTATTGTTTAAATAATAATTTTTTTTATACTTTTGATCTCTTGTATTAAAAATATAAATAACTTTATATAAATCAAAAGTGTCAAAATGTTTGATTACTTAAAAAATGTTCGAAAGCAATTAAATGAAAAAAATCGTTATTTTACGAAAAGACAGGCTATATCTAGAAGACCTATATAACAAGTAATTTGTTGCAAATATTCAAAAGGTCTTAGAAATAGACGTATAATTAAAAATTAGACTCAGTGTCTCCAGTTGTTTATGTTTTCCTCTCGACGTCGCGACGCCTATAATGACGACGGCGTCGATTTTCTTTTAGCTCCTAATAATTACAGATTAGTCAATTAAAAAGCTACTATTTTTGACCTAGGGTAAAAATTGTAAAACTATGTTTCGTAGCGGAAACATGAAACTTTCGACCTGCCCAATCTTTTGGGGGGCTTTTGTTCTAGGAGATACTGATACGCAGGTACGAAGGTTTAAAACCAAGGTCTTAACATGAAATAATTCGCTATATTTGGGACTCACTCTATACGAAATTAGTTTAAGTATATATATATATATATATATATATATATATATATATATATATATATATATATATATATATATATATATATATATATATATATATATATATATATATATATATATATATATATATATATATATATATATATATATATATATATATATATATATATATATATATATATATATATATTATAGGTTCAAGAAATAATTATTTAAACTATATTAAACTACATCCATGTTGTGATAGTGGTGGCAATAGTGCAATATGACGCTGAAGGTTTAGTACAAACAAGGTGCCAATAGCGTTTTGTTCTTTCGGAACTCATAAGATAGGTGGTGAACCAAAATATATATTTGTTTATTTTAAACAAAATGGCGCACTACTTTGGCCATTGTTATTAGCAATCCTAGCTAAGTGCAAAGATATACTGTCATTCGGCGACTAAAAAAAAGGTTCCCACCTTTCGTTTAATATGAATGAAAATCAACTAAAAAAAGTCATGCCTTTTTGCGAGCAATTTAGAACGTGGGTGTTCTAAGATTATTTTGGTTTAAGTTTGGCTCTGGATTGTTAGATCTGAGCAGGGGCATTTACCTCTTCTGCCCCCTCCCCCACCATAAATGCGCTCATGACTAAGGAAAACTTTTGCTAAGCGTGATTTACCTGAAGTTACGCAACCGTATTAACCATAGAACTATAGCAAAGTGTGCATCAAGCAACAAATGGTGACGATGAATATGATGGCAAACGTTTTAAAACATCTGTACTTCTTAAAGTAATATTTGTCAGATATGTTATGAACTAAAGAATTTCCGTATGTTGTAGTATAAATGAAACACTTTCAATTTTAATGATGAGTAGAATAAACGGTTTTCTAAGAAAAATAAAACCGACTTCAAGAAATTGCACTAAAAAGTGAAAAATAATATTTTATTCTATCTTAAAAATTTTACTCTATTAAGTCGGAGCGAAACTTATTCTTAATTACATACTCACAAAAATATATTTATGTATTGAGTTTTTTGATGTCTAATACCACAAGATAAGTACAATATTAAGCTCTTTATTAGTTTGGTTAGTTTGGTGCCAACTTCACAGATGAATTTGAGAATTATTTTTCACTTTTTAGTGAATTTTCGATATAGAAATTTTTATTTGTCCTTTTTAGTTCTATATATACGAGTTTCACTGTAAAATCAGATTTAACAATAGTCGCTTGACAAAACCCTATACAAAGACAAAAAGCATTTTAGCTCCTCATTTTTAATTTAAGGCTAAAGTCAAAGCAATTAAATAAAGGTGCCATATCAGTAAAAGTTGCCCTAGCTTTTTCTTCCTTTCATCACCTCTCCTCAGCTAAGGCTATCTCACCTGAATTTGCCTCCATTCTCATCCCCGGAATTTATCAGAATAATTTTAGTATCCGTACGACATTTTTAAGTGCATTTGTCACCATTTATCACCGCCGCAAAATATTATATTAATTAAAGATGGTCTAGGTAGATCCTTAGATCTGCGTACCGTATTTTAGCATTTGCTATAAATGGGGGCAAGTTATTTCAGGAAAGCAGTACCTTGTTCGGAGACGTTACATTCAAAAGCTGTCCCTCGTTGTTCCAGCAGCACTATACTATTTACGGTGATATCGGCAATAGTTAAGAATTTGCTTGGGGAAATTTATGCTCTACTCCCCAATAAAATGAGGAAACTTATATACGGTTTCTCACCCTACTAAAGAGCAAAGTTTCATATTTCAATCCACAATACTTTCATATAGAGTACGAGACGGTTGCAATCAATGGTTTCCGTAAAAGGTTCCCGGAAGTACAGATTAAGGGATGCAACTTTCACTTCAATCAAGCCCTTTGGAAGAAAACCCAATAAATTGACTTGTTCGTTCATATCGTACAAAACCGGAAATTGGAAGGCATATCCTCATTTTGCCGTTTTGGCTCATTCATCAAAGGAATATGTTGATTATGGATGGTTATGCATTTTTATGAAATTATCTCCTTCAAATAATATATTAACTGATACAATTACTGATTATTTCGTAGACCCAATGGCTCTATAAAGAAAGCGCATGTCTGTACTTTGTGGAACGCCATTGAACTACTAATGTAGTCGGGTGCGGCACAACAAATTGAATAAAAAATATATAAAAGGTCATCCTAACATCTATTAATTAGTAATTGCTCTAAGGGAGGAGGCAAATTACTACAATGTAGTTTAGAGACAAAAACAGCTACTTATGAAGACGCTTACCTATCGCTTAATGAAATATATCGATTTGCCTTATTGGAGGGAGAGACAACTTTAAGTGATGCTTTAATATCACTAGCATATGTGGTGAAGTTAAAGAGGTCTCCTGACATAAAAAAATATAAACTATGTACAGGTTGTCTGAAATAAGATGACCTATCCCCTTAAGTGGAAAAAACATGTATATTAAAATAAAATTTTCGTGGATCAAAAAAGACAAAAATGTCATTTTTACCACACGACGTTGCCACGTCTTTTTTAAATTTCGAATTTAGATTTAATTTAAATTGGACATCCTAGGTATTTTTAAAAATTCTTTCTTCTTCGTTCTTTATAACATTCCAGTAGAGTGACACGCTATAATTTATATATTATTTTTTATCGTTCTGGATAAATGAAAAACAGTCATGCAGAGCAGTTTTTCCTTTCCGAATCTGTATTGTGATTTCCAGTATCTTTGAACATACACAGTTGGTGACCAAAAAATTTTTTTTGAATGAAACACCCTTTACATTTTTAACTCTTTGCAAAGAATGTAAAAAACCTTTCCAGAACTAACCCATTTTTTTAAGTTAGTATTTTCCGAAATAAAAATGTTTAATAGTGGGCCATGATAACAATAATTGCAAACTAATGTCATTGAATCATTTCAACTCATTCCTTGCATTTTAACAATTTTACTTACCACATGTGACACATGTACATGGCCTTCAACAGTGTCGATTTAACGCCTATGGACATGATGAAAGTTTATGAACATGATCTTATTTAACAAAAAGTTAAAAACTTGCCAGCTTCATTAACTAATAACTAATAGATTATAACAATTAAAAACAGCAATTCCATAATCACATATAGCTTAGTTGCGCCATAAGGTATAGAGAAATAATTTTAGTTGGTTTGAAATATAAACGGAAATTTAAAAAAAAATGTTTATTAGCAATAGGCTCATTTTATGAAAAATCAGTGAGGAAAAAATTCTTCGGCAAGATATTTTTCTTTCAGTGTTTAGATACTATCAATTTTTTTAAATTATTATTTAATAGCATAAATTTGTTCTTACTTATTACGGCCGGTTTTGGGGCATTATCGTAATTAGCGCTCGCCAGGCGGATCTCTATTTTGAATATTATATTAAAATTATCAATAATGAGATAGAGTTCCGGAAGAACTTTTTTATTGTAAATTTCTTCCTTTCTAAGAATGTTTTTTTCAAAATTTCTAAAATGTTAATAGTTTTCGAGTTCCAGAAAAACTAAACTTGTTTTCTTTGCAAATTTTAATTTTCGTTACTGTATCAAAGAAAAATTGTTTTGCTCTACATACAGTTAGCGTCAGATAAATTTGTACGGTGTCAAATCAGTATAACCTCATTTTATGATATTTTGGTAATACGGACTTTTGTTTTTACTTGTTACCTAAGTTACAACCATCCGGATTGAGTGGTTTTAAAGGTATATTAAGGATTTCTACGTAACTGAAGGATTTTTTTTATATTAGGTTCCTTTCAAAGACATATACATAAACTCTGATTAAAAGAACGGGCACTAATTTGCTTGTTTTGAGTGTAAATTAGATCATACCGAGAATTTGGAAGTCGGTAGACGCAAATTTATCAATTACAAGTAGACGTAGAAGTAGTTCTCAAAAATCTGCATTTTGCGGCAAACATTCTAAAGCAAACCCGACCCCTTTGTTCTTTATCACTGGACTTTAAGAAAGATTTTGGGGCAGCTGCTCTATTTCTTATGCTGAAACATTGTATTAAATAAACACGTCGATACAGCCATTTCAAATAGATTTCGTCTTAAGACTACTAAGTGTGTACCATTTTTATTTGTTGTAATTTTGTTACTTAAACATGTCCTCGCCGATCTTTCCAAGGTATGTTCCTCACGTTATTTCATTACGATTCATATGATTCTCTGACCAGTGATCTTAGCTATACCAAAATAATTGACAACTGTCCTGAAACACCAGCCTAATTCTATTAGTGTAATTATGGCAGTTTTTGTAGCAGTACTTAAATGTAGCATATTTTGTGCTATTATTTTACACTTGACAAAGCAAGACTGACATAAAAAATCAAGAAATGTCAATAATTAATTAATGTCATCATGTACTGTTATAACTGTCAAATGCGAAAGGTAATACAGGTAAATAAAGGAAAACGAAGTAAAATTTACAATGAAGCAATTAAGCCGTACAGATTTATCTGTCGCCAACTGTACATTAAAATTAAAAAAAAAAATTGTTAGTATCGTTTTTAGTGTTTTTTTCCGTTGTATTAATAAATACAACCTCAATAATTTTGCTCATCGTATTATAACTTAAAACCACAAAAATATGACGAATTGATATCTCAGATATTATTATTAAAATAAGATAGAATTCCTTCGGTTACGGCCAAAGGCGTGAGGGAAGCCAAAGTTCGTCATCGGCTTTGGCTTCGGCCTAAAAAAAAACATCTTCGGTTGGACTCCACTGGTATAGGACCGGACAATCCCCTGGACTAGGAAGAGAATGTTTCCACCCTGAGGCAGAGGAAGGTTGGTTTGAAAAATGGCGGCCAATCCCCAACAGGGACGATGATTGCCCTTTGACGACATGGTTGGAATTTTCTCAATAACCACTTTCGACTTTAACTCCCCCGCCTGAAGAAAATTTCTTCTTTCGGAATTTCTGGGGCGAAAGTGATAATAGGTGACTAATGATGTGTCTTCTAAGGAGGTTAGGACATTGACCTAGATACTTGCGGAATCTCTGAGGCGAGGCATTGAGTTGATATGAGAGGTGGCTGAGTTGTTCGCCGTTATATCGAGACCCTGAATTGCTTATTGTCTAGCTTCAGTTGAACGCACGTCCTGTTATAAAACCAACGGCAGTGCCTCTACCATTATCTTTAAGGGACCTTTCTCTTTGGGGATTCACTCTCACAGTGTCGAACATCACGAGCATGGATTGTCAGTAACAAAAAAGACCAATGATTTAGTTATAGACTTCAATTCGTTCACAAAAATCGAGCAAGAACTGCTAAAATAGAAGGGCTATAATGTGTTAAAGGCAAGTCAAAAAGTCAAAGTAAAAATATTCTTTATTGCCTAAAGTAAAATACTTATTGACAAAGATTTAAGGATAAATAAATAAGCTGGCAAAAAATTTCACAAAAAACATGACCATGGAAGGACCTTATTTTGTATTTCATCTTGCATCCTCTACCTGCATAGTTAAGTAAAATTTACATCTAATACTTACAAAACGGTTTGTATTAATCTGCTAATAGTGGGGTTTATTTTTTAAATAATCTATTTATTTTATCCTTTTTACTAAGAAAAAAATAATTGTGGAGAAAACCTGTTATTAAATGAAAAAAAAGTTTAAGCTGGAGAAATGGGAGGCAAGCATTTTGCATATACTTACGGATTTAGGAGTATAGTATAAAATTAGCAGATCTTTTCAACTGTCAACTTTACCAATTAAATAATATATAGAGTGTCAAATTTTGATTTATAATTGTTTGGGTCCCTCTGTTTTTCAACGTCTTAGTTACACTTTTCACACAAAATGATTTTTACAACTCCTGTATTTCCCTCCTTTGCTTTTCAGTCTTGTAATTAGCGAAAAAAAAAATTGAATTATATACAAATCAGGTTATTTATCGCCACTTTGGATCAAAAAATGGATTCATTATAACGGAAGTTCCAGGTATAACAAATGTTAACCGAAATTACTAATTTTTAAGTATTTTTATTAGGATTTCTAATAGTTCCTCTCTAGACCATACCCAATTTTTTAATCAGAGAGAATATCTCAACCATGAACAAATTAACTTTTTATGCATGATATTTTAACAAGACTGTATAGATCGTAATAAGGCCAGCCGAGGTTATTTTCTGTATTTTAGCACTAACCTACAGACTTAATTATATAAGAAAAAAACCCAGTTTTAAAACCTTGTAGTATTTCGTTTAGAGCTGCAAAACAAAACCAACAAACTAGCAAGCAATTATGACAATTTAGTTTTAAACGGAACACCCGTTTGCTCTTTTGAATATTAAATTCTCGTGAGAATTTTAAACATATTTCATCTTATATGCCCTATTCCTAACTTCAATTGTTTTTAAGATATTGACCATTGGAAAATTGACAATTTATCAAGGACCTAAAAACGAATTGCACATTTACCTTTAATCTCTCGTGATCTTTATTATAGTATCAATTTCTGCTTTAAAATTTTTTTAATAGTGCTTTCTTACATGAATGTGACAATTTGGTGATAAGCGAGCAGGTGCATTGGTGAAGCAGCTTTATTAAAAAGAAATATTAAAGCCCAATCAAAATAAGTTAAATTTTTAGAAAGTTCCTAACCAAATATGAATATAGTAATTTTAGTTTGGCACAAGGTAATGGTGAAGGGCTCTTTATTAGCTCCTGTTGTGACCGTACCGTAACAATTCGTAGGTACTTGTCCATTAGAATTGATAAAATTGAACTATGCGTCCAAGTGACCAACGCAGGGAAGATTTGGTTTTCGTTTTTAATAAGAAAATCTAAATTTCAGTAGAGGGTTGTAACGACTTGGAGGAATGCTGTAGGATGTTAGGAAATTCCTTGCGTTTAATAATTAATTAAATCATTTTCTTTGTTTATTTAATGTCATGTAAGACAATTTTTAAATCAATTTTTCTCGAAAACGCTGTAACCTAACGAATTGCATCATTTCGTTTATTTCCCATTTATTATTCTGTTTTCTATTCACCTATGCTGCCTTGCGCGCATATTAACTTAAGAGCTTTATTGAATAATTTTACTATCTTCAAAAACAATCTTATTCAGAATGATTTATTCTATTGTTGGAATTTCTTGTTGGCTAACGCAAAATATTAGCGACGACTCTGTTATTGTGGATGTTTAAAAATTTATCAGACAGAACAGGCTTGGGCGAGGGGAGGCGGGAGTGGAAATCTATATAAAATCTTCTTTTAATTATACAGTTTTGCTTAGAGAATGTAGGAATGTCGCAGAACATGTTTGGGTTAAATCGCAGCATGGTAATATCACAATAATTATTGTCAATGTGTACCGGCCACCAAATGCAAGCCTTAATGAATTTCTTTCCTATTGATGTGATTAGATTCTGTGCTTCGGAGACTTAAGTATTAATATGCTTGATCATGATAGTCCCCATGTAATCCAATTTGAAAATATTTTAAGCACTTTCAAACTCAGTCAGCTAATCTCTGAGCCAACTAGAATTTCACGTAGCTGCTCCAGCTTGATTGATTTAATATGTTACAATTCGGAAGATGTTCAGGATGTGGGTGTCAGGGACTCTGGTCTCTCGGACCATCTGCTAGTATACATCGTTCTAGACTTTCGTTCACCAGTGCTAAATAATAATACCTTTAAGTATAGGGCTTTACGACAAATTAATATGACTTATTTTCAGGCCGACGACTTGGAGGCCGCCCCTTGGAATAATATTTATGGCATAGATAATATCGATGAAAAAATTTCGTTTCTCACTGATAGCATTCTAGAGTTGTTTGATAGACGTGCCCCATTGAGAACAACATTAGACTTTTAAAAAACTTTAGAAATCACGCTCCAAATCGATTCAGACGAACTAGACTTACCGAACATTGCAACTATTATAAGCAGCTCCGAAATTTAACGACTAATTCTATATGAACTGAAAAAAATGTTTATTTAAACTGTTAGCTAACATTATTCTCGGTATTAAGTCTAAGTCATTCGGTGCAGATAACCTAAATATTACTCTAATTTCTTTGTGCTGTCCTATTATTATTCCATGCATAACACACATTGTCAACTATTGTATTTTGCAACAATATTTTTCAAAAAAAGTTAGCACATGTCATTCCACTAGGTAAAGTCAAAAATCCGACAGACTTTGATAAACTAAGGTCGATTTCCTTGTTACCTACGCTCTCCAAAATTCTGGAGAAAGTAATGGAATCTCAAATTTCTTCATATGTATACAGTAATAATATTATCCCGTATAAACAATCTGTAGATGATATTGTCAGAGCACAAGATTATAACGAGGCAACCCTTCTCATTCTATTAGATTTCACAAAAACTTTCGATGATTCATCATAATGTACTGCTTTGTATTCTAAAATATATTGGCTTTGGCCAGTCTGCGGTCGCAATGTTGGCGTCTTTCCTCGCGGACAGAAGCCAGAGGGTAATTCTGAATTGCAAACAATCCGATATACTCAATATCACAGCGGGTGTTCCCCAAAGCAACGTTCTTGGTTTTCTTCTGTACAGTATTTACACAATTAATTTCATGAAATCACTTCGCCACTGCAAGTACCACCTCTATGCAGACGATACTCAAATTTACCTATCTTTTAACCCCAATCAAGCCGAAATAGCAAAAAATCAAATCAACCGTGACTTACACTATCTTTTCAGTAAATCCAATGAATTCTTAAGATTAAACCTAGTAAATCCGCAGCATTATTATTTTGTAACGAGAATGAGCGTGCTTACGTCTTGAATCAACCATTAAAATCCAAATCGCCACCCATCCTGTTGCTTTTAAAAACTCGTCTAAATGTCTCGGGATCACGTAACTGCATTATCAGTATTAAAACCTTTGTACTCTCATCGACATGTACTTAATCAAAACACCAAAGCCTTGTCCGGCATTCTTATTTTGTCATAATTTAATTTCTCAGACAACGTTTTTGGCCCTTTTCTTGATTTACAGGCTAAAAATCGGGTTCAAAAGATACAAAATTCAATGTATACATTTTATTATGGCATTAGACGAAGATAGAGGGTTTCATACAAGCTGCCCGAGTTAGCCTGGCTTAACATGCAACACCGTCGTATCTTGTACTTTGCCTACTTTTTTTACAAGATTTTAAAATTTCACCGCCCTCCATATCTTCTCGATAAACTTCAATTCCGTACGGATGTGCATAATTTAAATTTACGCAGACAGTATCTGCTATCAGTACCCTCATACAACAAAGAACAGATTAAAAAAAAGTTATTCTTATAAAATTGCTAACTTAATTAGCAAATATAAAATAATCATTACGTCTTTGTCAGTTGCATCCTTTAAAAAATGAATGAAAAATAAATTGCTGGGTCAACAACTACACTAACAGCGAACCTCGCTAAACAAACAACTATTATTTAATTCCCCTCTCTACTTTGCATATTCCTAAAATAACTCTCTCACTTTCTGTCTCGTGCCACAGTTCCTCAGTAGCAGAGCGCTATTAACTTGGACGTGTACTTTCTTATGTATATATATTTTTTTGTATAATCACCCTGCACTACTCTTTTTTTTTAGAAAAACTTCCATTAACTTCCTTTACGAAAGATAATATTATTTTTTTTTATAATTATTTAATAGGCTTCATCCTATCGTAGATGTCTACGTTTATTTTCCTTAATTTGTAATTTTTTTGGAATAATAAACGTGTTTATCATTATTATTAATTAATTCAAGAGTACAGTTCTTTTTTTATAAAACCTTAAGCTTTTATAATCTCGAAAAAACTTTTCGGGAAAAATAAATTAATAAAAGCGCCTAAAAGAAATCGCTGGAAATTATTTATAAGTCTCTAGGTCAGTAGCTAGAGGGCGCAAGACGAATACCAATGGTCAATTAGAAAAGGTTAGAGATCAAAGATCCTGTGATTTTTAAATGACACTGTGAATTGTTTTCGTGCATTTTTAGTATCAATGATTTTAAGATGGGGCATGATCACAGTTTTTGTAGTATTGAGAATATCGCCTTTGTCCATTCACGGAATCGTAGTCTTTAAGTGTGAATGTGACGACACCTAATAACGTATGTTATTGGGATTCAGCATCATAAACCTATTTTAACTAAAAATATATTTTCAAAAATTAAAACTCATATAGATTTATGAATAGATCTATAATGAAACGTTATAAATAAAAAAAAAATTAGAATATTATATTTGAAATAAATCTGTACAAAAACACAATATTTCTTGGTTAATCAGTAATCGCCGAAATTGCGTTAATTGTTTGACGACAACTGAGAGAAACTAAGAGAAATTAAAATTTAGTTTATCTTTGGACAAAATCAAAAACCTAACCTTAATATTTTTATTGTTTTAATATAGATAGACTTTTTTTACAACATCAACCCAAAAAAAAGACCTAACCAGACCAGGGCTAACCAAAAAAGTATAGTAATGTTTAAAACACAATTACATACCAAATTATAGATTTAAAAAAATAAATTACAAAAGGAGATTTTTCTAGTCTGATATTCTCTTTTACCCTACTTATGCCCTTTTTATATAGAGAACGTATCATATTATGACGGCATATTTATCAAAAGTATATGAAAAGGAAAATATAAAACATTTTCCGAAATAATTTTAATATTACCTTTAGATGTCTTTATTAGTATGTAATTTGTATTGCATGCAAAAAATAATAGATGCCATTGTATAAGCTGGTTTAGCAAAATTTATAAAAAGTGCCATAATGTGTCAAACTCTTGCCCCAATTTCAATGACTGCAACTGCAACACCACGAGATCAAACACTGATATTTTTTATACAGATACTTAAATCAAATCTCATGGACTGAAGGTCCCTAAAGACGTCCCGTGTAATCGACAGAGAACCATACGAAAGTAATTCCTTTTTACCCGGTTTAATCCCAACAACCATAACATCTCAACTACTCGGTTTTTTATAAATCGTCTTAACTATTTTGGTCATATATCCGCTCAGAGAGAAGGAAATCAATTGCGGTTTCTTTATCATTTTAGGCTCTTTATTTGAAATTTTCAAGAAAACAAACGAGATACATGAGTTTGGTAGAAAGCGCCATCTGGCGTTCGGCGCAAAATTTAAACAGAACAGCTGACACGACATTTGAAAACTGAATAAGCGAGATCAAGCTTGCCCAAATCCGTTAACTCAAAACAAAGTTACTGATTTTTCTTTTTCCTAAAAAGATCTGAACATTGAAAAAATCTCAATTCTTTAGTTAAGGCAGCATTTGCTTCTCCCACTCCCATTCGGGACGCTCCACATTTGGTATTGATATTTTTGACTTCAGGATTCGACTCAATGTATAAAAATTATCAAAATAACCAAATTTCATAATCTAGTTTTTTAACGTTTCAAAAATATTTAGGGAAAAGTATCTGCTGAGGAGCTCATTCTCGAGTATGTAGCCTCCTAACGAAATAATTTTCGATATATTTTAGTTTTCTTTCATGACAGATTATTTTTTAAAAATATTAACGCTTCATTTCCGGACATCTTATTACCACAGATTTTGTGGTTTGGAGCGCATACTTATATTCACTATCACTATCACTCTCCAGTTTTTATACAACTTGGTTAACTTCTAATGGCGTAAACTTATTTCAAATATTTTTAGACATTGACATTAAAAGTTAGAGTACCAATGACCAGTAACCGGCGACCATATGCCCATGTATGAATAAATTATGAAGTAGGTATGTATTTTTTTACATGTGAGCCTGGAACTGTTAAGGTCCCTAGGTGCCGAAAAATATGTTTTATCATTTCCGTCGGTCTGTCTGTCCGTTTGTCTTCCGGCCTACCTTACTTAATGCACCTCAAATTTCGTATCAACATTTATTGTGGTTTGGAGAAAGGTAGATGGCGTTCGAGTAGCAAGGCCGTAGTCTCACAGCTCTTGAATACTTTTAATAATACTAATAGCATCAGTGGATAAAATATTACCAAAGTGTTGTGAAAGAGTGATATAAAGGGTTATTTAGTGCTCTCAGGAAAAAAATCTGTATTGTTCTATAGATTTATCCAAAATCGAGAGATTTAAAGTTCGGCATTCTAGAAGCGTGGATTTGATGGTCTACAAAATTCAAGATGGGGTTGACAGACAGGGATTTGGAGAAGATCAAAACGATGATTGTATCTACTCTTAAAGAAGTCTTTGCTAAATAAACGGAAGAACTTATAAACAAACATGTCGAGGAAAGAGTAAACTCAAAAATGTCCACCCTGAATGAGACTATAAACTCCCTAAGTAAAGAAATTGATAATTCGAAATCCGAAAATAAGCAAATGTCAACATTACTAGAACCGCAGGAACAAAGCGCGCATCTTTGGTATAGTGCAGGGGAGAACGAACACGTGAAAGGTGGTTTTAGACCTGTTTAACAAAAAAATGAAATCCGGAATTAAACACTCCGAGATAAAAAAATGTTATCGAGTACCAGCAAGAAACAATTCAGATAAGCCTGCTGCGATCTTGGTTGGTTTTTGTGGAGATTCCAGCCGCACAGCAGTTCTAGCCAACCTGAAACAATTAAAAATACCGGGTGTCGCTGTCAAAGAAGATTTGACTAAGCATAGACTGGGTCTCTTACAGTGTGCTGCCGCTAAATTCACTAGTAAAAATGCATGGATTCTTCTCGGAAATATATATGTTGAAGCTATCGGAGTGAACATTCGCATAAACAGTGAAAGTGATCTAAATAGAGTGCAGTATGAGAGTATTTGTGTAATAAAATGTGTTTTCCGGAGATGGTAGCTGTAAGTTTCACATACATCTGCTTATCGTTTTGTTTTTTTCTCTTTTCTCCGTAATGGTTTTTTTAATACAATAATACTCAATGCATATGAACGAGGATAAATAATGTACATATTTTTCATATTCTATTGAATACTGGCCAAAAAATTGTTTTTTTTTGTCTGTCAAAATGTGAATATTCTATTTATGTAGCCAATTGAAACGAAAAGAGAAATGTTCAATCAGAATTAATATTTCTAAAATAATTAAGTATCAGTTAATTTAACATAAGAAACTAAGGTTAAAAATCTTGTTTATAAAAATTCTCAAAAACTTTATATCAAGGAATCCTATATTTGAGACTATTCTATCTTTTGCCTTCTAACTCAAAAATTACATACTTTTGATTACAATTGTGCTGGCGCAGAGGCAATGCAGGTACGATTTTTTTTGTCTATATTTTTATAAACATTACTTATTAACTCTCCGAATGAGAGTTACACAAATAAACGTCAGGTCCTTAGTTCCTCATTTTCAAGATTTTTTTTAACTTAATCTCCGATAATAATATTAATGTGGTTTTTGTAACCGAAACATGGCTTACAGAAAATATCAATTCAGAGCTTGTACAGATACCTAATTACCAAATGTTTCAAGTAGATAGAGGTGGTGATGTGCGTGGTGGTGGTGTGGCTGCATACGTCATTAACTAATTTAATGCTAGAGTCAGTCTTATTAATATCTCTTCACAGATAGAACTGAAATGTGTGTGGTTAAAAATTGAAATAGGTAGGGCATCCCTGGCATTTGGCGTACTCTACCGACCTCCTAATAAAAATCTAAAGGTATGCGTTGAGAAAATTGATGAAATCTTGTCAAATGTTATACCGGAATATAATCATATAATGATCTGTGGTGACATTAATGTTATTTGTTAAAATTTAAATAACAGCCTATCGGATTGTTTCACAACATACGGTTTCAAACAAATAATATCTGAGCCTACGCGAATTACTCAGACAAGCTCATTTTTATTAGACCCAATCTATGTTAATAGTGATTGCATAGTCTCTAAATCGTGAGTTATCAATGCAGATATAATATCCAATCATTGCGAGCTAAAATTTGCAAATACTAGGAATGCCCCAAAATTCTTAACCATACGCGACTTTAAAAATTTTAATCTAGATCTTTTGAATAGGAACTTGCTTTAAGTTAACTGGGATTATTTCCTTCACCTGCAACAGATTGACGATAAAGTAATTTTTTTAAATAATAGTCCATTTAATATATTGACTACCATACACCTTATCGAATTATTAAAGTGAGCAAACCCAAAGCACCCTGGCTTACAGAAGTAATTAAAATTAAGATAAAAGAACGGAATGGAGCACTTTCAAAATTTAAAAACACCAAATCAGAGGAAGACATCAGAGGAAAGCTTACAAAATCATCAGGAATTTTACACTATCAGTAATAAGGAAAGAAAAAAAAAGTTTTTCAATACCAGGTTTGCATTTACTAATGCTAAAAAGGGCTGGAAAGAGTTAAAATCTCTAGGAATCACAACGCACGGGCAGGGGGTATCCCTAATAATCTAAAAAATTGTGAAGCTATTAATACCTATTTTTCAAATTTTGTTAATGATAACTCGAATGCCTGCCAAAATACTTACGTTAGAAGATGTACATAGGATAGTTGGAAGGATTAAGGTGAATGCGGTAGGTACCGATGGGCTATCAATCAAAATGATAAAATTATGTATCCCAATAATCATCTTATATTCTACATATTGTTAACTTATATCTTGAGCTGGGCTACTATCCAAAGCATGAACAGCCATAATTAAACGACTCCCTAAGATAAATACTCCAAAAGAATACGGTGACCTCCGCCCTATCAGTATACTCCCAGTACTCTTGAAAATCTTAGAAAAGATATTTTATCGGCAGGTACAATATGTTAAATTAATTCCTGAATGCCAGTCTGGTTTCAGAGAGTCCCATAGTACCATAACCGCCCTTTTAAATGTTAGCGTTGATATCTATAATGCAAATGATAATAAAAAAGTGGCGGCCTTGGTGCTGCTGGACTACTCTAAAGCTTTTGACACCGTCAACCACGAACTTCTATTGGGAAAACTAAAATATATTGGTTGCTGCTCAAGCGTACTAACTTTTTTGAATCCTATTTTTTTGACAGAGAACAAAAAGTATGCGTTGATGGATTTTACTCGATGCTCACACGGGTGCCATCGGGTGTACCCCAAGGCTCAATACTGTAACCTCTGCTGTTTATATTGTATACAACAGACCTCTTTACTCAGGTCAAGCATTGCAAGATGCAGGGTTACGCTGATGACACACAAATCTACATTGATTTCAAAACTGATGAATATCAAGAAGTAATATCTCATTTAAATGATGATTTAAGAGTAGTTTACGAGTATTCTCAATCACACAACCTCAAATTAACGCCTCAAAATTCTTATATGTGCTTTTTGGTAGTAAAACTATTCTCCCATTCCTACAGAATAATTTTAAACCCTCTATTAATAACAATATTTTGCCCTTTACTACAAAATATAAGAATCTAGGTCTTATCTTTGACACTGAACTTTGCTTTAAAGAACATGTAAAACATCTATTGAAAAAATCATATAATGCTCTAAAAATTCTCTATATTAATAAACATATTTTAAACTTTAATCTTACAAAAATGTTATGTGAATCAATAGTTCTATCTTTATTCAACTATGGTAATTTTATCTACGCGCCATGCTTAGATTATTTAACAAAACAACGTATACAAAGAGTGCAAAACACTTGTTGCAGACTTGTTTGGTCTGAAAAAATTTGACAGGGTTTCAAAATATCTTAAAATACTAAGATGGGTACCAATGTCAAAAAATTGGGAAACTATATGCTTTTCTTTGAGCATCGAGTGATTCAGAGTGAAAAACCCAGCTACATTCGTTCCCGTATTTGTCGACGGTCCTCTCTGCATGACCGTAATATAAGAGAAACACATCAACAAGCTTTACACATACCAACGCATAGAACAAATTTTTTACGTATACTGCTCCAAATAAAATTCATCCGGACTTTCACAACCTGACTAGTGCAGCTTTTAACAGGAAAATAACAGAAATGTATGTCAATGCGTTTATTAATGCCTAAGCCTGTATACACCTCTCTTCTCTCGTCACGTGACCATCCCCAGATTATAAATAATTTTTTCTAAGTTAAATAGGTATAACTTAAAATTTAATTTAATATTAAGTGAAAATTTTTACTAAAGTCTTCTAAATAACTATACACCGTAGGTACTCTAGGTTAAGTATAGAATAGCCCTC
The DNA here is from genome assembly GCA_030620095.1 of Kuschelorhynchus macadamiae. Taxonomy (NCBI): domain Eukaryota; kingdom Metazoa; phylum Arthropoda; class Insecta; order Coleoptera; family Curculionidae; genus Kuschelorhynchus; species Kuschelorhynchus macadamiae. Next base: position 213,577 of record JAUTXW010004244.1, read on the forward strand.
TTGTAGATGCTAGACTTCGCCTTGTACTTACGTGTAAATAAAGACGTATTTGAATTTGAATTTGATATAGGGAAGAACTGGTAAAATTTTGGTATGAATTTAAGATGCTGGAACAAAATGGCGGCCGCATAAAATGTTTAAAAAATCAGTCTGAAAAAACAACGCATTATATTGATTTAAAATTGTGCACAAACAGTCTGCTACAAGGATGAACTAATAAGATTTTCGTACGAATCCAATAAGTCGGAACAAAGTCACGGACTAATAGAATAGAACTAGCGTGAAAAAACTACATATTCGAACTAATTTTAACTTTAGCACATACATTAACTGTGACATATGAATGCCTTTGGTACGAATGCAGAATGGCGAAACCGTTTAGCACTTATTTAGTATTATTACACTACATACCAGGAATTTCCCTCTCATTTATTAGGAGAATGAGAGATAACATAATTTGAGTCTCTAATGTTAGGCCAGTCAATAGAGCAAAAAAACAGTGATTTGTTGCCAAAAATAGTAACCGGAAACCGAGTGCGTAATGACTATCAACATAGTCCGTAGTAATATTCCATTATGTTTTCCACTCGCAACTATCATTTGTTGTAAACAGTTTAATGTAAAAAATCGCGTTTAGTTCCATTTTTGGCTTATTAAATCGAAATTAATGAAGCAATCTTAATGGGGTAAAGATATGAATTGTAGAGAATAAAATTACAAACAATATTATGTGGTTGTAAACCAATCTACCTGGATGCGTCGTGGATGGTCTGATTCGAATTCTGCAAAATCATATCGAAATTAGAACTATCATACTGCATAACATATATGCTCATTTCGCACTAAAATTATGTGAAATACGTGAAAAATACTTCCGAACATGATCAAAAACGGCCGAACGCGTGAAGAAGCCGAGTAGCATGATAGCAATTAAGGGGTAATAGAGACGCTCCGCACTCAAACCCAGCTAGCACTAACATAGCTACAACTGTTTCCACTACTACTCTTCAAAAGTTTTTAGGTATTTATTACTAATAGTCCTACTATATATGAACAAACATTTTGGGTTACACGTTTTTAAGTATTATATATGTATTTGTTACTGCGAATAATTATAGCAATTTTCCATGTAAAGTAATTATATAATAACTATTGCCAAGCAATTACTTAAGGAATTGACTCCAAGGTAATCATTTCCTTTCCGTTACATAATAGTAATTATTCAAAATTACTGTTTCTAATGTGTTTACTAAATTACAACTTTTAAGTATCAGTACCTTTGTGATCTTTGCAGAGACTACTCCATTACGTTCAAATGTACTCCTATAACCTATTACTATAAAGTAAAACGAGTCGTTGCAGAGTAGAAAAAGTTATCGTCTACTGCTACTTTAAATTAGTTATTATCAGTCGTTGTTCTTCTGTTGCAACTTAGAAGTAAGAATTACAGTAATTATTTACTACAAGTAAACTATTACCTCTTGTACTTGAGGTTTCGGAGATGGTACGAGATTCGGTCGGTGATTTTATAAGGACAGTGGTAACAATAGAGTAACCAATTTTTGATTGGCTCGGCCACATTGCTGCTAAAATCGTTTTGTTTACTTTTCGCCTACGTGGGTTTCTTGTTTTAGTGTCTCATTTATTAGTTTTTGTGATTATTAAAATGAATATTGATTCAAACAAGAAGTTTTCAGCCATTTGGCCATATGGAGAGATGTATTTAAGCCTGGTTGACCGGTTTTTTGCTTGTAATTATAAAGTGTTTATGATGAATGTGTAAATAACTCACTCCAAGAAAAGTTATTAAATAGTGCATATTATTATATTTTGGTTTTATTTTGCTGTAAAAGACAATATTGTTTCGTGTCTTAGTGTATGTTTTACTTCATTTAGCACCTCAATTTGAGGTAGAAGCTCTCTAAGATTAGCATGAAAGAAACTTTATTTTGTAGGCCTTCTTCAGTACATATTACATTACTAAATTCACATGGCAGACAACTCTCATTAATCGCTTGTAAGTTTGTATAGTTCGAATAGAGTATTAAAGTAAAACATTGACATAACCCTACATTTACAACTGATGCTGCCAGAGGTTGTCAATAATGTCAATATAAAAGTAGATTAATTCAGTCATATTTTGCGAAAAACTAATGATAATATGGGTGCCTCCATTTAAACCTTTAGAAATTTTGCATCAGTTTGACGGGTGGGCTATTGTGGCCACTGTTCTTCTAAAGTCATTGTACGGTCTACAGCTATTAATTAGTTGTGTATGTGTTGTGTTATCGTCTAAGAGTAACAAGTTAAAATGGTTCACAATGGCTTCACATATCATAAGAAAAAAAAGTAGCTTTCGTCACTCAGCCACATTTTATAGAAAATTAAAAATATCACAAGTTGGTTATGTCACACCTGAACAAAACAACCTAAAGCGGTATTTTAAGGAAACAGAAAATAAAAACGAAACAAAAGGTTATGGTTATGACAGATGGTAGAATTATAGTAGTGACTCAAGTACCGCAACTCTCCGCATGCTACGACACAACGCACTAAATTTTAAAGAACCGGCGGAATGTTCCCAAATTGTAACCGCTTGGTAATAATATACAGTATAGGTTTAATAAGAACTTTGTATATAACTTTATTCGTACCACCTTAGTGTTCATTACTTCAGTGTAACTGGGCATAAGTGACAGTTGCCTATTTAAATCCTATGGAAGCAGTCATAGACACTTGATGTTAAGTAATTTTCTCAGTAAAGAAATGCAGCCGACCTAAAAGTAAAAGTCTAATAGACCGCCATTGTTTATTTTCATCTCCCCTATAAATATTTAGCTATGATGTTTGCGTTTATGAGTAGAAAGATTAAAAATGCATACAAATTAATCATTACGTTAAAAAAGGAATCACTCTTTATAATCAGATATTTAATGAGAATTACTATGCAAACCAAAGTCCGAAATTACATTTTTGAGATTTAAATTGGCCAATATATTTGACCAAAATGTATTGAAAATTAACGAATTTTAAAGGCGCGTAATTTTTTTACGACTATCAGCATATTCAGCAGAAAAATTGCCTGCGTTTTAATTTTAGGTCCTTAGCACAGCTAGAAAACTAAGTGAAACGCATGTATCCTACCTCAAATACCAATAACGTATTCTATACGCTCTACACCATATTCCCAATTTGAGTGTTTGTAGACGCCATAACTGTTTTGTTTGCATTAAAACGAACCATACATATTTTTAAAACAGATTAAATAAAGACAGAAATAAGGAAGTGACGAATAGGGTGAATTATTACTATTCGGCTACTTAAATGGAACTACACAATTCCGTATTATCTACATAATGGTTCCCCATTTTGGTAATGACTACGTAGTCTCAGCTTAAACAGAACGTGGAGACACCAAGTTCCGGTTACTTCAGTTAAAATATTTGTGATAACAATGACGTATTTATGATTAAAAGTGGAAAGTATTAATTTTTGATTTCAATTATCTCAGCAACTGCAGAAATCTAACATAATATGTAGGTATTTAGTCTTACTATACAGACCAATTAACATATCTCGACATTGATTTAACTGTCCATTAAAAATATTAACTAGGTATAGGCTTTACGTATATTCTTCACCATTGTATAATGAAAATAATATGCTTTATTTATTTATCAAGCTTAATAGCAAAGACTATGTAGCAAAGCGTCCGATAACAGCATTTCCGTTAATTATCTGTGCAATGTAAATAAAGAATCGGTTTTCTGGAGCTCAGTTACCCCCATAACAAAAAAAATTCTAATAGCTCCCCAGATTCTGAGATAATTAAAATTGAACAGTAATATATTGCGCGCTGAGCGTCTCTATTACTACGGTTCCCATTGGCTGCGGTGCGTTCCCCCGCTACTTTCCCACGTCCGGCCGTTTCTGGTCATGTTTGGAAGCATTTTTTGCGTATTTCACAGAATTTTAGCGCGAAATGAGAATATACGTATTGTAGTATGATACTTCTAATTTTCATATGCTGAAAAATAATACATTCAAAAAAATTCAAAATGCAATTGTGCAAAAGTTAAAATCCCACAGCGCCTGGTTTTAGTATGCATAAAGTATATGTCAACAACTATTATTTCGCAAAGTGCCCTCACTTCAACTTGAGAAATAATGGAGATATGAAAAAGCGTAATTTTTTCGATTTTTCGGTTGTTTCTCCTGTTATAATTATCCGATCAAGTCGTGTAACCATATCATGTTCTTTGTAATTTTATTCTCTACAATTCATCTCTTAACACCATCAAGATTGCTTCATTACCTTCAAATTGTCTAAAACAAATATAAACAAATGATAGGTGCGAGTGAAAAACATAATGGAATATACTATGGACTATCTTTAGTGTGATGGCGCACTCGGATTCCGGTTAATATTTTTGTCACGAAAAAAATCTCTATTTATTGACCTATGTATATATTATTACTAAATAACTCGCGCCGAACTAAACTAGGCCATGCTTCACTTTCCATGATAAAAGTAAGGATTCATAATGAGGAAAATTTTGGGTAAACACAGTTTAACAACTTTTTATATTTCTTAAATAAACTCTTAAGATGAGTGTCAAAGTATGAAAAACAACCTTGTCCATTACTGTTATCAAACATTTGACAATCTGACTATAAGAAAAGTGTGCAAAAATTTTCCCTTTGTTTTCTTAAGGTGAGTTAAGTGAGTATAAAAATAAATTTAATTTAAACGGTCTCTATCAAAAAACAGTAATATACATTTCGAAATAAGTTACTTTAAAATAATAAACTATTAGAATTTTTCGAAGATAAAACTACAATAAGAGGTTGTTAATTATATTTAGAGAACTGTTGTAATTAAGGATTTTTCCTCTAGAAAAGCTAAAAGCCGAAATTAGAGGATAACAGGATTTTCTACAATGAGCCTGGCTTTCCAAACATTATTTCGCTGCGGATGTAGAACCGGGTTTCGTTTCTTTTTATGGTCGTTATAAAGTTTAGATATTTGTCTGACTAATAGTCATGTAATAGTAAAATTGCAAATATAAATAAATATAAAGAGTGGAATGCAGAGTTATTCGACATGATTTTCTGATATCTTTTTTATTGAAAACATATAATTCTTAACTTATACGAGGTTACGTAATAATTGAATATTGAATTAGAAAATGTCTATTTTATTACTATTTTTATTTGAAGAACAAAAATTGGGGTCATTTCTTATTCAAAAAATGCTGGTGATTTTTGTATGACTAACGCTAAGGCACATTTGTAAATGTTGTATTTTTTAACACACTTGCTATAAAACTCTATATTTCCATACCGTTCGCCAGAGGCGGCTATTCAGGTGAAGTAGGTGAAGTGCTACTTCACCAGGAAAAATAAACAAGCAAACATCTAACTATATTTATTATATATCTCTTAAAATTTTAGTTTTTACATTAATTTATTCACCTAATTGGTAAAAAATAAATTGTACATCTCGAATAAATATTTTACTTGACCCTTGGCGGCATGTCTTTTTAAAACTTTCAATCGAACTTTATTATAATAACTATAACAGTGGCGCAAACAGCTTTGACTTGGCTGGAGGTGCTATGTTTAGTTTACGATTTTCCTACTATGTTGCCATGACAACGCGTATCCGATAGCCCAGCGTCATACAACGCTCTCGGTGAATTGCAGGCGCAGTACACTACACCCAGGTGTCGTTCAGTTTGCGGTGTTGTTTACTTTTATTTTCGCGGATTACGCTGCAACCGGTGAGTTCCTTTGCAGTTAACTTGACTGTTTTGTGCTATATGTATTTATGGTGTTGTTACAACTTCAAATTGGAAGTTAGTAAATGTGATTGTTCAAGACTGGAATAATCAATCCGCCTTGCGAAAGGATTTTTAGGGGAGATGAACGATTTTGAATTCACGTTTCAAGCATTAGTGTTTAATGACATTTTCTCAATCACGATACTATTTGACGTTCTTCAAAAAAAAAATCGCTGGACATTCATTTTTGTATATCCAATATATAACGCTGTCGTGTCTATTACAGAAATAAATCATTACAAACGTGAGCTTGCTAAGCTTTCACCTGAAGAAATTAGGGCTAAGTATAGAACCCTTTTTTATGAAATATTGGACCATATTTTAACAGAAATGGCACTAAGATTTCAAGACTGTGAAACACTTACATTTTCATGTTTGGCAGGTTCTGCTACATTTTCCGAGTGGCTCATTTGAAAATTTGTTACAATTATATGGGGAAATATTTTCAAAAAGTCAACAACTTAAAAATGAGCTTGGTCTTATTTTTGCAAATGAGAGTAATTGGAATATATCGCTGCAGGAGCAAGTGTAAAAAATTAATAAAAATTTTTACCGAAGCATATAAATTGTTTTCCCTTATTTTGACAATACCGTCGACAAGTGCTTCAGTGGAAAGAAGTTTTTCTTGCTTCAAATGTGTAAAAACTTATTTAAGAAATACAACATCTCAAGAAAGACTTACTTCTCTTGGCAATATTTCAATTCAAAAGGAATTTCTGGAGGAGATTAGGGCAACTCATCCGTTTTATGAAGATGTTATAAATAAATTTGCTGCTATGAAGAATAGGAGAACTGATTTAGTATACAAAATCTAGTTAAGTCGTAAAAAAATATTCTACTCCTCTACATATAAAAATATTCAGGAAAAAAAATTATTGCGATATTTTCTTACTTCACTTGTACTTCACTTACTTTTTTACTCGAGACGCCACTGCCGTTCACATCTTCTCACCTCCAGTTTGGGTATCTATGGACCATACACATAATATTGTTGAAAAACAAGATGGGCTGATAGGTACTTTACTTGCCTTGAAAAATGAAGTTAAAATAGAAAGCAAAAACAGAGAACCCGTCGTCTGACAATTAAAAAACAAAATCATCATATAGAATGTGATTTGAAAGCACAAACGCATATGCTCAAACGTTCTTAATACTAAGAAGTGAAATAAGAAAAATGACAATGTGACTGCCTGACTCACCTGATTCACTGTCTAAAATGGTGTGTGTTCTTAACATAACGAACATCAAATATATTAAGATTTTTATAGATATATTTTCGTTTTTGCAAAAAAAACTGCAAAAGATTGTTAAAAAGACTGCTGGAACTGCTGAAAGTGATATCGCTTTTATCTATCTAGCTATCTATATTAAACTAAACATAACGCGATTTATTTTTAACGCATTTTCTCAGCGAATGCGGCTCACATTGCATGTAGGACTTCGTCGTTTTTTTTGCTATTTTTGTTAACTTTTTATAAACAATTTCATTGTGTTACATTGTTCTTAGAATGTCTGTGATATATATATATATATATATATATATATATATATATATATATATATATATATATTGCAGTGGCGGCTCTACCATAGGGTCATTTGGTCAATGACACCCCAAAAATAGGTCGATATTCTATCTCGATATTGTTTCGGACGTTTTTAATCGATGAAAATCGATTTATATACTGTTTTTGTAATATATCTTTTTTTTATGATCCATGTGTGAGTTGGAAATAAAATGTTGGTAGTGACTAGTGCCAAAAAACTAAAAACTGCTTACGAACTTAATTTTGCAAAAATGTCCAATTTCAAGGTGGTTTGAGTTGTGAATGTAGATGAAATAAAATGTCGGTAGTGCAAAAATTAAACAACTAACGAGTGCTAACGAAACTAATTTTGAGAAAATAACCGAATTCAAGGTAAGTGGTCGCAATTTGTCAGAACTTATTATACGGCAAACTAGTAAAGACACAAATAAAGAGGTTCATCGAAACTTTTACAAAAGTATGTACGATTTAGCTAACTGGATATGTGGTTGTGAAGTCTCTAACTCATTTTACTGTTATGTTTGTTTGTTGTTTTCTAAGGACTCATCGGGCTCATTATGGTGCAAAACTGGTGTTAAAGGCTTAAAACCCTTAAAAGAAAAAATAATCTGCAGATCACATGAAATGTTCGGTGAACTATGCTACGGTCGGAAGTGTTGATATTTGCACTCAGCTAGACACAGCTTATAGAAAATCCCTTAGAGATTTTAATGAAAATGTATCCAAAAATCGTTATATTTTTAACAAAATGAAAAAAAAATTTGTGGAGCATTCGAGCTGGCACTACGTGGCCATGATGAAACGGCTTTGTCTGAAAATCCAGGGGTTTTTCGAGGGATTATAAATTTTGTTGTTGGAGTTGGGCCAAGATAGACTATCCGCTTTAGTTTGTTGTTATTGTTATTGTGTGATATTGTTAAGTATCGAAAAATTGTTTATAAAAGGAATGTGCGTGCAATTTTAACGAACGTGTCATGACAACGACGAGTAGACTTGAACTTCAAGAGAATTTAAAGCTCAATTTAAAGATAAGATATTTATTTTTATTTTAAGTATGCCTATTTTTAAATTAGTTATCGACCTTTCTATATATTTCACCACGAGCCGCCACTGATTGTATATTGTGGTGGCCAGGTACTAATGAAAAGATGGTAACGTGTTTCTTAGCTTATTTGTTTACATGAGCAGGGTAACATGAGGTCAATAAAAATAGATTGGGTTAGGTTTAGTTTATATTAGGATATTTTTAGGTAACTATTTAATTAAAATAATATAAATATATCAATTCAAATATAATAGGACGCTAAAAGCAGGAGAAGTACTTCTAAAATACACATGTCAGAGGAGTTGTCTGTGAAGAAAATATTTACAATGTTTTATGTCATGCGTCCGGATGTTAGATTATCATATTAAAGCTACAAGCCGATTTCTTGTCAATATTTTAATATAGTTTTTGGGTATCCATGAACAGATACTTGATACAGTGTGACGAATTTCAAGTAAAGATAAAGTAGAAGCACAGAAGAAAGCAGCAACAAAAAATAAAGTAGGTGCTAGAAGGGTTATTCACACAATTGAAGGTTTAGGATACAGAAGAAAATTCATTTTTAAACATATTTTATAGTAAAAAAAGAACTGCTAAAGCAGTTAGCAAAAAATATCCTCAGAAGGAAGCAGTAAGTATTGATTTTGGAAAAAACGTACCGATGTTTAATATTTCTACTAACGACGTATAATACAAGCAGCGGCTATCCATGTATGCCTTTATTGTCTATGTGTTACCCAGTTCCCAAAACTTTTTACATACATCTTAACACGGAATGAAAAAAGTAAAGTAATGTGGTTTGTTCCATTCTCTATGATTTTGTTTATAACTTTTTTAAACCATGTGTTACAGAGTTAGACATTTTTTGCGATTTATGCAGCGGACAAAATAAAAATTTTACCATATCCAGATTGTTACACGATGCGTAGTGAATATCGAACAGTGGCTGGAATCAATAAAAATCACATTTACCGTTAGAGGGCCTACATACGTGGAATGTGCCTCAAACATGGCACTAATTAATCTAAAAGCTAAACCTGGAGTTCCAAAAGATTACACTGAAGTGTTTTGGAAAATATACATTTGGTTCATATTTAAGTAGGTTAAAAAAAACACCTTTTCCATCGCTTTCACTCAAAAAGGTTCAAATATCAAGAATCCCCACCACTGACAGTTCACGAAGTCATAATGGAGGCTGGGAAAAGGCAAAAATTGAAAAGAACAGGAAGAGTTGTTTTTAAGGAGGTATTCAGGATCATAAGTTAATTCTATAAATATATACCGTAAGTAAATAAAGCGCCTAATCAATATCATCACCTGCATTCAGCCCGTTTTTGCCTAATACGCTTAGGCATTGATGAATAAAAATTATAATTTAAAAAAAAATTGAGCTTGCATCTAATTGGAGTTTAAAAATATCATGAAAAAACTAGCAACAATATAAATATTTATAGGCTAACTCATTATATTAATACTATATTTATGATGCTTTGAATTATATTTTTCGAAATTATTCCAAACTTGGAAATTGTTAATAAGCAGCTTTTTCCCCTATACTAGTCCTATGTATAGTGTTAGTGAACCTTTGGAAAACAGGAAGTGCAAAACTTCTGTATTGCTTTAAACTACCTACGTGTACACTTGACCTAGAATATATGCAAATCAGCTCCAAAGTAGTCAAAACTTGGGTAATTTGGGCTGTTTACTCTATGATTTTGCCTAAAGATTAATCTTATTGTTATGATATGCCGAACAATTATCCGTGAATGTGTTTAAGTAAGGGAGACTACAATTATTACAGCAAGTTTCTGTGCATTATCAAGAACGACTCTCTGAAATAACCGTAAGGCTCTCTTCTACTTAGAACCTAAATAGTCCAAAAACATCGGTAAATTCACCTTTACTCACAGCTTCCTTATCCACTATTCACAATAAACAGTCTATATATGCATATAATTATTTGGTAATAACTTTTTACAAATCCAATAACTGGAATTAATTTATTTACGTAGTTTATAATGAATAAATTATGGCCTTTAATATTTCCATACTTCCATAAAAAGGTTTTATTCCAGGAAATGGAATTTTACCGAATATTTGAACATTTTATTAGGTCGCCATTTTGTTTTTATAGGATACACCCTAAAAATGTACCAATCTTCACAATTTCATCTCCATATTACAAAAATTTGAAGTCAATTGGATAAGTAGTTTTTGAGTTATTCCTCGTAGAGACAAAATTGCCGACCGACAAATAGACGGAAATGGGAGAATATTTTTTTTGGAGGTTCGTGGACTAACAAACGCGAAGATCTGCAAAAAACTCGGAAGGTGATTTTTTCACGACTACAATATTTACCTCTTATGAGTTAAATAAAAGGAAAAAACACAAAAAATTAGCTCGAGCCTTGACTAAACTACAGAATTCGGAATATAGATATCGAGAATAGTACTGTAATGAATATGTTACTTCCATAATCTTCAACTTTTCTTAAGCACTATCTTTTTCGTTTTTAACTTTGAAAAGCTTTGATATTGGCTATATATTGGAATCAATCCACCGAACATTTTCCTAACATTTTTATAGCATCATGAAGGAAGGGAATCATCATTGCATTGCATGAAGAATAGTTTTCTGTAGTCTGTAGTTTTTTTAAATGTAGGACTTTTTTCAAAATTGCATTAGAAAGAGCTTATTAAATAAGAAACTCGATTTAATTTAATAATTAAAAAATAAAAATTTTGCCAAAAATTGATTTTTATTTTAATATTTATTTTAATAATGAAATGTAGATAAAAAAGCGATTATACTCAAAAGAAATCAACAAAAAGCTTGTTTTTAAACAAAGAATAATTTGGTATTCTTATTAGTAACCACTAGAAGTATGTTTTCACCATTAAGCATAAATATCATTATAAAGACAATTCCAAATGTCATGCGGTTTTTGTTGTTTTGTAGGTTATGTACTGGACATAACGGACTGTTTTATCACAGAGTTGGAATAAATTGCTTTGTTTGTATCGGACCAATAGAAGCAGCTTTACTTAGATTTTTGTAAAAAAATGTGAAGAACATTTTTCTAAAAAAAATTCGAGGGGAAGGGCAATTCCTTTTTCTCGAAAATGTTCGATAGATTAACGCCACTAAAACTATCAGCGGTCGACTTATTCATATTTTCAAATTGCCTTGGTAATTAAGATTAAATTTGGATTTGCAAAAACAATTGAAATCACAAGTCATTTGTGACTCACCTCACGTGCTGTGGTGTAGTTTGCTCTGTATTGCACTGGCATTTGTACTGTACGTGGTTCTTTATTCGTACGATACAGAGCACTCGCACTTTGATTGTTAGATTAGACTGGGTTTGGTTAAGAACAATTGAAAGTACGATTTGATAAATTGTTCGTTTGTAAAATTATGAACTTGCCTCGCCTGCCGCGGCGTAATTTGCTCTGTATCGCACTTGCATTTATCTGGCCAATATAGAAATAGCCATGAACAAAGCCCAGAGTACTTGAGAGCATACTGCGTATAATCAATATTTTGAGCACACTAAAAGCAAAGCTTTATCTTTCCGTTCAGCTTTTAAAATATATGCACTGGAACGCATTAGTGTGAACTGAACACAAGATGTGCACCTTGACTTTGCCTTCAACTTATAATCTATTAATTTCAGTTGTTATTCCATTGTCAAATAAATAATTTTAAGTCTAATCCAGAAAAAGAATCATGAAGAATAAACATGGTATAAACCATAAATATAACCCCACTTATAATCTGAAGAATTATACATTAATAATGCTGGTGTTTCACAGGGCAGGGGAAAAGAAATCCTAATAGCTCAGGTGCTTGACGCTTTGGTTTGATGGAACACTTTAATTATAATGAGATTGTTCATTAGTAAGTCACTGGAAAATGGCTGTGTATAGAGGTTTGGCTTTACGCTGCCCTATATATGTATAAAGCTTAAGACAACATAATAAGAACATATTTCACATTCCTTGAAAAAAAGTACAATTTATTTATTTTAAATGTAGACTACTTATTCACCTTTGAATAATAAACGCTTTTGTTACGTATTGAGAGGGGCGCAACTAATAAAAACAACTTTACTACCATTTATATCCGGTTCTATTTACCATTATCCACATAATTTTTGTAGCACAGTTTGCTTTTCAGGTTCCTAATCCTTTTACAAATTCAACAACTTGAAATAGCCTGACCGAGGAAATACTTAACTCCCGCCAGAGCAATTTTCGCGCACTAGATCTTTTCAATTTATGGCGATGTTATTTTCTTTTTCTCTTACCTTAGAAAAAGATATGGGCAGTAAAACAACTTAGCAGATGTAATGTTTCTAAAGTTTTTCGAATTCTAAAGAAATATTATTCTTATTGGCTACTTTTGCTAATAGTTTTACAATAATTTAACTATAATTAAGATTTTTTTGTACAAATTATCAAATAACTAAATAAAACTTTAGAAGCTTATAAATAAACGTACTCGTAGTCATAAATCTTACCTAAAATCATCATATTTGCCTTTTTATTTGATACATGGTTAAGCCTGCATAAAGTATACAATTCTAGTAATGAAAGCCTTGACTGAATCAGATACGTAGGGTTGATGAAAGATTACATTTTCATTAATAGTGGACAAAGAAAAAATATAAGTTTGATTCAAGTTTGCTTTATACTAAGTATAATACAAAAATATGATCCATTTAAGGTTAATATATTTTACACTTGATGGCTCGTCTATTCAAAGTATTATCCTTCTTTGATTAAAGATAGAGGGCAGTGTAAGTAATCCTAAACAGACAAAGCCGATCTTACAGCATTCTGAGTATCATAGCCTTGCAATCACTCTCACACATTTTCTTTGTGCAACAAATACTTTATTTATTTATTAACGGCTAACCCATTTTACAATAAAAATATATAAAAAATTATATAATAAAATACACTTATAGTGCACAAAATTATCAAAAAAGCAAACACAGACTGATGGAAAAAAGAACAACAAACAGGAACGAGAAATCCAGTTTCTGTGGAGTGTCCCTAGCAGAATAGCATAGTTAAGATGGGAGTGTATATAATCATAGTATGCACTCATAAGCATAACACGAGTATTTCGATTCATAAAGGTTTTTTTACACATTCTTTTTGTGAATTGAGTAGTGCGTTCCCCACAGGTTAATTTCGTGTCTAGAAGAAATTTGACACGTTTAGTATTTTTATTTAGTGGTCTTAGAGTTGTTGATTCATTTGTGTTTAGTTTATTCGAGACAAGCCACTTTTGTATGTCACTGAACGCATTCCGGACACTAGATTCAATTGCTCCTAAAAGTTATAATTATTGATGACTGTTGTGTCGTCTGGGAATAGTAAGATATTTGTAGTGGCTGATGTGCTCGCAGGAATGTCATCTATGTAGGTATAAAGTAGAGGTTTTAAAACTGAACCCTGGGGATACACCATCCTGAATTTTATGTTTTGTTGATATTTCGTTATACTGAAATTATAATGATTATAATATAAATAACATCGAAAGGGATGACAACTTCTTTTTTCTCATATTGTTACGTAAAAAGATTTTTGTTAACTTTGAAAATGTTATAAATTTTATTATAAAACATAGTTATAACAACTTCCTATTCTGCAAATATTCTGCTTATAGCGGCGCGTATACTTATAATGTTGATCAAATCCATTATAATGTAGATCTTTAAACTATCTTCGAAATCCATGACGGAATTCAATAAGGATGGCTTAACCCAATCTGGATAGTGTCAAAGTTAGAAAGTCTTGCGGGTCCTTTGGGATGCGGACCGTGATTCTACGGAACCCATGGAACCCCCTGGGTATGCCATTCTTCCTCACGTGATTCTTAATTAAAAGGTTCTTATGAGCGTGGGAGCTACGTATTATACCTTTCTAGTTACAATCACGTGTTTAATAAAGAAAACAAATTGAGACACATAAGCCAAAACTAAATTTAGATTTTATTTATGCTACAATATTTTTATTAAAAATAACATAGGTATTCCTCGCTCAATAATATTCCTTATACATAGAAACTCAACGAACTGATAAAATAAAAACTATATTAACGTTAAATTTGACCATTCCCTTGATTTAAAACTTGAAGGTTATTTTTTTTTATAGATTACCGAAATTTTAGTTTATTTTCTTAATAATATTATAAAAATATGTACCATCATTAATAAGGTAGTTTTTTTAACAATATAATAAGTTATAGTATGATTCCATAATAATCCACTGGTTTATCAAATATAACTTAGTTCCTTTGTTACACTAATACCACATAATAAATTGCAGTGCCTAAGTCATGCGTTCTTTAAGCTTCAATGCCCAGGATAAATGAAGCCATTTAAGTAAGTTATGTCGGTGAAATAGTGCCGTAACATTTACAACTTTCCACACAAACAACTGAGCGTGAGCTTAGAAATCGAGGGGCTCTAAATTTCTGTTTGAGTCATTTAGGGCGGGTATCAAGTAAAGGTAAATCGAATTAGATTAGAAACTCGTCGTAAATAGTAAATAATGACAATTTTTGGTGGACGCGAAAATAAGCATTAAAACAAGTTTATAAGATTATGTACTGTTGATGAACTATGATCTGGTAATATATGAAATTGTTTTTATACTGCACATTACAAACTTTACTGTAAAATATAAAACAATCTATTTTAATTTAAATTGTACTTTTGTCAAATTCGACGCACAATCGCTATATACGAATGTACCTATTCCAGATTTAATTTCAATAATATTCATTATAATGTTTTTGGTGTTTTACAACTGAGAGAAACAAGGCTTACAAAATAATGAACTTCTACGAATAAATTATAAATTTGTAACGAATGATTTTATGAGGAATTTAAATGTCTTTATTGTTAAATTGTTAACAACAAAATGTCTATTCAGAGATGGTGCCCAAAATCTCTACATGTTTCTAAATCCTCGAAGTCAGCTAAACCTAAATACTTACAAAATTTGGCCAGATTCCCTTTCTAGATGTCGTTCAAACGAAAACGCATGGTATAGCAGAATCGTTTACAACTGAATTTAGGAAAAGTCTAGGTTCTAGAGAGACTCTGCTAGTTCAATATACTTAACTTGTAGTCCGGAAAACATTGGGGTTAATAGCGAGCACCTAAACTAGTTATTGGGCTGGGTGGCTAATAATACTATTTATAGCGCAGATTAACAAGTGTTTGGAATTGACTCATTCGCTCACAGGACAATAATTAGGAAATGGAAAGTCGAGCAATTTCATGTTAGACTAGCACGTACAAGTGGAACACGTATAGCCTCTAAAGCCTTCATGTCTGTCTCTTCAACCCACTCTGAGATAAACCAGGCCTCAAATACTTGACAGAAGCCAATTTAAAATCATTAATGAGGTTCCACAATGCACGACATTAACTGATTACCGCCTAAAAAATACTTCATTCTTCTACAATTCGAGTTTTGCCGCCAAGTAGATGTAGTTATTAGCAATTAAAGAAAACATTTACAATAATGAATTTAAAAAGTTTTGGGATGAATCTAACAGATGTAAATTTGCAGCGTCTGCTCAGCAAAAGGGCGGCAATATTGAGGGGAAACTAGTGACATGCAACAGACATTCAGACTGGATTCTGTCAGTTACTAAGCTAAGTGAAGGTTCTCTTTGCAGAGGTTGCGAACAAGAATATGATGCAGTATTACATTAATTTTTGCAAGTGCTCTTCTGCCTTATCAACCGATGAATTTATCCTAGGAGAACGCTGGCCTACCGTGCGTCGCCAGTCTAAAGAATGTCTACTTAGGTGACTTAACCTCCTATTTTATAATAGGCTAGTTGATGACTTAGGGTGAGCGATGTTCCCAGGGATCATGTATATGGGGTCTAATGGGGCGTAATAAGTCGCTTTCCTCCAAGAAATGGAAATAAATGACATTATCATGATGTTTACTCTATTATTTAACGAAATCATAATTCAATTTCTAAACTCATATCAAACATATTTGAGAAAGTCTGATAATAATTTGTTTCAGTCTACCTAAAGAGAAAAATCTCTGACTACACTTCATTTAAACTGAGCCAACCTTCATTGACTTGCCGTATTGGTCTCCCGTTTTAGCTCTTTATCTACATATAATGTTTATAGGCTTTGTTGTGCTTAAGTTTACTAGAAATCAAACAAAAATAAAATGCAATGCAACGGGCAGGATATAAAATTATGATTTTCCGCCAAATTTTAAAATATTTACTCTACTGTAAATATTTTACTCATAAATTAAAAGCATTATAAGTTCCCGTTTTAAAATAATCAAATATCGTTTATTTAGATTGATGATAATAACCCACGTTTTTGTCTCTACTGAAAAACCCACTGCTTTTTACGTTTAAATATTTTGTATATTTGATAAATTTACTCAAAGACCTTTATTAACGAACGAAAATGTAAACTGGATAATATTTCCTAAAATTGTATACGTAATTTCTTTTTTTTTTCTTTTTAATAATCTAGTAACAATTTCATAATTTTACCAAAATAACTACATGCAGTTCAAATTTATATTAATATCTTAATTTAATTTTAATAATAATCCTGACTTATTAAACAACTAAAGGCTGCTGGAACTTATTATTTTTCAGGAGACTCCTACATCAACCAACTAAATGCTTAGTAATTTCATCTGCGTCGACAGAAAAAAAAGTTGCTGCGTCATCTTATGTAGGTTAAGTCAACAAACCAGTTCTAAAAACCTATTTATATGAGCGCTTGAATAGCGGTTGATAGCTCCGGTCTCTCAGAGCTGTACTTGTCAATACAATTTTGGATGAAATTTTCATTCAATTCCTAACTGAAGCCCGGCGAATGGATAGAGTAAATCCAGGAGCATGAAATGTCCAATGAAAGTATATTACAGCTTTCCCAGCCGGATGGTCCGCTGTCTCATTGCCTCAATTATCCTAATGGCCAGCCAGGCAAATCGAGTTAACTCTGTTAAACACGGCCTCTTTAGAGCTATGCATTTAAATGTAATAGATAGATTAATGTTGTTTTAAGAGAGAACGCTGATCGTCGCTTCTTATGTGAATATACTATGCGCAACAACCAGACTAATTTACGCACTCGGTCGTCTGCCGTTGATTTCCGCCCTGATCCCTCTTAACTGCTTAAACCAAAAGGAAAAAACATTCTCATCTTCGCATAACCCCAGTCCTAATACATACGCGAGAGGTCGCGTGTATATATTTAATCTAACATTCGACAAGCGATCTTTTTTACCATTTTTTTTATTTAATTTTGAATTTGGGAAATGTAAAACCTGTAGTGAATTTAAAATTTTAGATTTTATAACATATCGCAAGTTACGATTTAGTGGGGGTGCAGTCAAAGTAGTATTGCCTCCAAGACATCCTCGTGTCTCGCCTGGATAAGTCGATGGAGCAATTATCACTCGTCGCGAGAGACAATAGATGAGTAGTGATACCGGGAGTATTTACCTACGAGCAATGTACTTACAAGGTTTATGCATAAACTGCATGTAGATTTGAATGTTGGAATACCAAGACAAAATGTCATAACTTATAAAAGTCATAAATTTTGCGAAAAATGTTAATAGGTAAATTTTCTTGTTTGCTAAAGTTAAAACAAATCATATGTTACTTTTTATACTTTTGATATATTGCCGTGTTTCCGTATAAAATCAACCACTGTGCGGCACTGGCGACGGCGATGGTATCATCTGGATACTCTTTTTTTTTGTAAAATAACATGAATCGTAGAAAATTAGAAACAAACAAAACTATTAATTTTTGATGGAGTATTATTTAACTTTTAAATTTCACCAGCTCTAAATTTAAGAATAATTAAAAAATATTTAAGCAATTCCATTTAAATATTTATTTTGTTCTTTTTGTTTTCTTCAGACACCCTACACATAGAAACATTAATCAGCCACAAATTAATCGATAATAATTTATCGTGCGCCTGTACAGTTAAAAAATTGCTATTATTAAAATTAAAATATATTTAAAGCCACAAAAACAAAATCTAAATTTAAAATCAATAAAAAAATTTAAGAAAGGCCTTTCGTTTTCTAAAAAAGATTGATGTTTTAGAAACAACCCAAAATTTGGTAAATTTTTCCACTGCAATGTTTTAGTAAAATAAATCAGACGAATTTTATTGATGCAATAATATCCTTTGATAGAAATGGAAAGGCGTATGTATTTATATCTGTATCTATATTTATATAGGTGAGGGTTTCTCTTACTGAAAGTCTAGACGAGATGAGAATCTCGTCTCGTCTCGACCCCTCCATTCTTGTCTTGTCTCGAGTGTCAAGATTGAATGGTGTCGCAACGAGACGAGTTTAGGTCAAGAAGAGAGTATTTATCTCGTCTCGCGGCATCACTAGACAACAGTGATCTTCTCTTGTCGAGAATTACTCGTTTCTCTCTGGGGCATTAAAATTATATATATATATATATATATATATATATATATATATATATATATATATATATATATATATAGAGAGATGTAGAATAGCAGAAATATATAATTTCTGCAGGTGCAAAACGGCCTACAAGAAGAATTGCTTTCGATTCGCAGGAGGATACACTGTGACATAAGCAGAAATTATATATTTCTGCTATTCTACATATATCTTTTCCGGCCAAGAACTTTTGATAAAGGTGTGTGAAAGCACATTTTTATTAATTTTAATATCTATATATATATATATAGTATACAATGAGGAAATACCATACAACTTTTGAAGTTCTTGAAATATCGCAACCAAATTTCGGACATTATATAAGTTTCAAAACATTGTATTAAACCGTTTTCAAATGGCGATCAATTAATTGCAGGTTAGTTTTACGTATGATGAATTCGTGTTTCACCTTTTTCCACCGTAACTTAAAACATCTTCGTTTTAATGTAAATCCACAGAAATCGAGAGGTGTAACATCTGGTGACTGTGCTGGTCATGCACTGATTGTTTTGTTCATATGGCCAACTTTAAAACAATAAAAAATTACGAAAATAACTGCATAGGATTTTTAAATTTTATTTTTTTCATGTATTCGTGCATTGTAGGAAAAATGTTAATCAGTGTCAAATTTTCATTTTTTTTAACGCTCGAGGCCTTGTAGCTCGCCTTGTATAAATCCTAGAGCAAAACGATGAGTACGTATTACAGTCCTGA
Source organism: Kuschelorhynchus macadamiae (assembly GCA_030620095.1). Taxonomy (NCBI): domain Eukaryota; kingdom Metazoa; phylum Arthropoda; class Insecta; order Coleoptera; family Curculionidae; genus Kuschelorhynchus; species Kuschelorhynchus macadamiae. The sequence continues at coordinate 233,250 of JAUTXW010004244.1, forward strand.
GTCTGGATCAACTGTAAATGACGGCAGTGAGAATCAGACTCTAAATTTAGAACGCTAGGGTCAGTTAAATACATTTCAAGATCCGGTAGGCCGAAAATGCCGGAGGATGTGCACATCCATACCATAGTTGAAATTGTTACAAACCCTCAACAACTTACCAAAAACATGTGTCCTTTCAAGATAGGCCATTAAAATATTTTAAAAAGGAACGGATTTCATAGCTACAAATTTCAAGTGAAAGACGACTTAAAAAAAAATAACTGATCGCCATTTGAAACCAGTTTAATAGAAAGTTTTGAAACTTTGGGGTTATATTATGCCTAAAAATACCCTTAAAAAATATATAAAATGGCGCCTGGTTGCCGTTTTGAAAATTAGAGATGTAATTTTTGGTTTAGAAAGTAGAGTTTCATGTCTCATATATACGTGCCAAATTTTTCAGCGATATTTCATCCACCTCAAAAGTTATAGGGGTGCGGCTGGACTTTGTGTCCTCACTGTATATATTTGTGATATTTTTTTCATGCTTCACAAAATGGCTCCTTAGTTTCGTTTTGTAAATGCATTCTTTTTTCTGATCAATGCTCTTTGACTTGGTCTTCGTTTTTTGCACAAGGAGCAGCGTTGGCAAAAACATGAGTTCGTAAAAGCAGCTTTTATAAAAAGTAATCCAAGAATTTCCAGGAAGCCAAACATTACAATGCGAGCCAGACATAACGAGCTTAGTAATAATAACCAGACTTGATAAAAAAATAACCTTACTTGAAATATGTAGAGTGTGATTTAACGAAATTCTTTCGACACTTAGGGAGCATTATTTTATGCAAAGGAGATAACTAAGGTATGTACATAAACGTTCGTGTTCCAGATACAAAATGGTTGGATATACACAATATCAAAATTTTGGTATTCTAGTCCACTAATACGTCTATGATTTTATTTTGTAAATGCTCCATAAATAATATTTCCTTATCTATGTTTATGTTCCATACACAATATTTCCTTATCTATGGTTATGTGTTTAAGATAACCTCAAGAACCAAACCTTGCATCGTGAGTATTAAGAAAACTTCATAAATCACGCCTGTTCAAATAAAAAAAAACATTTATTCTAATTTTTGAGCTACTGTGTATCGGGAATTATAGTATATTTCCCAACGTCCTGCACGTATCGTTAAATAAATTCTAGCTTGACAAAATGAGATAATTTTTATTTAAAATAATATTTAAACATATAAAATAAACCCACATTATGTATTTTACTTATAGATTGATTTGATGCAGAATATTACAAGCAATCTAGGTTTTCTTAACTCATTGTCTAAATTCAGAAATTAAAATCTTAATTCCAACTTTTAATTCAGATTTTGACGTGTGAATTCAGACTTTAAACTGCAATAGCACTTTAAAGTCTTAATTCAGAGTTTAAAGTGGCAATTCGGAGTTTAAAGTCCCAATTCACACTTTAATCTGAATCCAGAGTTTAATGTATAAATTATAAAAAAAAATTATGTATGTGATTGAATATTAAATCAAAATATATTTTTTAACATAAAGTATAACAAAAAGATGAAGTCCCAGTTGTTTAATTTGGCATTGAGAGTTTCACTAAAAATTGATCTTTTCTTAATTTTTTCCATAACAAGGTTGAATTTTTATTAAAGTTATATAAGGTGTTACGAAAAGGTGTGCAAAAAGAGTTTATATAAAATATAAAGTATCTTTGCATTGAAAACTCTCGATTCCTTGATGTGACGTCACACAATGAAATACAAATTTCGCAGATTGCATATTTTTATAGACAACTCAAAACAAATAAAAAACGAAAGAAAACGCAATTAATATATGTGTTACTAAATGATTATGTGCTGAACTAAATCCGACCATATCTTACTATTCCTAATCAAAGGAAATATTCATAATGAGGGACGTTTCGGGTAAAAGAACTTTATCCATTTTTTTTTAAGGTGAAGGAAGCGCGTGATGGCTGGGGAGCCAAATGGCTCATCACAAGAAAGGAATATCACCAATACCACCCCAAGATCTATTATCCCTAGCAGCACCACAGACCCAAGAGAATACTATAAAACTTACGATGTTATGACAGGAGTGCGGATAGCTGCTACACTAGGCAGTTTTTTTGGCCTAATGGTCCTCCTTGTTTTATATAAATCAAAATCAAAGGTAAGTTAGTTAAAAGTCAATATTGTTTGATGAATAATTTTTTTACTTCTTTAAACCAGTAAAGAGAAGGTTATTTTAAAGCGTAAAAATGAAAATGTTTATAATCTTGACCATGAAAAAAATTACGTATAATGAAAATTATATATCATAACTTGCCGATCAGTTGCGATTAATTCTGACTTGTATTATGGGTGTTGAAGTATCTGAGAATAAATAAAATGAAATCTATTTTTTTTAACAAATCAATAGATCTAAAAAGAATTGCGGTATGAGCTTTTTGATGATCAAAATTATATTCGTAAGTAAAATAAATTATCTATATATTTGTACATTCATCTGTAAATAATTTTAAAGACATGACGCACCACGCATCAAATTCTTTTCGGAATTAAATGCCAACAAAACTACTTTAAGGATATTTCTTGTGTTTTTTTTTTAATATAATTGTCAACAGCTGATAATAGGTTAGAGGGACTAGGTAAATATGTTACAAAGGGTGTCCTTTATCCCAACAAACAGAAACTTTATTTCTACAGAAGACATATAGCTGCCATTGTTTCATGATAATCCCATCGATACGCGGGTAATTGTTAAGCATTTTATTTTATTTAATTGTAAGAGCATGAATGTTAGATTTCTTGTTCTTATCACAAATTCTACCTGGTGTAAATATTGGAAAAATTCTGGTTGACTTGGAGTCGCTGTTATTATTGTATAATAAGATTTCGAGTAAAAGGTATCGATACTTTGTAGTATTGTTGCTTTTTTTAGTTCTTAGTTGGGTTTTTGTCACTTGCTCCCCCCAGATATTCCCCTCTTTGGTGCTGTTCTACCATACTTGATTTATTATAAACACACTTTTTACATCAACCCAAAAAAATAACTAACCAGGGCTAGCCGCTTGTCCACGAGTTAACAGACTAACTGGACATACTATGATCATGGTATAACAACACAGATAATAACCATGACGTTACGTTGAGAATAATTTTAAACAGTTTGCCTTTGCGTGCAGTTTTTTTAAGTTCAAAAAAAGCATGAAGACACTTGTGTAGTCGTGTTAACGATTCCAATATCACCCATGCTCGATTTTTTTAAATTCTTCACCGAAATTTATTATCAACGAAATCTTCTATCGAATCTCCAAAGAGGAAGATATTTATTCCAAAAATTTTACCAAGTCATAAAGTTCATCTATATTATTTTTTTATCTATGAGCAGAGCACAAGTCCAAAGGCCTAAGTACTAGGTACCGTGGTTGCTTGAAGTGAAGAGAAGAAAAGTTTATTATTGCGGGATTTAAAGATTTGCAGATTAGGAGACGAGGGAAAGGTCATTGCTGGTAACCTATTCCATATTCGGGACACTTTGGGAATGAAGAAGCAAACAAAGTGGGAGATTCTTGGCTTTTGCAGATGGATGGTGAAGAGATACATGTGAGTCGACGTTCCCTGGCAGGAATGATTAAATGAATAGTGGATGATAATTCATCAGAACGGAATCCGTGGTAGTATTTGTAAAATAGAGACATATCTCATTGTGATGCAAGTTTACTTGGTATGTTTGGATCAACAATCAGGCGAATAACTTTGAACAGAGTCAAGAATGTTAAGGACTGAATTGATGTGCAGGAGGGATAGAATAGTTTCCAGTACTGATCCATGTACAACGTCTACGTTAATTTTGTGAAAGTCAGATAAATGACCATATGATTACGATAGAAATACTTCTGTTGGAAAAGAAAAGAGGCACTGCAAGATCAAAGTTTAGAGGAATAGCGTTGGTCAGTGTATGGTCAGTTGGTCGGTCCAGTTGTTTATTATTTATTATCAGGAACAAAAGATACAGACCGAATGTATCAAAATAAAAATAAATTAATTAACCCTTTTAAAATATTAAGCAGTCACCAAACCATTGACTAATCATTTTATTTCCAATAATAGCAGCCCAAATATTTACTGCGAGTTTGCTACCCTTAGTAAATGGGGATTTTCCTCAGACCAAATATGCAAGTGATGGAAATTTATTATTCCCTTCTGTAAAAAGAACACGACAAGAGAAATGTTGGTCATTGAACTCGTGTGTAGTGATATGGTTTTAATTGTTGCTCTTTCCAGATTCGGTGTACAGACGATGCTAAAATATTTCTTATTTCGTTAGAAACGTCTCTAGTACTTGTAGAGGGGTTAAGTTCCAATGCATTGAAAACTGGCTTTCCAATTCGCACAGTTTGTCAGTAACTTACGCGTTCAGAGTTGGATTTTAAAGGTTTTAAGGTCTCGGTTTGTCTTAAATGTCTGTGTGTCGTTCGTTTGGGACACCTGTCATGTAAAATGCTCGCTGTTTTTGTTCCATTTTGTCTGGCTTCACCATAAAGTATTGACATATTTATTAATTTAGCACAGGCATAATTGCCATAAGGCATTTTAAAGACACGTAATATTTAATAAACGAGAAACCCATTGTAACGCGGAAAAGTTGAACTGTTAGAGCTAATAACGCAACAAGTTACTGAACACTTCAATCTGAGAACGAAAACACAACTAGTTATCTGCTAAACTTAAAAATCGCAATCAACAGTATTTAACACTTTGACAAGTTTAACAATAAGTCAATCTGATTTTTTCAACCCAGATTATGGATTACTATTTTCTGCGAATTAATATCAAGCTTGACTTAATAGAAGTTAATTAAATTGCATTTTTCTCATCGAGATCGAAATCAACAACATATCAAGAGGTAAATTTTAACATTTTAATGTTAGTTTTGTTAGCTAAAATGTGCTAGTTTAAATAACATTCCATCTCCAAATTTCATTCCAGAGTTGTTTTGATGAAATTTGGAAAAAACAAGAAAAATAAAAAAATCTTTAACAGCCTGTATCTCAGAAACGAAGCGAAATTGGATCCACGTTGATTTGTTTTTGAAACACCATGTATGTAGATATTTTTTTGTTTTCTTTGGAGGCCAATCTCTTCGATTTTGATGTTATTTCAAGAATTTGATTGTCTCTGCTATGATAATTTCTAGCATCTCGTCTGATCACATATCTATCTTAGTCCTTAGGCAGCTACCTCTAGCAGGGACAGCTAAAATTACAGTAAGCTTATTAAATGTATATCTATATGTATTATTTTATTAGACAACATTGATGAAGTCGGGGTAATTTTACCTCTTATTAAACAACCTCTTAGGAAAAAATGCTCGGACTATGTTGTTGTTTAGAAAGTAATTTTTTATTTTTTCTATTGCAAAAAAGTTTATCTTTTTGTTTACTGAAGCACTGTAGACTAATCGATATGTTATAAATAAATTAAATCTTTTTTTAAACACAACGGGTTTCTTTAATAAAGGATGACGCGTTTTTTAAGGTCTACTGTCCTATTTTTATTTGGAAGAACATCCAGCATATTTCCTATACTAATGAGGTTTGTATCGGTGATACACATCGACCTGTCACACACCAGGTATGTAATTTATGTTCAACACCAAATTGGGAATTTAAATTACTACTCCGCTATTCCCTTAACTACATTAATTTGAGGAAATTTTGCAAATCGTGAGCAAGTGGTTAAATATGTTTATAGAAGTGATATACGCATTTTTATGAGCTAGTGGTGCACTGGGTATACAGAGTCTGTCGAAATTTCTAGTATTGTAGTGATTGATGTCTCCACATTTTATATGGTCTTTATAGTTGCTATAAATGATATATGCGCATTGTTTGGTGGCGTCTCTGAAAGGCAGCCGAAATATAGTTCTAATAATTCTCATTTGACTTACGAGAACTCTACTAATGCTATTTCTATTTCCCTAAGCAAGTAACCGATAAGCCGTTATAAAGTGTGCTGAGATAAAATAAAATCCACATAATCTCTCAGTGATAAAATTGTGCCGTTTTTGGAGGAGGGCGTGTTGCTTATGTTCTTCGAAATCTAACAGAATCTTTTGCTGTACGAGAACTTTGATATTCTGTTCCTGACCAATAAGGTACTGTCCTGGGCACTCTTACTAGTGTGACAGTAATAAAATGAGTCTTAGCGCCATTTGAACAGAGTTTATTCGCCAGTACCAAGCAGCAATGTATTTAATACATTTATTTGCTCGTATACATAATCTGTCATAATTCTCACTATAAGTAAAATAAATATTCAATGAACATCACAAGGAGGTGGCTGCATGTCGAGAACCACTCGTTAAGCGATACATTATATCATTATAAAGAAAACGCGACCTTCAAATTTTTTTTGGAAAATTCGTAACTATTGCTTCAGTATACAAACTCAAACTATTTACGCAGGCCCAACATTTAATCTCACAAACCTCAATTTTTACAGGAATGCTAGGAAATGCAAATCACAAATTTTGAAACCAAAGTTGCACATGAGAAATTCAATAACTCATTTTTTAAGCTTCCTAGAATGGTAACTAGAGTTATCCATAACCATAACTGACTGAAGAGGAATAAGACAGAGAATCTGCTTAAAATCTGCATTATTATTTTCATGATAAACTTTTTATTTGACTGAAATGTTAGTAAACCACGTTCTACAAAGTTTTTTTTTATCATCAATATGTGCGATTATTACTCTGCAACATTCTTTACATTTTTCTGGAAAATACTATTAAAATGTCTAGAGCATCAATATTTTTTTTAATATTCGTTGCCATCAATCTACATATTATATTGATAATATCATGGGAATTTTCCAACAGGACAAAATATTGGAGGGGACACATCCCCCTATCGTCTGTGAATGTTTGTCCCTGTCTTGAGCCAATAAAATTATTATCGTGACTTTATCTTTTAAAATAGAAACTTTTTTTCTTGAATAATTAAGTTTTAACATAGATAATATTATTTCTTTGAAACAAAAAGTAGGCACCAGGCCCATAGAATATACGAATCCGGGTTAAAATACACGATTTAAAACTTTCTGCCTTCTTGAAACGTTCTTTTCATAATATTATTTTACTAAATTAATAATGTTGGCAACTATTAATAGTACCTTTTATGAAATAGACCCCAAAAATAGCATTAATATACACATTGCCTTTAAGGACGCTGACCATCCGTGAACGCAAGGGCTCGACGTAGGCCCGACATAGCTAACCGTATGCGGTCATGTGAAACTGTTCATTTAAATATACAATTATATCTTATATCTTAGTGCTTCATTTAGTTTTGTTAGGGGTTTTTAGTGCTCCAAGTAGTTTCGTTATTGATTGCTTAATGTTGGAAATATTAGTTTAATTTGTTTCAAAGTCAGCCCCAAATCTTTTGTTTACGACCCAAACTAGGCGTCACTCGTTAATGCTTTTTGGTGCTTCAATTAGTTTCGTTAGTGAATTCTTATTTTTGTAAATATTCACTTATCTTTATTTTAATACCCCCAAAGTTGTTCTAATTAACCCAAACTAGTTTAATTATTTATTTTTTAATTTACTACATTTAGGACACCAACAGGTGCAGCTACCAAAAAAGTATCCGCGGATTCATTAATTACAATGGCATACTAAGTTTACCTTACATACGTTTTAATATAAATATTTATTAAGTTAAAGTCTACCATAATAAAACCTAACAAAAGTATATAAAACTGAAAGAAGGGCTTAAAATATTAAGTACCCTGCCTACGCTAATATACGATTCAGATAATTTTTCAAAACATATAATGTATTAAAAACTAGTAAAGACAGTACTGATGTCTGGTGGTTCTAGACCGAACATGCAAAGAAATCAATGAGAGAAGTTCAGGTGCATTATATATGTCATTGAATAACTTATAAACAAAAATAAGCTGAGATTTAATTCGTCGGTTTTCTAGAGTTGATAGATTAAAATATTGCCTAGCTACGGTAACACTAGGCATATTGTATATACCATTCACTCCCCAATTAAAAAAACGTATAAATTTGTTTTGTCGGCGTTCTAGTCATATTTTATATTTTTCGTATTAAGGACTCCAAATAACGCATGCAAAATTAAGTCTACTATAAACATATAAGCAAAATAAATTAGTTTTATCGCCTTCTCAGAATTGAAATCTCGGCACACTCTTATCAAGAACCCCAGCATTCGAAAGCACTTACTAACCACATAATCTATATGAAAGGCAAATGAAAGCTTAATCTGAGTAACTCGATTTTGAGGTTTATCGTTGATTGAATAATAAAAATCAAAGGTATGTCTATTTTTAGTAAACGAAATACAAGAGCATTTTTTATATTTAAAAAGAGTTTGTACTCTTCACAGAAAATCGAGGTCTTCTTGCAGTCACAAGCAATCATCTACAGAGCGAATTCCAGAAAAATCCTTTAGATCGTCAGAGTTAAGAAGAAATCTCGAATGTCGAAAACAGTTATAAATATTATTTATATATAGACAGAAAAAAAGGGGGGCCAAATGGGAGCCTTGAGGCGAACCTGAAGTGCCTAAATTGATCTGGAAAGGAAACAATTAAAATAGATTTTTTTGTTTACGACCAAAAAGATATGATGAGAACCAGCACTAGAGATTACCTTGTATACCAAGATCAGACAAAACAGCAATAAGAATATTATGATTTACTTTGTCAAGAGCTTTGCTAAAATCGATGTACAGGAAATCGACCTGGATACGATTGTCCAGGGCAGTGGAAAGATACTGATCATATATTAACAAGTTTGTGTCAAAAGAGCGCCCTGAGAAGAACCCATGCTGTAGAGGTGTTATAATGTATTTAAATGTATAAAATAATGGGTCATGAAAAATACTTTCTATAATTTTGCTGAATATACAGAGCTCACAAGGATACCTTACGGATGACCTGTCATCAGTATTTTTATAAATTGGGACTAAATGAGAGGTTTTCCAAAGCGTAGGATAGTGGCCGCTTGTAAGTAAGATGTTGAAAATATGCGACAGAAGAGTACTCAAATGTCTAAGCATTCGAAATTCATGAAAGTCATTAATGTTTCCCTTTCCATTTAATTTTTTCTCCTGAATAGATTCTCTTCACATCATTAGGTGTAATGGATTCGGAAGACACTATACCGGACAGAATCAAAAATTTCAGAATTGGAGACACTACTGTTAAGGAAAGTTTCTGTTAAAAAATAAATATCGGTATCAATATTGATGGAATTCACTTTTATATCGCGAGTTTTAGATCTTAATCCGCGAACGTTTTGATAATAAACTGAAAATGACATTATAGGCTAGTGTAGTCCAAAAACAAGCAAAAAAGCTAATACACGTAAGAGGGCCACAAGGAGGCGAGGTTAACCCTATGACGAATAAGCTTCACCTGTGAATTTGCAATTTTCCGAACAAAAATATTTTTTTGTCCAGACAAATGTATAGGATTTTTTTCTAGCTGCCTCACGAGTTTCCTTAAGCAGTATTTTATTCAGTAAGGTGAGATGTTTGTTAATAAATATAGTCTGTGGAGGCCATTAATTTTTAAACCAGGAGAAGCACCATCTTTTTTTGTCTTAGCGGCATTCAAGATAAGATTCCTTGTTTTCCGACAGTTGAAACCAACAAAAATATTCTTAGGGGTTTCCTTGCTGTTTGAACTTTGTGTATAAAGTCCACTGTATTGGAAATATTTGTTGCCTTGACGACACTAGTGCTATATATTGCTAATGCTGAGTAGTTTCTATATTGCCTGCTGAATTTTAAAAATATTCGCTTATTTTGATTAGAAGATCAAATGTTATTCTATGCGGTGTGATACCATAGATGTTATTACACTTTTACTTTGTTTATGGTATTTTGAACATCAATGTATTTTGTTAAATCAATAATGAACCTGTTGTTTCACTACTTCCACAGAAAAATCTTAAAAAAGGGAATTAAAAAAAGTTATCTCTAAAAAGAAGCAATATATCCAAAAACTGAGTTACTCTCTCAAAAATATATTAGGTAATAAAGTCAAGATATTTATACTGGAACTTGATATTCATTAATATTGGGGAGAAAATCCTACCTTTCTACATACTTTATATAATATTATGACTTTTAATTAAAAAAAAAAGAAGACACCAAATGAATTCTATAAATGCTACTATGAGCATGTCGATTTCTTTTTTACTTTTCGAAATATTTTGCATTAAACTTACCAAAAAATTCCGTTTATTTTGAGCATTAGCTGATGAAACGTAAAGCATTTTTATTCATGTTTATTGATTCATATACAAAAGTTAAAAAAAACATTAGTTTGAGTCGATCAGAAAATATTTTGTGGACAGATCTTCAAATTAAAATAAGCGAATATTTTCAAAATTCAGCAGGCAATATCGAAACTACTCAGCAATATAAAGCACTAATATCGACATCTAGTTTGAGTCTATAAGAAAAACTTGGATGGGGATGACCTTAAACTAAAGATAAGCGGATATTTACGAAAATAAGAATGCACTAACGAAACTAATCGGAGCACCAAAAACCACTAAGGAAGCACCTTACACTCCAAAATTAAGCAAGCAATAACAAAACTACTTGAAGAACTAAAAAGCACCAACGAACGACACTTATTTGGAACCGTTCAGAAAAACTTTGGGAGTTGACACAAAACAAAACTAAACGAATATTTACAAAAATAAGAAAGCACTAACAAAACTAATCGAAGCACCAAAAAGCACTAATGAACGACGCCTAGGTTGAGCCGATCAGGAAGGTTTTGGGAGCTGACCTCTAAATAATATAAACTAATATTTCTAACATTAAGCAAGCAATAACGAAACTACTTTGAGCCTCTAGTTTGGGTCGATCTAAAAAACTTTCGGAGCTGACCTTGAAATAAAAAAAAAAACGTTTACGAAACTAAGAAAGTACTAACGACATCAAATAAAACACTAAGATACTTTGGAAGCTAACTTCACGGGACCTGTGAAACTGTTCGTAATTCTATCCAGTACGTCCTGACTATACACTCCATGTGAAGCAGCACTGACAGACGATATAATTTTAACAGTGAAAGCTTAAAAATAAATTTTGTAATAGAGGGGTAAGTTTTAATTACCTACAATCTAAAAACTAGATGAAAAATTAATCGATGAAATTAATTGTGTCAATCAAAAATTTTAAAAAATTACTTTGTTTAATTCATTTTATTAAAAAAATTATATCGAAGAACTGACAGATTAAAACTGTAAATTGACAAATTTTTTTCTGTCAGCTGACAGAATTAATCTGTAAATTCTTCGATTTAAATATTGCTTGCGTGGCACTACTATGCTTTCTTTTGGAGAAGGAGAGTTCGAGTTTAGAAAAAATTGAGAAAAATAAAAATAATAAAATCACAATTATAAAAAAGAGAAATATAACCAAAAATGTGACAAAAAAACTATATTGAGAAATAGTTAAAGTGAAGGATAAGCAGATTGTTTCCAAATGTGTAATAATAAGTGAAATGAATAAAACAATTTTTTTTAAGAAAAATTACAGTTATTAAACAAAAATAAAGCTGTATTTTTGGATGAAAGTATATAATAATATATTATAAAACAAACTATAAACAATCTTTTCTCGAATTTGGCGATACCTGAAATAGTTATTCGTATATCCTGGGAGGCAAAGAAATAACCTTCTTTTTTAAACAAAAGTAAATAATAACATAATTTAAATAAGTTATAATACGAGCTAATGAGAATATCATTTTTACGTATTTATCTTTATAATTTTCTTAGACTGAAAAAGCACTAGAAGATCCTAATTTCACAGCAGCAGCAGTAGCAGAAGTTGAGGAAGAAGAGCGACAAATTCAGTTAGCTCTAGAAGCAACTGCTTACGAACAGCTCAACCCTAATATTAATCCCAGAAGGTCAAGTCGCAAATCGCTTGATATATCTAGTGGGTCACATGGCCGCAGAGCATCGAGAAGATTTTCTTCAGTTGGAAGTTAGTAATGCCTATTAGCAACTTTAAGTAATACTTAGTGACAGCGAATAAAGCCTATTTAAGGACACCAGTTTTGTGGCGAGTTGATATATCATCAGGATGGCTATCTATATATATATATATATATATATATATATATATATATATATATATATATATAAACAAAAGAGTAAATAACGTCCGTAGATAAATTAAATTAATATATATATATATATATATATATATATATATATATATATATATATATATATATATATATATATGCGGATGAATTCTTAAAAAGACAGGGAAATAAATCGTGGGCATTCAGCAAAAAAAAAAAGAAGTATCTTAACTAGACACGTGTTTCTGTTTTATTAGACTTCATCAAGTAGCAGTAAAACCAAGTTGAAAGATGTAAGAAACTTGGAGAAAAATCATAAAAAAGAATCGTGGAGTAACTGATATGAGCCAGCCACACATTTGTAATTCGGCCAGAAAAGCCCAAAATTTAGGGTCAACATCTGACGTCTCTACGGAGGTACCCTTTACCACCTCCGTGACGTCCAAGCCAACAAGAGTCATTCAAAAAAAAAAGAGAGAGAGATGATTGTACAGATAAATTATTATTTCCTTTTCTTTTTCTTGGTACAACTTGGTTATACTGCTACTAGATAATGGCTGGTTTGCAGAAAGCTCAATTAAAGTTTAGAGTGTTTAACTGAATGTCAAATTTGACAGCGAGTTCCTAGATTTCTGTAAGCAACTTGTCAAATCCGAAAGCTCCGTTAAATATTTTAAACAGCAATTAAGTTTTGTGCAATCGGGGGAAAGAAAGAAACACATGTCCAGTGGATACCATACTTCATTTTTTTTTGCGGAATGACCTCTATATATATATATATATATATATATATATATATATATATATATATATATATATATATATATATATATATATATATATATATATATATATATATATATATATATATATATATATATATATATATATATATATATATATATATATATATATATATATATATATATATATATATATATATATATAATATATATATATATATATATATATATATATATATATATATATATATATATATATATATATATATATATATTATGTTTTCCGGATGTTCCTGTTGTTATTGCGCTTGATTTTAGGTTTGTCAATTATTGTCTTCCAAACTGTTGGTAGTTTTAATAACCCGTCCCTTTTATTTAAATCACCTTGTTCTTCACTTTCTATTGCTTTTCGGATTATTCTAGCCTTTTAATGATCTCTACTGGCAATCTCCCTACACCCATCGAAATTTATTTTGTGGCCAGTTTCCGGATGATGCAGGAACAGAGCTGAGATTGTTTGTATCCATTCTGATGCTGAACTTATGCTCTTCTACTCTTGCTGATATTCGCCTGTTAGTTTGCCCCACGTACATCTTTTCACAGTGGCACAGTCCTAACACGGAATGCTGTATACTCCTGGTTTTCCAATTTGATTTTGTCTTTTGGTTTTCCAAGTAGTTTACCTATAGTTGTCTGTGGTGTTTTGTAAGAGATCTTTTTATCCCGCCTGTTGTGGCTTTTACATATGGTAAGACTACTTCTTGCCTTCCCGGTTCATAATTTTTGTTGTTTGTTGTTCGGGAACCCTGTGCATTAATAGTTTTCTCTATGGTGCGATTTGTCTAGCCATTTTTCTTTAAAGCACTAGATATTATGTTCGTTTTGTCTCGCCTATGTCTCAGTTAATTGTACGGATTTAGATATTAGGCTATTAGCTACAGCTTGAATTTGTGCTGGGTAATGATGCGATCTTGCATTTAAATATCTGTCGGTATGTGTTGGTTTTCTATACACGGTGTATTCGAAATGTCCGTTATGCAAACATCTAAAAAGGAAAGTTTGTTGTTTTCCTCTAACTCTAGAGTAAATTGTATTCTGAGAAGCATTGAATATACTTGAGTCAGAAATTTTTCAAGTTCTGTATGGCCATGTTGTCATATAATAAATCTGTCATCCACATAAAGAATCCATAATTTGGGCTTTAAATTTGCTTTCTCAAGAGCTCTCTTCTCGAAGTTTATCATAAATGAATTCGCGACTACTGGTGATATCGAGGGCCCCATTGGAGTAGCATCTATTTGTAGTCAACAAATAGTGTTACTATATGTAAAAGGCACAACAGACAGGATCGAAATAATTCGTAGAAAACACGAGATACAAATAATACACAAGCCACAAACAACTATAGGTAAACTACTTGGAAACCCAACAGACAAAATCAAATTGGAAAACCACGGAGTATACAGCATCAGCATTCCGTGTCAGGTCTGTAAAAACATACGAGTGGGGCAAACTAACAGGCAAATATTAGAAGAGTAGAAGAACATAAACTTAATTAAATTTCGATGGGTGTGGGAGATATACCTTTGACTCCAGGTCAAACGTCAGCAAAACGGTTCTTTTCAGAACGACAGTAGTGAACGGTACACCTGGAATGAAAACAGGTTGTATTTTTTCATCGGTGGAGGACTAATAATCAACACACACACAAGTGTTTGAGTTTTTTTCAACTGCTGGCTAGACTGTACGCGTGTAGACTATTTTTTCTGAGCATGATGTCACCAAATATTTGATGCTGTCTTTAATTGACTATGATATTTGGTATTAAATTGATGCAGTATAATAATAGTTTGTATTGCAGTATGCGCTCTGACATTCTCGGGCTGACCAAGATTCTGACTTTTATGCCCATTTCCAAACTATTCCAGTCAACTAGCATGTTTGTAGACCTGGCAGATAACTTCTCCTTAAATAATTAAGATTAAGATCAATTAATACTTAATTATTTAAAAACAATTTGTTTTGAAGCTACTCGATACGAAAATGGGTCAAAGGACAAATCGCTTCAGTACAGTTCGATAACTCTAACGATAGGCTACTTTTTGTCTTTTTTTTATTTTCGATCTTGGTAAACCCCAAAATATAGGAGATGATGCTACAACTAACAAAACTCTTCTGACATAACATTGTTTAACAAAGGATTTTCAACATTTTATTCAGGAATTATCTCGAGAATGCTTTGCTGAACGAAAATTTTACTTAAGGAAATCCTAGAACAAAAAAAGATTACTTCGGCTATAATAATTATCTGCAAAGTTTAATCACTTTTAATTTAAACAAGGCTTCCTACATACACAACATCTGTAGGGAATTCTGTGAGTTCTTTCTTTAACTTAAACCTCTACTCAGTGACAGTCTCCTAAAATATTTTCCATATTAAAAACATGCTGTTTTGTTTGAGTTGTGCGTCAAAAAGTTTTAGGCGCTAATTTATTGTAACCTCATAATAATTGTTGGGAGATTAATTTTACCTTATTATAATAAAATTTATTTTTCACAATATTAATTTCTAATAATTTAAAATACCAATCTAATTATAGGGCTAATTAAGGCTTAGTTTCAGGCTACAGCAGTTTAATAGAGCCGTCAGTAAAAGCAATTCCGCGCTTGCCTTGCTTCATTGATGAAGATTCGCCTCCTGAAGATGGCGCGTCTTTGTATGAAGATGTTTACTATAATAGGTATGTTAATTGTTATTATTAAAACTTTTTTAATAATAATTTGTAGTAACAAAAGTATTGCATGCATAATTACAGTAAATTGAAAAGCATCTACTGTAAATTGACAGCAAAAAATGAGAGCCTCGTTTGGTTTCACAATAAGGCTTTTAATGAACAAAAGCTAATCCGGATATTTTATTGGCTTTAAACCCTCAAGCACTTAATTTTTAAAACTTATCATGACTGCATTATACAAGATGATTCTGATCCCGAAATTGACATAAATCAGATATAACCCAAAACGTCAAAAGAGAAGGTTTAATTACTTTGTCTATATAAATCTAATTCTTGTACCACCATCTCGGAACGTTTTCACAGTTTTACTTACAAGTTGGTTATTAATAGATTTACCAAGGGCTTCTTAAAAGTAGTACATTATTGCCTGATTTGTTACTAAAAACATGAACTTTTCAGTCAGAATCATTACGAAAATTTCGCTTACAGTTGTTATGAGAACATTTGACAAAAATCATGCAATTTTCATAGAAGATGGTTATTCAAAAATCGCATTAAAAAAAAAGTAAAACGTTTTTGTAGGTTTAGAATTTTTATTAAAAAACGGGGTTCATTTATTGACCCGTATATAGAATATCACCACTGTTCAATTATTTGAGCCCAGAAAATTAGTTTAAATTAGCCCCTTTTTTATCTCCTTGCTCTATTTTTTGAATTGAATATCTATGTAATGATGCAAAAACGACAATACATACTATCAAAAAAAGTTCGATTTTTTTTTGGCATTTACATATCGCAGGAGTCCATGAATTAGACTATATTTACATAACATCAGCTAGTAGAAGAGAACTTTTAAATTAAATCTTTTAGAAGCAATTTTCTTGTTTCAATCTTAAAAATAGGTCGATCGCGGCTATATTCGTATGTATTTCTAATAAAGCATTTCTCTAGGAAATTGCGCTCCCTGTTTCAAAAATCGGTCGGCAGATCAGTTCGTGTGTTTCCCGCTTTCGGCTGTGCTGCACCATAATATAATAAGTGAACATTTAGTATGCACCAAATAAAAAAGAATTTACCTATTTAGAACAGTTAGGAGATCAATGTGGATATGAGTAACATCTGGATTCTAAAAAACAAAATGTTAAATTGACGTCAAAGTACATCCGGAACGATAATTTTGTATATAGGTTAATAAAAAATATTGACCAATTAATAACTATATTTTTTTTAGCAACTTAGATGTTCCTCGAAGGCCAAGCAATATAACTTGTTCATCGTCAGGGAGTTCGTATCTTGAACGACGAGATTCCGCAGTAACGTTGGGTCTTCCAGTTTTGCCGGCGCACAAGTATAAGTCGTCCAGGCGACAATCTTCCCCTGTTCCAGAAATCTATGATTTTTACTACCCAATTGATATACGGGTTACCCAACCTACTCCTGGAGGTTCACCTTGTGGGAGCGATCGAGCTCTTTATGAAAGAGTGGTGGAACAACCGAATTTAAAGCCAAGATTGGCACCTTTAGCTTCCATTAGCAGTTGTAATAGTTCTTTAGGTAAGTACAGTTAAGTAAGTGCAGCTTACTTTAATATAATACAAATATATTTGTTTATAGAATTCGTATGCTTTAATTTAATTATAGCAGAAAAACTTTCGTTGGTTTTTAAGGATAATAAAAAGCCTTATATGTCACAATGTCAACGTTTCAATCTTTATTTAAGATCTTCCTTAGGGCTAGAATAAGAAATACAAAGTACTGTAGATTTAACTGAGATAAAATCAAAGTTTGAAAATTTTAAAAACAAACAAATTGCATCCTACAATATGTTCAATACATCAAAATAAAAATTAAATATAAAGTGTTCACTAACAATTAATACTTAAACTATGAGACAGGTATGTTACGTAAAAATACAACAAATAATAACTGAAAAATTGAAAAATACCAGAAGGCAACCTTACTTAGTGAAAATAGCAATTATATAGGCCACAATTACACATTTTAGGACAGCACATTTCATTTAACATTTGTTTTATTCGTAGGACTACCATACAAATTGCACTTCAATGAATGTCTGGATTTAAAATTAACTACTATTAGAAAAGAATCATACCAAACCGATCGATATCCGACGTTGTCAGTATGTTAAGAGAATAATTATTGTCTCCTATGCTTTAAAAAATTTTATTTTAATATATTGTAATTTTCGATATGATATTGGGGTAAATAGGACTATGATTCTCAGTGTCACTTTTCTTATTAATCACAGTTAAATCTTTTTTAATACAAATCATTTCACTAATTAGTCACTTCGAGTGGCGGCTCGTGGTAAGTTATATTGGGAGGTCAATAACAAATTTAAAAATAGGCATACTTAAAATAAAAATAAATATCTTATCTTTAAATTGAGCTCTAAATTCTCTTGAAGTTCAGGTCTACTCTTCGTTCTTTAGAATTGGAAAAATGCTGAATGACTCGTTCGTTAAAATTGCACGAACATTCCTTTTATAAACGATTTCTCGATACTTAACATTGCTAAAGCGGATAGTCTATCTTGGCCCAACTCCTCATTAAAACTTATAAGCCCTCGAAAAACCCCTGGATTTTCAGACAAAGACGTTTCATCATGGCCACGTAGTGCCAGCTAGAATGCCCCACAAAATTTTACACAATCTATAATTGCCGCTCGGTAGCTGTGAAATATAACGATTTTTGGAGACATTTTCATTAAAATCTCAAAGGGATTTTCTATAAGCTGTGTCTAGCTGAATGCGAATATCAACACTTCCGACCGTAGCATAGTTCACCGAACATTTCATGTGATCTGCAGAAAACGCATGTTTTTTTATTTTTTCTTTTAAGTGTTTTAAGACTTTAACACTGGTTTTGCACCATAATGAGTCCGACGAGTCCTTAGGAAACAACAAACAAACAAAACAGAAAAATGAGTTAGACATTTCACAACCACATATCCAGTTAGCTAAACCGTACATACTTTTGCGAAAGTTTCGATGAACCTCTTTATTTTTGTCTTTACTAGTTTGTCGTATACTAAGTTCTGTCAAATTGTTACCACTTACCTTGAATTCGGTTATTTTCTCAAAATTAAGTTCGTTAGCACTCTTTAGTGGTTTATTTTTTTGCACTACCGACATTTTGTTTCATCTACATTCACAACTCAAACATAACTACCTTAAAATTGGTTATTTTTGCAAAATTAAGTTCGTAAGAACTTTTTAGTTGTTTATTTTTTTTGCACTAGTCACTACCAACATTTTATTTCCTGTATATTTCCAACTCACACATGGATCATAAAAATAAAAAAATATATATTACAAAAAACAGTACATAAATCAATTTTCATCGATTATCAATACCATAACAATATCCAAAACAATATCGTAATATAAAATATATATTACAAAAAACAGTACATAAATCAGTTTGCATCGATTAAAAACGTCCAAAACAATATCGAGTTAAAATATCGACCGCGCGACCTCTGAACAACTGAACTTCCGCATGCCGACGCGATGCCGCGACCGATTTATCGAATTATGAGAAGAGACCGGCTGATGACCCAAATCGCGATTTCATATTTCGTTTGCTACCACGTTCGACTGCCGCTCGGTAGCTGTGAAATCTTCGGGTACTTTCCTCAAGCTTTAAGGCAATCAGGGCAATTCGGACTGCCCAGCCTAGCTTAGTATAGCGTATTTTATTATGCCTAAGGAACGCAACGAGACCATTCGAACCGCCGCGCGCGGCTAATAATGAAGCGTATTTAACTTTTCCCAAAGTTTGCCTTTTATTACAACTATTAGGAAGGACGGTCAAACGAATAATTTATATAAAAATATTTTTGAGGATCATTGACCAAATGACCCTATGGAAGAGCCGCCACTGGTCACTTCGAATAGTTTGACTTTCTGTCCAATATTTTAACTGAAGTAAATTCAAAATTGTGACAAGAAAAATTATGTCTTGCTAAGGCGGTGTTTTCAGGCTTGTTTTTATATTGTTCCCTGCATGAATTCTTATGTACTTTCAGCCTATTATACAGGTGTTGTTTTGTTTATCCTATATATACTCCAGAACAGTGCAAGCAGGGTATTTTGTAAACAATATCAGTCATTATTTCAATATTTAACTTTTCTTTCATGAAATTAAACCAATTACCTATATTTTCTTATGATAAAAACAATTTTATTTGTCTCACTGGCTAAAACTGTTTTAAGTTGTTCTACAAGATTTTTAACATAGAGAATTTTAGCATACTTAATGTTTAAATTTAGTATATTATTTAGGCTTGAATTAGGTTCATATTATTGACGAAATTTAAAATAGTATTGCTGGTAATTATATTAATTAGTTTTTTGGAACAACCATTCTGGTGGAGTTTTTGTTTGAAAGTATTAAAGTTTTTTGTATAAAAATCCATATCACTTAACTGTATAATTTTATTTTTCGGTGGTTTCATAATTGACAATTTCTGATTGAGTGAATGGATAGTTTAATTTAAAAGTCTTCCTGATTTTATGCATTTTTCATAGTAATCTGTTGTTATTTTATTTTCATTATTTCTTACTAGTAGCAAATCTAAAAATAGAAGTCTACCATCTATCTCAACTTAAAGGGTAATCTTGGTAGCTATTAAAAGAGTCAAAAATATGTAGGATTTCATTTTTCGGACTCGCCATCACTGTGTCATCTACATAAATTTTAAGTAATGGAATGTCAAATTGTAAACTCATTGTTACAGATTACACCAAGTGTTCCATCACGATATTAGCTAGTATAGGAGTGACAGGATTTTCTATTGCAATGTTATCTTTTTGTTTATAGTAATTTGATTGAAACAAGCTAGAGTCAAAACAATACAACAAACTTTCTAAAAATCGATTTAAAAATGATTAGTCCATTGCTTGATATAATACAGTTAGTTATAATATTTACTATAACGTTTTTAGGAATATTTGTAAATAAACTAACAACGTATCAAGAATTTCGTAAGATTTTTTTTAATTGCACTGAACGGTTGGATTCCTATGATTAAGAATTTTGCACACCAATTTTGAGAGTTTGTAGGACGGTGACTGTATACAAGGTACAACCCGACGTAAGTTATTATTCTTGTGAACTTTAATTAACCCATAAATTCTACGTGGTTCAGCATTATATGTTTTAAATTCTTTGGCTCTTAATTCACTAATATATCCGCCCTCTTTTAATTTTGTTATTAACTAGTTACCCCTGTTTTGAATTTTTAAAGATTAGATCTTTATGTAAAACTTCATAAATTTCACTCAGATTTTTTAAATTAAAAAAAAATTAATTTTTTTCTAAAATAACTGTTCATATCATATCTAATTTTTGAATATAATAAAATCAAATTTCTTCAAAGCTTAGGGGAAAATAATTATTCCCTTAACATATTGACAACGTCGAATACTGATCGGTTTAGTGTGATTCTTTTCCAGTAGTAGTTAATTTTAAAGTCAGAAGTTCGTTGAGGTGTAACTTGTGTGGTTGAATGTTTATGTCCTATGAACAAAATACATGTTAAATGTGATATCCTAAAATGTGTAATTGTGGCCTATATAATTGCTATTTTGACTAGGTAAGGATGCCTCCTGATATTTTTCATTTTTTCATTTATTTGTTGTATTTTACGTGACATGCCTGCGTTATAGATTAAAGTTTTAAACATTTTTAAGAAATTTAATATCCCACAATTTTATTTTTATTGGTTTAAATTTTAATTGTCATCGAAAATGTTTTATTTTATCTTAATTAAATCTGCATTGCTTTGAATTTCTTATTGGAGCCCCGATGAAGATCTTAAATAAAAATCAAAACTTTGCCATTGTGGAAAATAAGGCCTTCTATTATCCTTAAAAACCAACGAAAGTTTTTCTGAAATAAAAATATGGAAAACCTTTTGTACTAATAGTCAATTATTTCTATAAAGAATAGCTTTGTTACCTTAATAATAACAAAAACGCATCGTTTTAAACATATAAAAAAAAAATATTTCTTGCTCAAACCTAAACAAACCAAAATTTGCGTTTGTCGTGCATTACATCTTATAAAATAGCTTATCAAGGATGCTGCGCGTTTAGACAATAAACTGGTGAGAAAGGAATTGAGGGATATACAAAAAATTTCGTCGTGGAGTGGAAAATGACTTATTCCGATTATTCTGCCCGAGTGAGTACAATAATCCTCTTATTAGATAAGACTCTATAAGAAGAGGGATACAAATTCTTGCTTTTCACAACTAAGTATAAAATATAAAATTTTTTACTTCTTTGAATAAACGCATTGAATTTTTGCGTTATATGCATGATATTGAATAGTCATAGTGTTACCTGTTTCTATTGTTTTTTTATTACTTGAATTTGTTACAACTTTAATATTAAGAAGAGTCCTTATTGGGATAGAAATAAATTCCGTTGACTATGTGTTCAGACGCAGGTTTTCTTAGGAAGCCATTTATTTTTGAATAAAATTTTATAGTTTGATTTGATCATGACATTTCCTTTGCCTGAATTTTGGCATTTTCTGTTGTTGGCGTGCATTATGCAATCTGCTTAGCAAGATCGGAATGCTCTAACTAAATTATTGTCTCTTTGTCAAAACTGACAATTTAAAAAAAGTATTAGAAAAATTTGCAAAATTAAATTTAACAAACACGATCGGTTTAAGCGTATAATTTATTTTTCTATACAATTTTTCGGGATATAATCCTCTATTTCTTTTGGCATAGCCGCTATATATAGTTTTATGAATTGATAGCAGCTGTTTTATAAAGAATATATTTAATATAAATATAAACATTGGAAATAATAATTTTAAAACATGCCCCGTTTTTTAATTTAATTGACAATTACATTCTATTTGTTAAATTCTATCAAATCCAGAGCTACTATCAGCCCTGCAACAATTGCGAAAAATATTAAATTATTCATTTTCACCGAAAATGTAATATCGGACTGTAAAATATTGGCAGTTTGAGTGATTTAATTCAATATTAAATTTTCTGTTGGTAGAGAGAGCAAATAATATCAATTGTTACAATTGATATTATCTGCAATATTGTATTTATTTATTTTACAGAATTATGATAAAATTGTAATAGATCAAAAATTACTAAAAGTGGAACTTTTTTTCGTTGTTTTTTTTTAGGTACGGATTATCCAGACGATTGTGAAGGCCTATCTTACGCCTGCGACACATATCCAGAAGAAGAAGAAGAAAATACTGAAAATGGTGTTGATCCGTTTGACACTGACAGTGACGTGAATAGTGATGAAGGTGCGTGTTATGATAAAAGAACTACAGTGTGTGTTATGTCGAACGAAACGTCACCAACGATTAGCAACAATAGTAAAAGGTATGCAGTTTTTGCCAGATAAAAACATATTTTCAATGTAACTTCCAAAGTCTTTTTAAACCAGTGACTACATGTAAAACCTTTCAGTTTTCACATCTTATTATATATAGATAAAGAAGCCCAAGTATATATACAGAGTAAAATAAGAAAAACTATAAGTATTTAAAAGGGTAAAAGCTCAAGTAATTTAGAGTAAAAAGTTAAAGTTACGGCCCTTTTTTTAAAATGTATAATTAATAAGCTTTACACAATTTGTTATTATGAACGCTAGATATAGTTTGGATCTCTGTATTCGATTTAGAAATTAGCTCTTAAGTTTTTATAGGCTTGAATCTAGTATTTTTAAATCAAAGATTTAATTAAATAATTAAGAATAAGAAACAATTTTGAATAAATAAAAATTATTGATAAGAAACACTTACTATTTTTGAAATTTTTAAAGTAATAAACACTGCTTGAAGGTATCTAGAAGATTTTTATCTACTCTGACGCGACAAAAATAATTTTCAAGCTCGTTTTCGTCGACAAGTTCACCACCACGGTACAAAAATGTCTTCACGTTCTCAAAAATAAAAGTTTAATAAAATTTGTTCTCTAGAATTACTCTTCCTGTTTCTACCGTCATAAATGTTCTATTGTTCTTCTGTTCGGAATTTATTCCCAGTAAATTGTTGCAGCGAATTTTGCATTTTGTCTCGATAGTTACATATACCGTTCCCCGGGAAACCGCTGACGAACAGGATTCTCATACTGGCAATTTCGAGAACTGTTATCGTTTTGCTTGCAGATTTCCAAAGTTTTAATTTTCAAAGTATTTAAGTGGCGCAATCGGTAGGACAGGGTAGTGGTAATTATTCTGAATCGACCAGGAGTAATTGCTGCGTGTAGCTTCAACCCTTTGGCGTTACTAGCTGGCGACCTACAGGGAGTCGCAGAGAAGAGGATCGGAAAGAGAAAATACATTATTGTAAGTGCTTTTCCTTTTTGCCCGTCTTAAAACCTCTGTAAAGAATTTTTGTTTATTTTGATTTATCTAGTGAAGACGCTAAAAGTTTAAATTTACATTTTTTTTTAGTTTTACCTTATATTTTTGAGAATAAATATTAAAATAATATTTGTACTAAAACGAGACAAATATAAATCATTAAAAGACAACGATTTGGATCAACATATATTCGAATGTATCCAAGAAAAATTAACTTCATGTCGAGCACTTGAGAAAAACTATCTCTTTTATAATGTTTTTTCTGACCATAGGGATTTAGATTGTTTAGTTCAAGAACTAATGAGGACAAGGCACTTCAATGGCGAATATTTAATATATATTTTGGTAACAGGTTATAGTTAATAAGAAGTAACGTAGCACAAAGAACCAAATTTTTTTCAAATCAAATTTTTACAATCAAAAATCTAATTTTGTATCGGAGGAATTGTATTCGAATGAATATTTCGAAAAAAAATTGTTATTTTGACCCCAAAAATTAGTACGACCCTTATAAAACGAAAACCCAATTATGAGCAAACTTTTGAAGAACATCACACAAAAACAGACCTATAACAAACTCAAGATAGACAATCTATAAAAATTTTAGGACACCGGCCCAGACGAAACACATATTTGATAGAAACAAATACTTTATTAAATAATGCACTTCCCTATTTCGAAATTAATAGACCAAGAATAAAACTATTAATTGATAGAGGAAGTTTGCGCTCTATTTTAAAACCGTCCATTGCAGAAGCATTTCACTTCTCATTCGGACCCATAATACGATAAAAACAGCAATCGGTAGCCAAACCACACGTTTTCAAGCCTTAAAACAAACGTTTACAGAATTTCGTACAAATTATAAAATTGATTTTGTTTTATTTAATTTTTTTGATTATTTCGATGGTATTTTAAGATTACCAGATCTCGTAAACATGAATTTAAGTATGGATTTAGTAAATAAAAAAACTAGTAGGTAAAAATATTGATGATGTGAATTTTTTCTTTTTTTTTTTTAAATCGAAACGAAAAAATAATAAAGAACGTTGCTATCACAGTTTTCGAAGGAGGAATTTTAACTAAAGCAGGCACAATAATTCGTCTTACAATTCTCTAAATTTTGACTTACACAACAATGAATTAGAATTTCAAAATAATTCCAATAAAACTCTTTCAGTGACGTTAACAGAGCCAATTCCCGTAGACTCTTTTAAATCTAATAAATTTCACCTTAGAAAATATTTCTCAAAATTGCCAAAATTGTCTAGCTTAACCTAAACCAATCTTGAAATCCCTGGATTCCTGTTTAAACTCACTCGAAACACTATCTCCTACTAACAGCCTCGAAGATATTGACAAACTGATCAAACTGAAGATTTTCTTTACAATGCTAATTAACTCCCACAAGTAGCGATATATTAAAACCACAATTACCTGAAAATCAAAAAGTAGAAATAACATCAGATGAACAAGTAAATATCCTACAAGTACTCCCGAGAAAAACGACCAAGATCACCTAGAAATCATGTATTCCACACAAGACACCCCTATATTCGGTATTCCTATTTCCGAAAGATTTTTAAAT
The DNA here is from genome assembly GCA_030620095.1 of Kuschelorhynchus macadamiae. Classification (NCBI taxonomy): domain Eukaryota; kingdom Metazoa; phylum Arthropoda; class Insecta; order Coleoptera; family Curculionidae; genus Kuschelorhynchus; species Kuschelorhynchus macadamiae. The sequence goes on from JAUTXW010004244.1 coordinate 258,870, forward strand.
ATGTTTAAACATCAGATAATAATAGTAGACTTTATGTAACCATATCAAATAGCGACCCCCAAACTGGTATTAATAAAGTCTCTAATTTGTAAACTCCGAAACAACATACGCTATTTATTTTAGATTTCCCAAATTATTGACAGTACCTTACGAAACATGTTTAAAAGTGCATCTTTCAAACTAGTCCAATGTTCCAAATTTTTAGAAGGATGATCACAAAGAAAACTCGAATTATAACAAAAAACAAAAACAAGTCGTAGAGTCATAAATCAAATGAAGGAATCTTTAACCTCCAAATTTTATTGGCCCATCGTATCACAAGACATAGAATATTTTGTAAACATCTGTAAAACTTGTTATGTACGAACTAAACTTAGAAATAAAGACTGTCCGAGATTTAAAAAATGTCCCATAAAAAACCAAACACTTTCCACCATGTTTCACTTGTTTTTTAATATGAAGACTAAAAGTGAACTTCGTGTCATTAACAACCCCCGATGAATCCAAAATATTTTGTTTCCGGTTTTCGCGTAAATTATCCAAAATGGCGCTATGCCGCCCTTTTTAAAAAAAATTTTAATATGCTCGCTATGGAGCCACTCTGGCAATAGCCTGAATACTACTTAAAAATTTTATCCAAATTGGTCAAAGCATCGTGGAGTAGTATTCGATGTACAAACATAAAAAGAAATACATAGGGTGAAACTGATAACCTCCTTCTTTTTTCAAAGTCGGCTAAAAAACTTTCACGGAAGAATACTAAATGTGCATTGTTTGTTTTTCGGATATTTAGCCTCAAGGTGTACGTTGACCGAATTACATTATACCTACCGTATAGGGATATTAATGTTAAGTCATATTACAAATTTAATTTGTCGCCAAATATGGAACATATTTCCAACTTTTCTTAAAGAAATGACGAAAGAAGATTGGGGGCTGGGCGCCAATAAATTCAAGAGATCAGCGCCTTTTGCTATGTGTCCCGGGGCCATTGATGGGAAATACATTCGGATAGAAAAATTACCTAATTTCAATTATAAGAATTTCTACTCAATAGATCTTTTAGCAATTGCCGATGCAGACTACAAGTTCCTGTTCGTTGACTTTGGAGCATACAGGAAGGACTGCGATTCATCCATTCTACAAGGCACTGCATTTTGGAGAAGGCTAATAAGTTTGGAATTGGATCTTCCAGAGGCGAAGTCAATTAGATCTGCAATGAGCTTAAAAGTGCCTAATGTTTTTATTGCCGCTAACGCATCCCATGACTGAGCACATCTTAAAGGATTTTTCCAATCATAATTTGAGCATCAATCAACGTTTCTTTAATTACAGGTTACACAGAGTTCGGCGGTATGTCGAATGTGCATTCGGAATACTAACCAACAAATAGCGTATGTTTCACAGAGCACCAAATGTGTTCAAAACTTTCTCAAAGCGTGTGTAGTATTACATAACAAAGTACGCTTAAGGGGTGGCTATCGTATGAACGATTTCATTTTGGCTTTCAGTTCCCAATTAGTTATTTTTGACATAATCCTAAACAAACTCCGAAATTTAACTTTTCCGCTTAATTATGCACTAGGTAATGACGTCAAGTACAAACACACAGCTTAATAACAAAAAAATACTATTAAAAAACTTAGAAGAATGGTAAAAAATACTAACTTACAGTAATATAAAAATCTACACTTTCATCTTCAACTTGATTTTTACAGTCTCCAGTCCAGCTTCTTTGAAACCACTTTTATCTTTTTGCAACAAAAACCTAAACTCAACACTCATCAAAATGAAATTTCATGTTAATGTCAAAACGATTTGTTATTTATTTGCCCCCTCATCGAAACTGTGGTTATTATGTGATTTGAGACATCATAGCTAGTGTCTATATGGTAGGTAGATACGCTGTCTTTCTTTACAGTCTACACACACATAAATAAAACATTAAAAAAGCTTACCTGTCATTTTTTTCCGCTGCTGACAATTGTTCATATCCGTCTTCTAAATATTGAAAAATCCCGTGCCAACTATTTTCTCTGAGTATTTTATTGTTATTATTTTCGTTTGTTTTGTGTCAAAGACACGGCTTTGATTCAACAAGTTCTATTAGGGTAACATGTCATACTTACAATTAGCCATGGTTTTTATAAAATCCAAGTATTTCACATATATTATTAAAACAATATTGACAAAAACAACCGCCAACGACACGAGTAGAGTAACTACTGCTCGTCGACGTGTCGTTGCCTACAACGACACGATAACGATATATCGGCGAGTGTGAAAGCATTCCATTTATTTTTTCGCTTTTTACGTCCCTATAATTAGGCCCGAAAGCTTTACATTCTATCAGCATTTTCATGTAATCCAAAAAAAGATATTTGTTCTCAAATATGCTTACCTAGCACGCACAGAAGAAAAAACACAATGTAAAGAAATTACCTCTTCCCTGAGAAAAGAGACATACTGTAATGAAAATTTCCACCCCCGCGATCGTTGCAATCTCCAACTAATAAAAGGTTCCCAATTAGATGATTCCCTAGTTTTCCAAATGAATAGTGGAGAACCAATCTGAAAAAATAACACAAGGCGGAATACTAGTCCTTCCCTATCCTACTTAAAACACCAAAGATGTGCCAAATTCAAGTAAGAACAAAAACCTTTACAAACGACATACGTATAAGACAGGGGAAGCCGCTTTTACTGCCAGCAATCCAAATACTGAATTTAAGAACAATAATTACTTATAAAACACCAAATTTTATCAAAACAAACTACGAAGAAATCTATCGTCTAAAAGACGTAGCTAATAAGGTAACACCAATCGAAGAAAAAAAATCAATATTTCTGCAGTGATGGAAGGTATCCTCACAATAGTGATAATCGCCTGTTGTACCGGACTACTAGTATGGAAACGAAGAACACTGACTAACTACCTCAGAACCAATAGGACTTCAAAAATCAACTCCGTAATTTTTAGGTTAGAGAGGGATATAGAGGGTGTTTATATGTAAACGCTACTGGCCCTATATCTCGGAAACAAAGCTTCCCCGAACTTATATTCATATAAAAAAAAAATCTTATTTTGGAAAGTAAGATAAGTTAAATCTATTGAAAAGACTTGTTTTGTTTAATATCTTGTATCACAAAAACCGCTCGAACAATTTTGTCGAGACAATGGTAAGTTTTGCTCAGACCTTTAAGAATTACAAAATACAATATAAAGGGTTTCACTCAAACCATTTTTCTCATAAAATTAGTGTATGGTCCTTTTGGACGTTCCTAATATAATGGAAAATTGGATCCAAAAAAGGTTTGACTACAAAAAATTTCCGATATAATATAGAAGGTCGGTAAAAAATACGTACACCCAAGTAGGCAAAAGAAAAAGTGTCTAAAAATTAGTTGAGCTTCCAATTTGTTGCGCCATATTGGATTCGTACCAAAAGTTTAACAGTTGATTTTTTATCGAAATTTGAAGTCAGTCGGATAAGTGGTTTTTGAGCTATGCAGCCTTCAGACCGATAGACCGACAGATCGACGGAATTGATCAATCGCATTTTTAACATGTATTAAAACATGTTTTTGGCATCTAGGGACACTAAAACCTGAAGAACTGTAAAAACCTGGAAGGGTGATTTTTCACGATTACAATAATTCCCTTTTATTTGTTAACTAAAATTACATAAACCTTCTATAGTGTCAAATAATTGGGATACCTTTGTACCGAAAATAATTAATCAAAAGCAGTAGCGTATTTAGGGGAGGTAAAGGGGGCAAATGCCCTCCAGAGCTAATAACCCAAGCAAAATGTTTAAAAGTAAAAAAGTATTTTATAATCTTTTTGATGAATTCTTTATATAAATCGGTTTGGATTAGGGGAAATTATCTGCCAGATTTGTCAGAGCGTTATTATCAGGCTTTTAGGAAGCGGTTTTCACCGGTATTTGCTAATAACAGTTACTACTTTCTAAATCGAGTTATCTCCGCTTGTGACTTGTTAAAGTGATTTAGATCATTGTTGTATAGATCACAGAGTGCTATATTGATTTCATGGGCACGTTTATTTCCCTAACGCATTATGGCGTTATAGCCAATGCGCGTGGCTGCTCTCAGGGGTCTGTTTTTGTTACAAATTTGATCCCAGCGAGCTGAAAGAACGGACACATAAAAAGTCATTGGCAGAGATCTGCTTGTGAAAGTGTTGGTTAGTGTGTGTTATAAGTATTCCTTAGATTTTGATGACATGATAAATGTATTTCTCGTCCTTGGGACAAAAAACAAGTAATATGTCAGGTTATCCCTGTAGACTCTGAGTGCGGGTATTAGCCCTGTGCGTGACCTTAGGTATCTAGTCCTACACACTTATTTTCGAACCTATTTTACTATTATTATAACCTTGACGGGTATTTTTCATTAACAAAAGTGCGATACATCCAAATAAATTACGATATTATAAGTTACAAGAAACTGTGAAACCCGTATCTATAAATTTTAAGCAGTTCAGAAGTTATGGGGAAAATAATTTTTTTTAATTACCTTAATATGAATCGTACCTACGGTATTTAAAAATGAAATTACCGGAAAAATTTTCTTTTGACAGATGTCAAAAAAAAATACAAATAAATGACGCCCCTAAAAGTCACATGGAACTGTGAAATCCATATATACATTTTTTAAGTCGTTCAGAAGTTAAAGGAAAAGAACAATTTTTTCTGGGAGCTGTCACAATATTTTTTCAAAATAAATTACTCTCCTGAAAGTTACATCGAATTTTTAAAACCGGATTTTAAAAATTGAAGCAGTTTAAAAGTTAAGGAAAAAAGCAGTTTTTCTCAAAAATTTCTAGCAGTAGCAGTTTTCCGACCAAACGCCTACTATGTTATTTAAAAAAAAAATCAGTTTTTCTAAAAAATTTATGTTTTACTAGCACTTTTCAGACAGAAATCCAATAGAACCGACACATTGTATGTTTTATGAATTTATTCGATAAATGATAATTTATGTTTTTAAAGAAATTACAAATAGGCTAGGTTTTTTCAGAACATGTTTTTCTACACCTAATGACTTAATAGTAATTATTAAGATACATAATTAATATCATATTTCAACTTTAACTTTAAAGATAAAATAAATTAAGGTATTTGCTCAAATGTATCAGAATTATTTTTCTAAAGTGGCACGTTTAAAAAAAATCAATAAAACAGTGTTAAAATGAAACATAATAATTTTTCCATCAATACGTATCTGTTTTATTATTGGAACGAACACTACCGTATACTTTTTCATATCACTTTGACAAAATGAAGTAAATATTACTTTAATATATCTATCGACTTTTATGGTGACCTGAAACATAGCAAATTAAAATGAAATAAGACAACTATCTGATCAGACATTATAAGAAAATACTCCTAAAAGTGTACCCCTCATAATACATGCACAATTCTAGGATTTTTGAGAAATGATCGGTAAAACTAGATACAAAATAGAAAATAAAAAGATCAGAACGCTCGAAAATCTACCCATTCAGGTAATGAGTATACAAAATTTAATAGTACAGTTCAAACATTGACTAAATCAGTAAGGACAATGAGAATTTCAAAAGTCGATAACTTCTTGGGAAAAACTTATTCAAATTTACACCTATTAGGCAAATAAAAACGATTCAAAACACAATAAATAATCATCATACTGTTAAAATACAACGTCGTTATCAAATATATGTAAAATATGATACTAGGATATTACTAATTGCAATACTTCGATTTTTGTTTTAAAAACAATTAATAACCAAACACTTACATTATAAAACGGAGATGCTGGTCACTTCACAGAAACTGTCTGGACAGATGTCTTGAATCACCTTTATATTTTCTTCGATTTTTCAACAACTAGGTCAAATTCTCGTACAAAAACACGGCTTTCTTCTCACAACAGAGTTCTCTAAATACAATGAAAATTCACATAAACTTAAACTCGTAAGTTTAAAATACAAATCGTGAAAACTACTCTTTAACGCGTAAATGCACAAACATACATCCAAGCGATAAAAAATATCAGAGAAATATTTGCTTTAAACAAACCAAAACTCGGTTATGACATCTATCATAAGTCAAATATTCTAGGCCAAGTCCTCCTATTATTTCGCTTCGTATATAGATCGGTATCTATCGATTTTTGACAGATGTGTGCACTGTTTTCTTTAAAACGAATTTTCACCCATTTGCTAAGTTGTTGGAGGGAAATATTATTAGAGCTTTTTAGTAACCAAATAAATGCTCCATCCGCAGGTCTGGAAATTTCGATTACTATTCGCAGTAAGCAGAAAAATGAGGTTACACTTGGAATTTAAATTATCAACTTAAAAAAATGCAGTAATTAAACCGTAAAGTCATAAACTCGATGTTTAGTCACAGTCTACCTAAAAATATCTTGTTACCCTAAAAAAAATACCCTATGGGCTTAGATATATTAGTTTCCTTGTAATACAGGATAATGTTAAAAAATGTACCCATTCTTGGCAACTTTGGTTCAAACCTCACCTCGTTAGTGCACCACCTGTATATAATCCACGACTCTTCCTAGATTGTCCATTTTGGGTAGCTCTTTAAGCACTCTCCGGTGCCGTAATTAATTTCCTGACCAGATGCCTACCTTTTTTATAAAAAAGAAGTGACTAAAAAAATAATTTTTTTATGATTTTTTCGAAAAATTTCAGTTTTTCTTAAAAATTTCTATTTTCTCGCCACTTTTCCGATAGAGATGCAGTTAGGTTTCTGTTCTCCTAGACATTTCCTATGAAAAACGTTTCTTGGAAAAATTCGATAGGACTCACCTACTTTGAGATATAAAAGCCCCAAAACACCCTTTTTTCGAACGAAAAAATTTCGTAAACTCGTCAAACGAAATCGAAACCCAACCAAAAACAATAGGGTTCTGTAAGACCGGAAGAGCCATCGAAGTTGACTTTTTTGGTCAACTTTGCGGTACCGTTTGCTAACAAGATTAATGTGGGTTAATTAAATTGGTAGTTTAGTTTCTCGGTTTTGATAGCTTTTTGGATGTAAGTCTCGAGGACTCCCTTAAAAACCAAGTGTCGTCGGTTATTTGGTATGATCTCTTTGTTTTGGCAACCAGCGCGATGGTGATGACTTAAATTGTCATAAATTAAAATGATTTAAAAATTGAATTACGTACCCCTAAAAATCACGAAAACCATATGAAACACGACATTTCTAGACCACTTCCCTGCCTACCGCCAGATACACCTGATTAGATAAATAGCCCTTCGAGAAAATAGATTCCGCCTAATCACTTTTTTGATGACAATAATTTATACACCAAATTCTATAGCCATACATTTACAACATTTCAAAGTTACCGCGGAATCTCTCTTTCAGAGAAAAATTCAAAATGGCGTCATGCTGCCGTTTTAATTTTTCTCTTCAGTATGCTCTCCATGGAGCTACGTTGGGATAACCTTAAATACTTTCTAGAAATGCGTCCGAATTAGTCAAACCATTCCGGATAAATCGGTGTTAATACATATAACAAAATATAGACTTGAAAACCTCCTCATCTGTTGAAGCTTAAAAATTAATCACGTTGTTTTCTAAAAAAGATACAATTATCTGCATTTTTTCTGCTTTCAGATATCCAGCCGATCAACCACTCCCGTGCGGTAGTGGAACCGATTACAGCAGAACATCAAAATCGTCATCAACACTTTTCGAGAGCTGTCAGCTTCCTCAAATTTCTTTGGCCGATGTCCATAAGTTATCCTCATCTAGTGGTAAAATTGATAAGAGAAGTACTTGGGCACAAGAAACGTTATTTTAAATAGAATAATCAATTTTTATCAAATTTGAATAAAATCACATATATCAGGGGTATTAGTTCGTTCATTAATTAATTTAAATAGACAATTATTATAATTGTTCTAATTTATTATTAAAATTATTATTTTATATTATTTCTACCCAAAACATAGAAATAATTTGTGTATTTTGATGCAATTGTTGTGGTGGTTTTTTAAGTTTAATACTTTTTTCTATAGTTATTCACACCAGATAAGATTAAATTAGTAACTTCTTTTAGACAAGTTGAAGTTGCTCTCGAAAAAATTATTTAAATTAACATTAGTTAATACTGTTTAGAAAAATAATGAAATGAAACAATGAAATTTCTTAACTTAAACTTTTTAATACAGATTAACAATTCTGATATAAGAGGTTAGTCTGACATTGACTTTGAAATATTTATTTTAGCTTTGAGTTTATTTGTTGTTGTGTCCTGGAGCTGGCTCTCTTGTTGAAGATAGTTTTTGTTATTATAGGCAAATGATATAATTACCGTAGTGTTAATAGTCAGTGTGTTTGTGTCCAACAAAAAATTCTCGTTATATAGAAATAGATGGTATTACGTTAAAATCACCACTTGAATAGTACCGTTCGGAACTTTTTATAAACTGCAATGTAGGTATTATATCATACTTATGTGTAAAACACTGGGTATATACGAGACATGCAAAAAAGATTGATGATGATGTTTGGATAAATCATTTAACGCCTGCAAGGATCAGAAAATATCTAACTTATTAATTGATCTATTCACCTATCTTCGGAGACAAAGTTGGGTAAAATCTAACTAACTAAACATTTTATTTTCTAGCATTTAAAAAATTTTCAGTAGTATTCGTAACTACCTATTTAATAAAAAAAACAAGTTCAGTTTACCGGAATCGGCTCTTCTACCTCCCTATATCGTTAAGACATTTCGAGAACATATATTTTAATTGAAGATGAATGTTGAAATATAGTTGCTATAACCTAACCTAACCTTAGATAAATATCGTGTGTAGCCGGGAAAGTAGCGACAGTTTTAAATGTTTCATTTCACCGAATAATATTTTTCGATACGTATCAAATTTTCACCGCCTCTTAAAGTATTCTGAGAGATATTTGCTCCATGGATCCATGTCGGGTCAGAAAGTAAGTCCTGTCAAAATGCTTATCCTGGCGTCATCCAAACCAACACACGCTACAACCCAATTGTTTCGTTCCCAGTTTGTACCGCTACGACGGTGCACAGGCTAAAAGCAAATCAAAATAATTTTGGGCATTATTACATTCTCAAAAACCGATCGGGCTAAATTATGCCGATCTCTAGATAAAACGTAGACGTTTCTTCAGTTTATTTACCTTATTCACCTAAGATCAATCATAAAAAAATTATATTTCAATTCTAAATGGTTTGCCTTGTAGTTTTTAAACATCTCGGAGTTACTTTTCATTCTCTTAAAACTATTTCGACTCGAAGTTAGTGTTTTTTAAAAATTACATTTTAAAGAAAAACTAGAAAACCGGCTTTTGTCAGTAACGCACTAAAAAGTTGTAATGTAATAATGTAATTTACTTACAATTTTGTAACGATGTATACATTCTACCTTTAGCAATTTCGAAATTATTTAAAAGTACATGCTTCTGAAAGATACGTAACCAAAAAATTTTTTTGGCATAGTCATTCAAGTATCAAGGGTAGAATGCATATATGTCAATTCATATATCGTAATACTTTTTGGTGCCTTACGGGCAAAAACGTGTTTCTAGTTATTGTATTCTATTATAAGTGGGCATCGGGGTGATTTCTAGCGGAAAATTCTTGTTTATATAGGAGATTAGTGCCTAACGAGTAACTAGTCTAAAGAAAATCATGCTTAATTTGGTTTATTTAGGTTATATAGGTTTAGTTAGGCTGTTGGGCAAGACAATATTAAATTTAAAAGTTTGTGATTTAATTTTGATATAAAATCATGATTTTCCGCATATCAGATTTTCTTATACATTTCTCTTAAAAATGTTTTCTATTTTGATATTTTATGATATCTTTATTTACGTAATTTTTGTTATATGCAAAAAATATTATTTAGAAATAATATTTATAAATAAAAAAAATATTATTTAGTACTAAATACATATCTAATATATTTTATATGCATCAAAAAGGGAATTTCTCACGACTTTTGGATACAAGCGGTTTCATTTTTTTCTCACATCTCTGCTATTTGTATTATATGTATCGAATAATATCTGAATTAGATGGTGTAGATGACTTTTTGATAAAAACATCAATCTTTAAGTTATTTTAAGTTTTATATAAAATTCAAAATTTACAACAATAACAGTAAACTACCAATAGTAACTAAAGGAAAATGACGTGTAAAAAAATAATAAAACTTACCTAGGTTAAAAATTATTCTTAACGCCAAACAGCATTTTCATTTTTTAAGGTGCCAATGGAATATGGTTGTGTTATAAATATGTTTATACAATTGAATATGATCATCGTTCAGTTTTTGATTTTGAGAATTTTCTTTAGAAGGAGTAGCTTAGAGTATTTTACTTTTTTTGCGGACTATTTAGTAATAATGTTTATTATTTTATTGTATATTGTGTTTTCTTTTTCATATTTTATTTTATTATTATATAATATAAAAACCTTAGTAGCTACGGGCACCCAACAGTAATTATACAACAAATCAAAATAAATGTTACACTACAAAATAGCTCGGTTATACTATCTATTTTCGTAGTTGTTAAAATTGCATGTAAAGTTTTAAGTTGAGTATTTATGTTTAGCCTTGTAAGAGTGATGGCAGATTTACTCACTGAAACGTAATGTATTACAATCATTATACAAACACAATATTTAAATGAACCAACCACCTTTCAAAGTTGTGTTTAATTTTTTAACAGGAGAAAAAAAATTGAATTTTAGAATCACAATTTATTAATATATTTGTAATAAAGATCAAAGTCAAAAAACACAAATTTTATGGAATTGGAGTACAGGTTTGGGTAATTAAATGTTTGCCTGCGTTATTGTGAGTTAAACTCAAAAGGAATTTTAAATTTTAAAAAATTACATATTTTACGCGTACTCACCTGGTGAACGAATATGGCTGCGGTGTGAGATACGCATGTGTTTGCTTAATGTGGACGTAAAGTGTATGGTCGGCGAATGCATGCCTTTAAATGAGGACAAGTTCGCTTCACTGGTTTGTCGGTACTTTAAAGAGAAAGACCTGTTCATGCTGTCAATTGTATACGTATTTATGCATAGTATAGATTGGCAAAATGTAGACGTTAAAGTGACCAGATCTTAAAAGTTAAAACGCGGGACATATGGTGTAGAGTTCATTAAAACCAAATCTAGATTGGGGGTGACTTGTTTAAAAGAAAGTCTTTTATAGGCTATCAAAACAAACAAAAATTAAAAAGAAAATTACAAATTTAAACGCTAATTATTAGTATTATTATTTGTCACTTTGATGAATTTTCTTTAATATTTGTTTATTTTTTAAAAATTCATTATAGAACTCCAAAGAGTCTCCTTCAAAGCTATATTTTATAGGAACCAAAGCTTTTAAAGTTTCCACATTTAAATTAGTTTTTTCACTCGATCAACTTTTATTCATAGAAAGAACCCATCCTGTACAAGCATTAGTAGTATTTGTACTGGGTAAACATAATACGTATTGAATTAATTTTTATCAAAATGATTAAATACATACGTGAATCCAGTTTTCCTTTTTTTTTAAATGGATATTTATTTTGCAAATCAATTAAAAAAGTGAGGAAAAAAGAAAATTTTCTTTTTGGCAGTTTTTGACTTTACCAGTCACCTGAATTAAAAAAGCATGCTAGAAACAGCAACACTTACCTTTAGTTAGAAATTCAAAAAAGACTGCGGAAATCCCCAAAGAAACTATATAGAGCACTGGTAATCGGAATCCTAGTTCGCAACAGAGAGTGCAGTGCAGAATACCGAGCCCTAACAGCGCAAACTGTGTTGTTCTTGGACCGAATTTATAGAAAATTCTATATTTTTTATAGTTTTGCAATAGATGCAATAGATTCCAGTTTCGCCAATTCTAATCTACAGTGACTTTATAAGGATAGTGGCGACAATAGAAGCGCACCCATATTGATGCAAAGTTTCTAAAGGTTTAAATGATGGGGGGGGGGTGGTCACTTTAAGCTTAAATCTGCTTATTGACTTAGAGAATACGAATGAACAAACAGCGCCGCACGCATACGGTTAAATATGTGTACGTTTCTCTTAAGATTAGTTTTGACGTAACATAAATATGTACACAATTAACAGCCTTAATCGATTTTTCGCTTCTTTGAAGAACCAACAAGCGAACGAACCTATCCACAAGCAAACGCATGCATTCCTCACCTTGCGGCCGTACTCCTTTCCTGAGTGAATACTCGAATTTATGTAATTGGAGTCTGATTGGATATTATTAAGTGTATGTATATAAACTGTTTGCTTTTATTTTAGAATTAGGATAACAGATTTATGTAGAGGATTAATTAGTACTTACTATGTATTTATAAGTGCACTGTGCTGGAATATTGTTGTGGATAAGCGTCTAAGTCGTGGGATATGTCTATCATATATTTAAAATTAAATTGTGATTTGGTGCAAGGTCAAGCATTCGTGTTAGTGATAATGTTGAAGTGTCGAGATAACCCTGCTACGCTCAGTTGTTTTTTATACGCCTCTGCCTTTTGGTTTATACTTTCGTCGCGAAAAACGACGTAATTGTGTTTTATGTCAAAAATATTTATACCAAAACGAATAAATAATGTAATTATTTTTTCGATTCACATAATTTTAAACATAGTTAATTAAGTATCTTATGTGTCCCATAGTAGGTCAAAATGTTCATCCCTTCTTCTTATCAAACCAATCGAAAAAACCAAATGGTATTTGATAAAAAAATTACCATACATATGCCTAGTGCGAATATGAATAATCGAGTTGGGCTTAAAGGCGTTAAGGAATTAACGGTAAGAGCAAAGTCTCAGGATGATGTCGGATATCTTGTACCCACTACATTATATAGGTATTCGTTTCATATGACTAGATTCAGGGTGCAGCAGGTGCACTCGAGCAGGGTGGCACAACTTAGGAGGCGCCAAATTTAGTATATCAGAGTTTGCAAAATATTATGTTGGTTCCAAGGAAAAATAGTGAATCGTGGCAACATTGTTGAAAACAAAAAATTTCTAGATGTAAACAAGACTAGACTATACAATAAAATAATATCCCTAAAGTTGTTTTGTTAGATCTTTACCTGTACGCCATCAATAGATGAAATATCAAAGACTTTGAAGAATATTGCCCTCCCAGCCTGAATACGTGCAAGAAATACGTTAAGGGGATAATGTAACGCGCTAGACAAAGATTTCAAGACAACCAGCCCTCATGGATTGACTCGACATAATGCCTAATATAACTTTCAATTTATGGTTATAGTTGGATTTGACATTATTTTGCTATTATGGTCCTTTCAGCTTGGTCGTATTCGTGTTTTTAATTTTATGCCGTAAAGTCTATTAATCAAATCTTTAAATCAGTTAATTTAGGACGCTTTTGTTCTAATTTTTGTTGCCGGTAAATATTTATTGCTCTTAAATGGTAATCATTTACAAGGGTCTCATGAACCTTAGAAACCCAAACATTTAAGGTTTTTTTTAATTTTAAACGACATCATATGCTGTAAAATCACAATGAAAAACTCACTTTTTTCCACAAAAAAAAATGAAAAACCTCACAATTTTCACTGCTTTTCACTGCAAACCTCTCTATTATGAGGTTTTTGAAAGAACACGGAAACAAAATTATTGCCGTTATGCCAAGCGCACCTTATTTTCGTTTCCTTACACAACAGATTTTTAATATTTATTATGGCTTTACTCATGGTTTTATTGACGAACCTGGTACTAACCTAACGAGACGGATCCACCTATTAGTATATCTTAGTAGAATAGAGTCTCACAATTTTGTTGGTGCGCTACCACGCGCTTTCTTTACAGCAAGCCTAACGAATCCTACTCTAAGCTAATCCCCATTTTTATTAAATAAAAGTTTTGTTAAAAAAATCCTACCTGAAAAGGTAGAATAAAACAAGTTTTTTTGGTGATTTTTTATTAAAAAAATTACTCTTCCAAGGTTAGTTATGTTTAAAAATGTTCAATTTGCGATAATCCTCCAAACGAATATCAAAAAAGTGTAAAAATTCTGGGTTTGTAATGTTCATCTTTACCATTTATTAATTTAAATAGTTCTAATCAATCTAATCTAACCTTACTAATTTTCGTTTGTTCCTCTTTTTTGATTTAATTCATATGAATAAGGTTAATGACGTGTGGGTAAAGAACTAGCGGCCCAACTGTATATAAAGACCAAAGTGTACCAATAGATCTTTCTATATAGCATATGTAGTTGCGTCGTTAACAATTGCCAATTTTTGCGTCTGTGGTTTGTGAGGAATAGAAAGAAATAACTTTCATAGACATCAATAGATGAAGATATTTGTAAAAACTTAGATATATCAAATGTAATTGATGATTTTGCATCTTGCATCCAAAAAAAGCTAGAATGTGACTTTCGTTTTTGTTATGTAATCAGGGTATGTTTTTGTTTATGGTGGTCCCATAATCTCCCTTCCTTGAGCTCCATTGTACATTATCGCCGGGCTCTCTGTCATCACTCATCACTGTGTGGGGCCCATCTAACTATGGGACCCTAAGCCCGGACGTATCTATTGGAAAAATAGGCCCTGTATGTAATGTATTTCATATTTTATATGTTTTTATCGTCTTTTTTATTTGCGAATAATAGGTAACGTGTAGGTTGCAAAGTTGGCTTTATAATTGTGTGTTGCTGTTATTAATGTAAATGTGGTGCCATAATTTGCTCCATTAGAGATAATAGCGTACAAAAAACTGTTTATTTCTGCAGTATGGGTTTTAACAAGAAAGAAAGAGTTCCCAACTTTAATTAAAAATTTTTAAATACGTATTAACACTCATAAACTCTCATAAACTCTACATACTTAAAATATTATGTAGACATTGTGTATACGTATAAACTCAACATTTATACGGATTTTATCGATATTTTCCTCCATAAGTAATATTTATCTCTGTTATGTGGTATAGATTGTGGTATATCGGTTTAAAATTTGGAATACTAACTCGTAAAAATTGTAATAATCCTCTGCATAAAACTTGTAAAAGTTCTATTATTTATTATAGTTTTTTTTATTCTATATGACCTAATAAAACGCAATTTAAATTAACAATGTAATAAAGACGTCTATTACTTGCTTATTTTATACCATATTTGATCTTGTGTCTAGCAGTATCAACATACTAAATATATTTTTGTAGTCAGTACATAAAAATGAAGAAAATTTGTATAAAAGTAGCTATAAGGAAGTGGTTAATAATGTAATTGTTAAAAGTAAAAAATGTGATTCTTAAAACATCAAAAAAGAAAAAAAAAACACAAGAAGCCCAAAAAATATTTTTTTAAAGAACCTTTTCATTTCCTTCTCAAAAATTGTACAGCAAAGTTTTTTCGAAAAGATATTTCATCTAACGTATTCTTTAAATAGCGTCACTTTCAATTATACAGGATTAGTGGCCTACTTGCCTATTTCAAATGAGACAATGTTTTATGTAGGTTATGTTTTTTCGTATTTTTAAATTTAGACGTAAATTAAATCCAAAACCATTTGGAAGAACATGATGTTTGATAAATATTAAAAGTTTTTATTCTGTAGCAGCCAAAGGATTACTCTTACACCAACTTTAAGTTTTAAAGTTGGAGCTGCCGGATATTAGCCAGAATTTAGCTGCTATACTACTATTAAACGTAAAAAAAGTATAAATTATTATAGATATAAATCTTAACACTTTGTTTGTTGATAATTAAGAACTACTTACATAAATACATATATATATATATATATATATATATATATATATATATATATATATATACCTTGTGCATTGTTAATTTTAAGGTTAATTCTATTATGTTCGTGAGAAAATTTTAGGTCATATAGATGTATTCTGGTTTAGTTATGTTGAATTCATAGAATGGTCTATATAGATATAAGATCGCTATTTATATATGTATGTAGAAAATAAAAACGAATTTTTTAATGGATAAAAGTAAAAAAGCAAAAATATGTATGTGTCAGAGAAAAAATAGAATTTCTATGTGTATATATATAGTCACAAACACAGGGTAGGACAAATGTACATTTTCTGAAAATTTATTTTTATTACTTTTTTAAACCTAAAAGCATGAAAATCAGTCCTATTATGACTAGTGCGATGCCTACGTCTTAACTAAATCCTATTTTTTTTAGTTTCTAATCGAGAGAGAATATTAAATTTTTATTGGAGAATAAAATCATTCTCTAAATTCCACAAATCTAGGAAGTGTAAAAATAAAATTAATTAACAAGTTTTATTTCAATTCGGATTGAATTTATTAGAAATTTTGTATTAAAATGAACAATTATTCCACAAATTAGAAATAAAATCCTTATAGATCAATAAGAATTGTTTTAACATAAGGCAATGGCAGTAGTAGTTCATAGAGGAGGAGCAGAGGGGCAGCTGTCCCCTCAGACCCATTCAAATGTTTATGACACATTATGGAAGAAAATAACAACCTGACAGTAACTTACAAAAAGATGATTTTTTTAATATACCTTGCCCGATAGCGAGACACACTAGAAATGATCTTTAGTATCTACGCTACAACGTACACTGAATGGATAATATAATTTAGACCTCTGCCGCCCTCAGATAATTTTTCTGGTTACAACAGTGGCAGGTGGCACTAGTTCCATAAAACTTTTTTTTAAACGGGAGTTTCTTGGACTTATTTATCTACAGTCGAATATTTTACACCTTTATGTTGTTCAGCGTTTCTTCTTGTTTAATGTAAATCTATAGAGTTGAAAATTGGTACACATACTCAAATTAACTAATATTACAATTGACTAATATAGCTCAGATCCCACGTTTTGAAATTCCAGTGTGGTCCAAGGAATTTAAAATGTTTAGTCTACTATCACCATACAATATTTACACCTGGTATTGTGTGCGTACAGTACCTCTATAATTTGAATTGAACCTAATAGAAATTTTGTCCGTGTATTCTTGCTTTGTAAACCACTGTAATAATATAAAGTGGTATTAAAATGAGCATTTTTATTGGCGTTTAATGCTACAATAGTTTTTATGCTTCTCTTTAATATCCCCACGTTTATTTTCTGAGCCAGTCAAAAAAATATGAAATTTACCACACTTAAAAAATAGTCGACTTAATATTTCTTGAAGTTTTTATAATTGAAAATTTCAACATGGCGCGTTCATCATGAAAAATAAAATAGAAGTAATAATGGCGGATGGGCGGAATTTTGAAGAAAAAAATTTTAAAAAAGGGTTTGAGTAACACATTTTTTGACATATCTTTTTAACCACAATTAATCCCCATAATATGAAGACATTAAATTGTCCATTTAGTAAGTAAACATTCTTAAAAACTTAAGTATTTTATTCCTTATTAATTGAAATGTTCTTATAAGCTTGGGACTGCTCTGTTTACAGGGTGTTCGAATATTAAATAAAAATCAAATTCTGTACTGTAACTAGAAAAGTATGGGGCCTTTATAGTAGCCCCCACACCCTTGAAACCATTTCAATTAAGATATGATAACTTGAGTTTTGTAAGTATTTAAGAATTTTTAGTTTCCAGTCTTGGTTTGGTCACATTTATGAATGGCCACCATTTTGAAATTAATAACTTTATTGTCTCCATATTTTTGATATAAATTAAAGTCCCAGTCCTTAATTTTATAAACACGAAATATATACAAAAGGGAGTTCCTGAATTGTATGCTTCCATATGATTTGGATTTGAAGTTTTTTGATTGATTATTTTTATTAATATTTTTTATGTCTTAATAAATTTAACTTTGCTTAAATTTATTAAGACATAAAATTTTTTTTTCGATTTTGGCGTAGTATTAGGAGTACTGGAAACAAAGCCCAAGATGCACAATAAATTCCTATAGGTTTAAAAAGAACTTTAAGAACGTTTTAAGGCGGTATACAAAACAATGTGTTTTATGACTGATATCTTAACTGATAATTTTAAGAACAGGTTTTCATGTTAGCATTAAAGCAATTTTATAAACCTTTTAACCTTTTATTTCAAATTTGTTTTAAAACTGATTGTAGGCAGCCATTAAATAGCTTGATAAAACAGCTTACTCTTTAAAACCATCGTAAATAAAATACATTTTAAAACTAGATCTTAGAATATTCAAAATTGTTTTAAGGTGGTAAATAAATTTCTTTTTTAAAGTAGTCATAAAACTTTCTTTTTATACAAATTTTTTAGTTGTCAAAAACAAAACCCATGAATTGTATCATGAATTGTATAATTATTTTTATTATGTTACTATGTAACTACGTAATGCCAAGTCAAGCTTGTGATAATGCTAATTGATGTTTTGTATAAAACTTTACAGAGCAACAGAATAAAAAAATAAATTCATTAAATACAGACAATAAGTGAAATAAAATTAAACAGTATGGACATTACAAAATGCAAAAAAAAATATTATTATAAAATTAAGATTCGACAATTGACCATGGTAAATAAAAACATCAATGTAGTAGTAGGGTTTCTTCGTTGGCCGCATCAGAATTATTACTTATTTATTCAAGAATTAAGAACAGGAATTCACTAAAATTGATTTTTTGGATAAAGATTTATTTGAATTGGGAACGAAGAAGAACACTTTACAGACAAAATGAAAAACAATATATTTCAAAATGAAAGTAGGAACGGAGTATTAAGAATAATGTAAGACAAAATGCCTTAAAAGACTTAATGAATAACATAAATTCAAATACCCAACGAACTTTCTGTTAAAGAACCTTACTGCGTACTCCCCGAATATTGGCTCTATGGGCTAATATTGTACCTGGAGGGAACTGAAAATTGGTTAGAAGGGCAGTTAGAAATTTCTCTTAAAAATAATTTAGATGGACTACCAATCCATAAAAAGCTCCAAAGACAGAAAGCATCAACGTTTTTGATAAATAGGCCAAGGTTAAAGCAGTCTTATAATATTTTGACTTTTTTTAGACGTTCTTAAAACACTGTTAAAACCAAATGCCTTTAAACTTGTTTTAAGAGCGCTACATTAAAACTTTATTGTTTTCCACCATTTTGTTTACTGTTTGGAGAAATATTTTACAAACGCTGTGCATTTAAAATTTAAATTTTATAGAAAAACTTAGTTTTTAATTCATTTTAGTGACCATCTTCACTTATCATATAACCAATTTTTGTACGTAAAAAATGCATTTATAATTTTTTTCAATTTTGGTTTCGATAAAAAATATTTACTAAAACTCGTGACTTCCAAGGCGCTCGTGTTTTTAGACATATCTTAAGAATTGGGGCAAGCCATCTAGAGTTTGTAAATAATAACATTAAAGCTAGTATAAAAATGATATAAAAAGGAGTTATTTGGGACTAAAACCTTGCCTGTAGTAAAACGCACTGAAAGGCAATAAAAAATGGTAATTGAAAATCATTAAATCATTTACATATATCATATATGCATCATTGGTGAAGCACTTATTTTGTGGTATGACTGATGAAGAATTATAATAAATACAAAAGTAAAAAACAGTTTTCAATTAATTGTTACACTATTATACATCCACAGAGAAAATTGACTATAACTCATTACCCTCTTTGGTTATTTTGTTTTCATGCATACGTAACATACAGCCGTAATACTTGAAAAAATGTACGCCCACTAACTACTATGTAAAGAACTATTATGATTTGCTGTATAAACATGAACTTGATCTATAAGTATTTTAAAACTATGCTTTATAATTTTAATTTTAATTTAATTTAACTGGCGCCTAAAGTTCATTAAAATATATACACCTAAAAACCTTAGTAAGGTGAACTTGAATAAACCCAGAGGTAATTAATAATTACCTTACAGCATTTGGTAACTGTTGAAATAATTTTCAGAATTTAACAGGACGAAACACGCTTATAATGGGTGCAAACCTTTGCTAGTACTGTAGAACCTATATACTGTATAAAATCCTAGTTAATATTTACGCTCAAAGCTTTATAAAAGAAACTCCACTCGGAAAAGCAATAGGTTTAAAAGAATTACAGAACAGATATGGACTGATCTCAAGAGTAATATATAGTCTGTAAATCGAACAGCTCAAAAGTAACATTTTTGGGAGACCAATAATATTGTGTAATTTGTATGAGTTGATGAGAACTTCGTGTTTATTAGAATAACAAAATATATTAAAATCATGATCAAAATGAAAAATTTCTGTCAAAATTTAAAACAATGTGTACGGACTATTAACTAAATCATAGGTTTTGTCACTAGACCGTGTCAGCTTGGAATTAGTATCCGACGTTTCGTCCTCGATTGCATTAAGCATCTTTAAAGATCTTTGCTCTACGAGATCTGATAATTGCATGAGCTAGCAAAGATTCAGGGGGGCATGGGCACACCGAACCGTCATCCGGTGTTAAATTCGGTTTCCACGTATAATATAGAAGCCCTTGACCTGTATCTCTATTTTGGAACTTTTTAATAGATTTTCTAATGTTTAGTTTAGAGAATCCTGAAACTGATGCTTGAACCTTAGTTTCCTGTACATTTATGATATATCCAGTGTTATTTTGGTGTTCAGCTACAGTAAATTGAACAATTTCTTTTTTTAATACATGGTTTATATTCCTTAAGTTTAATAGATAATGGGCTGCTTGTTTCTCACTGAACAAGGAATTTTATACTAAATAAAACGTCTGTATTTGTAGGGGACTGCAAGTATTGTACAATCTTCTGGTGTGTATTGAACATTGTACGTATGTTGGCTCGCGAAAGTACCTGTGTTAGGTATTTTTTCTGTGATTCCATGTATGAAGGGAAGAACAATACTACCTAATGGTAACTCCTTAGCACTCTCCTGTCGCGGAGTTGGATTATTATATTAACTGAATGCATAATATTTTTAGTCCAATAGCCATTCCATTTTCAGTTAATTTATCTGTTTCCGATGATAAACATTTTTATTAGTACTCGAAAAGGCTCTAAATACTAATGAGTTAAAAACTGATTGCTTTTTGTAACGGATGGTGGTGGAACTTTGCATTTAAGTATATATTGGTATGCGTTGATTTCCTATATACTGAAGATCCTAAAATACCATTTTCCATTGTTAATATAATATTGTGCTTTACTGCTTTACGTGGTTCAGAAATATGCGCTGATTTTCCTGCCCATAAGACTAAATAACCACAGTGTCATCTACATATTTAAACCAGTGCTTTGGATTTAATTGGGATGATATTAAATTCAGGTCTCTATAAAGATATTCGCGATCATAAGTGATAGAGAAGATCCCATGGTGCCTCCAAGGTATGTTTGTATAAAAATACGACAGAAAGAAATTTATGTAAGACAAGCTTCAATTAGGTCTACAAGAGTAAAATTAAAAATATTACGTTGAAATATGTCTGATATAATAACATAACAGTAAAATTCGTTCATTCTTGAATAGTAATTCTATATCGAAACTGACCATAACGCCTTCGGAATACAACTCTATTGTCGTAAGTTTTTTTTATGAAACATGCACAATTTTTCATGAAATAATATTTCCTGTAAATTTAGACAAATTTGAGAGATATTGATCTAGTTTGTGCGTGGGCGGGTCTACTGTATATGTATCGTCCAAAGCCAAAGGGTTGTCATTTAGCTGATTTAATTTAAGATATTTTGAGCTCCTAATAATCTTTGCTGTCTCATATACACTAGTTTGTTTCGCCTGATTGCTGTCTCAACAGATGATACTATATCTTCTATGGAAATGATTGTTGGGGCTATTGGAAAGTTAGGGTTAGGGACCTAAACGATAAGCAAGTGACTGGGTTCTGCAATTGTTTCACTGCAATTTTCTTATTTAGTAATACTTTAAACTTCTTTTTGTTGCTTGAGTCATTGACCTTATTCTTGTAAAGTCGATAATTGAGTGTAGCTTCTTGACAGATTTTTTTCTGGCTGTGCGTTAATCATTGTTGTAAATATGGTAAGTTCAAGTGTAAAAGTTAATTTTAGATAAATTTTTAATTTTGCAATAACCTCGAGAAGCATTCCGGTAATAGTTATAGTATCCTCTACCAAAGCAACAATCGGGGATTACCTGTATGGAAATTATATTTATCGGCCG
The DNA here is from genome assembly GCA_030620095.1 of Kuschelorhynchus macadamiae. Taxonomy (NCBI): domain Eukaryota; kingdom Metazoa; phylum Arthropoda; class Insecta; order Coleoptera; family Curculionidae; genus Kuschelorhynchus; species Kuschelorhynchus macadamiae. The sequence continues at coordinate 281,051 of JAUTXW010004244.1, forward strand.
CCAACAAAAAAAAGCGATCAAAACTTTAAACGAAAATCCAGACATTCAGATTCTTCCAGCTGACAAGGACACAGTCGTCTTGGACAATATGTAATTCATAGAAAAAATAAAACAACTTTTGAACTACGATACATATACGATTATTCATGCAGAGCCTATAAATAGAATATAAAGACGTTTAGCCAACCTGAGCAACACATCTAACCTACCACCAGCGCACAAGAGATCTTTGAAACCAAGCAGCTTTAGGATTCCTACATTCTACGGTCTATGGACCACTTCGACCGATCATTAGTGCAGTAGACTAACAGTAGTAGTAAATATCACTCAAATTTTATTTATCCATTTACAAAAAAAAAAGAGTTTTATAACAAAAATTCTACGCACTCTTTGGAATAACTTCCGGTTGGAGCCCGCAAATGTCTTTGGTCAGTTTCGATGCAGATTCACTATATACGAATGAACAAATGTTCATGATTTTTTCTATTATATCAGACATATTTCAACGTATTATTCTTGGTCCTACTCTGGTAAACCTAATTGAAGCTTGTCTTAAATCAACTTACTTGATTTTTCAAAGAAATTTTAATGGACCAACCTCAGGAACAATCACCTGTGGTAGCTAATATGGATACCTTCGAGGATATTGATTTAACATCCTCCAAACTAAAATCAAAACATTGGTTGTAATATGTGGACGATACTTTTGTCATGCCAAAGGCAAAAGCCTCATGGGCAGGAAAATTTCCGGATATTTCTATTTAACCTAAATTAACAGCACCATAATACTAAATGTTCTTAGAAATTGAATCAATCGGAACGATTCTCTTCTTTGATCTACTTTTTCAAAGAAAGGAAAATGGTACTCAGTAATATTTACATTCCGTTCGATTTCTGATGAAGATACTTTATACTCGTAATAGGAAACAGAGAAACTGACTGAAGTTTTAAAACGAAAATGCTATTGCACTGAAGATGTTATGCGTTCATTTACAAGATACAATAATTAAACCCGCTATAGAACACTGATACGGAGTTAACGTAGGTAGTTCTTCCCTTCATACCACTAGGTATCACAGACACAGTTACTTTGGTTTTCCAACATACGTACAATCTTCAACAAGCACAAGAAAACTCGCGATTCTCTAAAGAAGGTATACCTTTCTAAAAAGAAGGATTATATAAAATTCTTTGTTGTATATGGGAGAAACAGGACGTTAAATATCCACTAGATTTAAGGAAAGAGAACGATGTATTAAAAATAAACCAGTAGTTCATTATTCAATTTGTTGAGGTCGAACACCAGCATACCGCTGGCCATACCATATATGTAAAAGAAACAAAAGTTGTAGCGTCAGTTCCAGGAATCTATAAATGAAAAGTTAAAGAACAAATTTCAAGAGATAGGTGGAAATCGATCTTAACATTAAAAAGCCCACTTAAATCTCTCCAAACTCGTTCAGTATTCAGATGTCGTTGAGTAAAGATACTTGAAGATGTCTTATGCGTTCGAAGGTAAAACGTCAGATAGTAATTCCAATTTGACGCGAGACTAATGATTTCTCAAATGACCAAAGCCGTGAAAACTTCCGTTGTGCATCATTATAAAATTAAGAGGGTTTATAAAAGTTATCGATTTAAGCCTTTTCCTCAGATGTTAAAATTCGTTTGAAAACAGCTTTTATCCGAAATGTGTCCAATTATTAATAAATATTACATAAGAATGATGTATTTTGGGCTTCCCGGTATAACTAAGAAATCATGGTAACTATCTAAAAAAAAATTGTTATTTTCATATGAATTTTTCTTTCTCATTGTAGATTATTTAAATATATAAAATTGTATAATTTTATTTTTCTACTGGATTTTATCATCTTCAGGTAAATCTGCTTACTAATAAGCTGAATAAAATTAGATTTAACTGCGAAAACTTTCATTGTTAAATACAATAAAAAGTCAGGTAATTTATGTATTTATATTATTTTAATAAGCTTTTTAGGTATAATTGTTCAAAGTCATATTTAAAAAAAACGAAAACATTTTTTAACATATGTTTTTTGCATTGCGTTGATTTTATTTAACACATTTTAAGTGCGGCTATATGCCCCACCGGTGGTCAGTTTGATAATATCTGTTCGGACCAAGTGCCACCGGTGAGCACTATCTTTAACTAACTTAACTCAAACCGGCGCCAGCGTGCTCACCAATCAAAACGTTTTACATGTATTTTATATATGGCAATTGCTGTTATGGTCCCACAGAAACCCAAGATGGACGGGACAAATTGGGCTTAAGATGTAAAAAAATGCGTAAACCAAACAATAAATAGCCGGTGCCCACCGGTGAACATTTGGCCCATCAGTGAAAAGTTACTTCAAGGGTCCGCGTGGATCCCGGTGGGAACGTAAAAAAATCACACAAAAATAAGCCAAATAACCCAAAAAGACAAAAACATACAAAAAATGATTGCAGTGGTGAAATAATTAATTTTTTGCGACACTAAGCGTTAAGAGAAAGAGAAATAAAATTAAATTAAAAACAGTTGTTCATAGTTTAAATGAATAATAAACAATATTTATCGCCAGCCCGCAAAATAAAATATGTAAATCAAAGAATAGTTTTTTTTCTATCATAGAAAACGATATTGGAAATATTTCTTTTCGAACACTAAAAAATTATAATAACCAAATCAATAGGTAGGCAGGGTACTTAATTTGTGGCAAATTTGAGGTTTATATTTTTTTAGATGTATCTTCTTCTGTGGTAAATATTTAGTTATTAATTACGCTCCTTTATATTTAGATGTAAGTATTGTAAAATATATGTTATATGTATTAAGGGTACATATATTTTTTAACCTGTACAGATAAATCAGTATTATCGTTTAAGGATTTCATTATTCTATTTTGAGCTGTATATTTTTGTTTTATATATTGTGAAATTAAATGCAATAAATGTATGGTTGTTAAGGAAGTTGTAGCTCTCACTAATTATTTCTTCCACTGCAATATTTGATATTACGTTGAGGGAGACAAAGAACTTCTAACAAATAAACGTGGAGTCAATAGGAATATAGGGCCTTTTATGTCAGGAGGCAGTGTTATGCACTAAATCTAAGAATATTTTGTTTATATTTACTGCTATATTTTATGAAAAACTTCTCTTGTACATTTCAGTATTATGACGTGGAATAGTCAAGGTGTTTCTACGTAAGTTTAGATGGTGGATATCTGTACAAAAAGTAATTTTATTATACAGGTACGAGATCATCATATTATATATAATTATATAAGTGAATTTAATAAACATATCGGCTTTCATTCAAAGAAAAGTGCTTACCTGACTTAAAAATTAGCAAAGCATTCGGGACGAAGCCATCCCCTTCGCCAGCACGTACAATTATTAATCTCTCGGCGGTATGGAATAACTACTATGGATTTTTCAAGATTACTTCAATTTAATACTAAGTTACAAACGTGTGGTTCCTTACTTCTTTCGTAAGAGGAAGTAAGGAACACAAAGGGTGAGAGTAGGTAGACAGAGGTTGACGACAAGGGTCTTTTAGGCCTATCCGCCGGGCTGTGCACCACCGCCTCCCCTACCCTTACTACTACTACTACTTGGTACAAATCCAAGTTAACGAAAAAAAAATCGCGGTTTAATAAAATATAAAAAAAATCTGTGTGAAAAACTACTATTCAGTTTGGTATAAAATTTTTAGTCTAGTAATCAGGGGGTTGGTGATGGGTAAAATGTTCTTCTTTTTTGAGTGCCGTTTTCTACCGAAGGTTGGCGATCATTCTGGCTATTTGTATCTTGGAGACAGCTGCGAGGGTAAAGATCTAGTATTTTTACCGTACCATTCTCTCAGGTTTTTAAGCCACGATGCTCGTCGCTCTTCTATCTTTCTCTGTATAATAAGCTGCAGTATACTTTATTTTTCCCCTCGAATTATGTGGCCAAGGTATTCCAGTTTCCGTCTTTTTATAGTGAACAGGACTTCAGTTGTTGTGTTGAGACGGCGTAAGACGTCGACATTGCTTACTCCCTTGGTCCACGATATCCTCTACAGCCGTCGGTAAACCAAATTTCGAACGCCTCGTTTTGCTTACAATGTCCTCCCCTCCATACTCTTAGACTGAGTGGTCGGCATGTTAGCAATTTTTTCATTCTAACAAAGGCGGCTCGTGCTTTTTCGATGTGAAAGTTAATTTCCTGTCCAATATCCCATTTCGAGTTCAAGCAGTGTCCAAGATAAGTATATCGGGTAACTCTTTCAATGTTCTCATTTCTCAGGGTAATCTAGACATTATTATCGATTGCTTCTTTGCTGATTATCATGAATTTGGTTTTCTTTATATTCATTTTAAGGCCATAATTGTTACTGGCTTCGTGAATTCGTGTCAGTAAAACAGTGTCATCAGCGTATCGGATATTATTTATTGATACACCGTTTACATAAATTCCTTTTTCTTCATCATCCGGCAGAATATGTTCGGAATAGATATTAAAAAGCAGTGATGACAACAAACATCCCTGTCTAACACCCCTTAGAATTGCCACTTCTTCTGTTCGGTTATCTCCTATTTGAAAAGAAGCGCTCTGATTCCAATATAGATTGGCTATAATTCTTGTTTCGCGTTGGTCCAAATCTACACTCTGCAATATCTTCATCAGTTTTGTATGTTGGACTTTATCAAAAGCCTTCTCATAATCTATGAAGCACATATACACCGACTTATTCATGTCCAGACAACGCTAGGTCAGAACTTGCATACTAAAAAGAGCATCTCTTGTTCCAAGACCATTCCTGAATCCGAACTGCGTGTCAGAAAGGGTCTCTGCGCATTGTCTATAAATGTTGTGAATGACCTTGAGGAACAGCTTTAGTATATGGCTCGTTAGACTTATAGTGCGGTATTCTGCACAACGTTTTGCGTAGAGCTTTTTTGGCAGAACAGTGAATGTCGATCTTAACCAATCCTTTAGCATTTCTCCAGAATTATAGATATTATTAAACAACTGTGAGAATTCTGGCGCCATCTTCTTCAGCCAATTTGAGGATATCTACTTATAGAGGTTAAATAAGTCATGTTTTTTCTGTAGATCCTCAATTTCCTAACATTCATCATTAAGCCATTTTTCTTTTGCCTCTTTGATCTTTCGGCATATCTCACGATGGAGTGTTTTGTACATGTTTTCAATTACTGATTTGTGTCTTCTGCGTTGTTCCACAAGATCCAGAGTTTCGTCTGTCATCCATTCTTGTTTTTTCTGTCTTTTCTTGGTACTGGAGATGTGTTGTTCAACCACTTCTGTTATCGTATTCTTCACAGTTTTCCATGCGGTGTTAATGTTTTCTGGAAGGTTATTCTCGTGTATGTTATTCAGATTTTTCTTTAGAGTGTCTTTTGTTTGAAGTCTTATGGTAGATTCTCTGATTTTAGAAGTATCATTTTGTTTTATTCGTTTGCTTTGAGTTTTCTTTAGTTTGAGTTTCATCACGACAACCGTGTTATGATCGGAGTTTATAACAGCGCTGGGATTAATTTTGACTGAGATGAAGTAGTTCCTAAAGCGATGATTTATCAAAATGAAATCAATTTAATATCGAACTATATGGTTGGGTGTATCATGGGGTGATTTTCAAGTATATAGTCGTCTAGGAAGAAGTTTAAAGAAGGTGTTCATAATAATCAGCTCATAATCTTGACAAAATTCCAAAAGTCGTTCTCACCAACAGTCTTTTCCAATTTTCCTTGCCCTATCTTTACATTAAAATCTCCCATGACTATGTTGATCTCATGTTTATAACATTTTCAATATTATTGTGCACTAATAATTTTTGCCGATGGGTATGAAGAGCTGTTTAAGAATATGCAGACTGCTCACACATAAGCCGTGTGGTTCACAAAAAAATGGCCAAAAGGACAAATAAAAATTGTTTTTTTGCAATATCTTTCAAAACGTCGCAGATAGAAGAAAATCGTAGTAGTTTTCGAGGTAAATTAATTTAAAATCATCGTTGATTTTTCTCTCCTTTTTTTTCTAAGCAAAAGAACAATTCTTGAAATTATTACCCTTCCTACGATTTATGATAAAGTCGGAAGTATACTAATTGACTTGAAATGAGATACCTATCTCTTTAGAGTCAGTTATTTTGGGAAGACGTAAAATTAAAGCTTCTTTTGAAATGTTAGGAAAGTATCCTTGTAATATACATACGTTAATAACAAATGTGATAAATTCTATAATATGCGGACAACATAAAAAAATTAAAGTTATATTAAGATTGTCCGGACCAGAAGCCTTAGTTTTAATGCTTTTTATTATTCCAAGGACATTATTTTTTGCGACAGTGTCAAATTCTAGAAAAAACTTGTAGAAGTTTTTAAGATAAATTAAGTCATAAAAAAAGTCATCATTGACTTTTCTCTATTTTTTTTTTCTAAGCAAAAGAACAATTCTTGAATTTATTAGTAAGCGCGGGCACAAATTTTGGAATAACTCGAGTAATTTTCTTTTTCAATTATAATTGAAAATAAATTTGGAAAAAGACATCCGTGGCTACATAATGTAACATAAGCACATTTTTTCCAAGCTTAATTTTCACAAAAACTATAAGACCTGCAAAAAAAATCATGAACACCTTTTTTTTAGGTAATAATCTGCTCTACAGTAATAGAGGATGCAATAGTCTTATTATAATATTAAACAGTTTATGTCTTTACCGAAAAGTTTTCTTTTTAAGTTGGCACGCTTTATCTTACTGAGAAATCCTATAATTTTTTTGAAGCTTACTCTCATTCCAAGAAATCTTGTATTAAAATGTGGTAAACATATTTGAGATACCCTGTATATGCAGATTGCGTTATATTTTGTAGCGAATCGAAATTATTGTTTTTGAGTACAAAATATATTATTTTGTGGTAATAGAAACATAATAAGTTGGACATAAGCATATCATCACGTCGTGGTCGAACAGTTCTAATTTAGCGATGCTTTTAATGAGAAATAAAAAAGGTCACAGTTTAGAGACTAATACTTGTAATTCTAGCAAAAATATAGATGTAGGCGAATCAAAAAAAATTAAGTAGGATTAAGTTATGAATCATTGTACCAGGCAAGGTGAGGCGCAAACCAAATATGGAACATCCACGGACGTAGAAAATTTCTCTTAGCAGATAACATGGCTGATCTTTTAAATCAATAAACAATTACAGACCGTTGTACTGCAATCAAGAATATCTGTTTGGATTTAAGTTATTGAAATATATGTTAATTGACATAAAAATAAAATATTTCGTTTTTAATGCAGAGACATTCAGAAATATGGACTAAGATATAACATATGTTACCAATACCATTAGGGGGGAGATTAACGCTTGGCTGGGTTAAAAAGGCATAAGTGTATTATTTTGTTTATTCTCGGACTGAATAATATAAACACACCTCAACAGACAAAAGTATGAAAGGGAAATGGATAGTTACCCTTTCTTAAGAGCTTAATTTTAATATTTCTAAGAATTTTTCAATCAGTGGCGTCGCGTATCCTGTAATCACATCCCCTTTCATCATCAAATCAGACTCCATATTCTTTTCTGCCCCACCCACCTCATTTAGGTAGCCCTTTGTTTTGTTTTCAGAAAAATAAATTTATGGATAAAACGACGTGATGATTATTTTGTTATTTGTGTTTACTGGTTATTTTGTATGTTTGGTTGCCTCAAAAAATATTATTTTATCGTTGTTTTACTTTATTCTGGCAGCCCTATTATTGCTTGCTCCCTCCTCCCCTAACACCTGGCTACGCCATTGTTGTCAATATATTTATGTAATTCATAAAGGACTAAAAAACAGTTATTTACTTACTCAAGTGATACAGATTTTAAAAGGTTACTTCAACGTGTGTATGGTGTCAAGCTAGTTTTAGTGCCTCAACATTTTAATAAAAAATCGGTAAATTTCCTTTACCCAGAATTTCCCTCGTTGTAAATATTCTCTTTTATTAGGACTAGTGAACTGTAACCCAATTTAGTTCAGTATATAATTATTTAGGAACACATATGATGTCTTTTCAAAGATTTTTATTGGATGCCATTTTGTTCCAACATATTGTATTCCTACCAATATTTTACCAGTTTTTACCTAAGCCACACTTGATTTTTGAGCATAATTTAAAATAAATTCAATAAATAGTTTTTACGTTGACACATATCGCGATTTTGTTACGTCATGTTGAATTCGTAGCAGTTTACCCTTATATCAAATTTAATTTTTCTCCTAAAATTAAAGTCAGTTGAATAAGATGATTTTTTTACGTTGATTTTTTAAACATTTTATTTGGCTGACATTTTGCTCCGCTATCTTGAATTCGTAACAACTTTATCGGTCTATCTCTATATCATCCTTAATGCTTGCACACAATTTGAAATTAATCTAATAAGGAGTTTTTTCAAGCTGATTTTATTGCTACTTTATTAGGCCGCCATTTCGTTTTGCTATTTTATATTCATATCAATATGTTACCAATTCACTGTTATGTAACACTTGATTTTTGTGCGAAATTTGAGGTAAACTGGATAAATGGTTTTTTAAGTAATAATTTTTTTAACGTTTCACTAAGCCACCATCTGGTTCGGGAATATTGAATTTTTACCGAAATATTACCAGACCATTTCCATATGACCCTTAATTTTTGACTAGAATCTGATAAGTAATTTTTAAGTTACGCCGCGAACTGATAGACAAACCGACAGACGGACTGACTGAATTGATGACATATTTTTTGGCGTCTACGGCCGCTAAAACGTGACGAGATGTAAAACCTGAGGGTAAGTTTTGTCAGATTACAAAAAAATTATTTGTACCACAGTTTTACTAGTTCATATCTATACCACATTTTGAAATCCGTTCATTAAGTAGTTTTTTCAGGCTGATCTTCTAAATATTTTATTAAGCCACCATTTTGGATTCGTACCAAAATTTTACCAGTTGATTCCTACATAACATTTGATTTTTGTACATAATTTGAGAAAAATTGGATAAGTATTTTTTTAGTAATAATTATCAGATCATTTCCTTATGAGCTTTAATTCTTCACTAAAATTTGAAGCCAATCTGATGAGTATTTTTTAAGCTGTTCCGTGAACTGACAGACAGACAGACAAACCGATAGACGGACTGACGGAATTGATAAAACATATTTGTTGGAATCTAGAGACGCCAAAACGAGAAGATATTTAAAACTTTTTTCATATTACAAAAATTTTATTTGGCGGCCATTTTGTTCCGCCATCTCTATACTACAATTAGTTATGGCACACAATTTGAATTCAGTCCATTAAGTAGTTGTTCACGCTAAATTTTTAAATATTTTGTTAAGCCGCCATTTTGATCCGCCATCTTGGATTCGTACCAAAATTTTACCAGTTAATTCCTAGATAATACTTGATTTTTGTGCACAATTTGAGAAAAATGGGATAAGCACTTTTTTAGTAATAGTTTTTTTATTTTTTCACTAGGCCGCCATATTGTTTTGCCATATTGGATTTTTACCAAGTCATTCTCATCTGACTCTTAATTTTTAACCCAAATTTCAAGTCAATCGGGTAAGTAGTTTTTTAACTTTGCCGCGAACCCAGAGAATGAAAGACAAAAAGACCGACGGAATCGAGAAAATATCCAGACCTAACAGAACCGAAGCTTTCATAGCTTTAGGCAATTAAAAAATCATGATTTTTAAGCAACAAAAGAAGTTTGAAGCTTTCTTGAACAGAAATTATCCAGTGAAACCTCCGCAGAATACAGTTATCAATTTGTCGTTGAAGCCGTTAACCGAAGCAGAATATTTCGTCCTTTTCAAAGGTCAAAATTTCGCAATAGCACCAAGTAGCATTCCCGTAGAAGACATAGTATCCGATGAAGTCAGATATGAGACAGCGAAGATCATTAAAAATTCAGAGCCACGAAAATCGAATCTCTCCGCAGGCGAAAAAACAGCGATAAACACCTTAAATGAAAATGGAAACATTCTGTTCCTGATGCAGATAAAGAAACGCCACAGTCATGGACAAAACGGAATACGTTGAAAAGATAACTGGATAACAACACCTATAAGGTTATGCAGGCTGACCCTACAAGTAGAATGAAGAGACGCATCACCAATCTGATCAACTGATCCAGTCTACCACCAGCGGACAAGAAATCATTAAAACCAATAAGCTCCAAGATTCCCAGGGTCTATAGTCTTCCTAAGATGCACAAAAACATGTATCACACACGTATCACACGCCCACATACAAACTAGGTAAATATCTTTCAAATTCATTTACCGGAAAACCCGATTCTTTTGATAAAAAAAAACTCTGCACATTTAATGGAAAAACTTAATGCAATCCAATTGGATCCCGAAGATATTTTGGTCAGTTTCGATGAATCACTATACACAAATGTCCCTACCAACGACATCAATTTCCATTATATCAGAGATATTGAATCATCTCATCTTAGCATATCTTGATAAGAACTTCATGGAACTAGTGGAAGCTTGTCTTACGTCCATTTATTTCATATTTCAAGGAACTTTTTATGAACAAACTTCAGGGGCAGCTATGGGACCTCCTCTATCACCTGTGGTAGCGAATATCTATATGGAAGCCTTTGAGGATATTGCGCTAACATCTGCTCCACTAAACGAAAACACTGGTTCAGATTTGTAGATGATGCTTTTGTTGTTTAGCCTCATGGACCGGATAATCTCCTCATATTTCTAAACCACCTTAATCAATAATAACTAGTATTTAGAACCATTTCGATTTCTGATAAAGATTCTCTAACATCGGAAACATAGAAACTGACCGAAGCTCTGAAAGGGAATGGCTATTGCACTGAAGATATTACGCCTATAATTAAAATATATAGTAATCCGACTCCGTGAAAGGACAATGATAAGGAGCCTCCGTTAGGTAGTGTTGTTCTTCCCTACATACATGGCACTACAGACAAAATTGGACGATTACTTCGGCAATCCAAGATACCTACAATCTTCAATAACGTAAGAAGATTGGACAATACTTACGATCCCCGAAAGATATTGTACCTCTTTAAACAGAAGGAGCCTACAAAATTCCTGGCTCTTGTGGAGAAGTATAGAAAGACTTCAATAGAAATACGGGTTACGGTTTGCATTACACGTGGAAACCGATCTTAACACAGGGTCACGGTTTGGCGAGCACAAATTGGATACAAAAGCCCGCCTGAATCGCTCCAAGCTCCTACAGTGTCGTGTAGTAAAGATCCCTGGAGATGCCTTGTGCAATCGAAGGAGAAATGTCGGATAGTAATTCCAATTTGATAGGATCTAATTCCAAGAACCATAATTTCTTAAAGTGTCCTGTGTACACGTGGTTGTCAAGGGGTTGCAAGTGAGAAAAGGCAACTCAAACTCTCAGGTTCTTTACATATCTCTCTTTGAAATTATTTATAATTTTTCTTGATAAAAAAAAATTATTAAGTACATTTTAATTAAAAATACTTGAGGCCGTATTTTGATAGACAACCCGGCAGAAACTTATTCCTCTATTAAAAATTACATTTTAATAACAAAACAGATAGGTGTAGGAATCACGCCGTCGGATCTCGTACTATAACATTATACAAAAGTAATTCAAAAAAACGATTCATTTTCTGATGGAGACTACCTTTCTTTAGAAGTTTTTTAAAAATAACCCGGAGTTAAGTTTTATATTATGTAAAATGTTGGCAGAGTTTATCGAAACGATAAGTATTTTAATAATATAAACTTCTGGACAAAATTGCCCTCTTTCTGAGGGTTAATATTTCTAAAACACATATGCCGATTTCAATTAATTATTTTTAATTTTATATCGATTATCCTGAGTTATAAAGTCTAGGGTCTTTATTTCAGACCGTTTCAATAGCTCTGAATTGAACACAGGCCAAATTAGAAACCTTACTGAAGTCTTAACTGAACACTGACATCTGAAATATTACCCGATAAAATTAGTAAAATTCGCCCGGCAATGAGAATGTTTTTGGCAAAGACAGAAAAGATGTTTTACTGGTAAAGAAGAAAAGAGAAGTTCCACAAATGTATGTAAATAATTTTGGTATCAGATCCATGGTGTACTGGGGAAATTATATTTCAACATTCTTATTCTGTTCGGTATCTATCTATGAAAATGGACTTTTATATTGAAAATATTGTCACAGACAGAAAAAGTATCGCTATTTTTTCTAATATTGATACATTTATCTAAATTTTAAAGTAAATTACACAAAGCACAATACTTAATCGTCATGTAATTTGTAACTGTTAAACGTTAAAAGTTAAACAAGTCTATTCGATTAAAAACATATTTTTTTAAGAGTTTCACGAATTTTATTACGGTCGAAGAAAAATTTTACCCATAAAAACTCCTTTATTATGATTAAACTTCCCTTATAGGACGTGTATTGCTTTTAACTTTTATTGTATTGATCTCCAGGAATAGCCGATTTTTATCAACTGTACGCTAAGGACTAAAGCTAAAACTATGAGCTTCTATAGCAGGATCCTGAGCGAAAATAAGTAAAAGTTTGGTGCAAAGGGGATTAATGTTTGAACGAGCAAATAAGGGTATCCAATCTAAAAATCCTAAAATATCAGTACTGGGTTTGCTAAAATCTCTTTGTTAGATTCCCTGAATACCCCTTCTTTAGAATTTCTTTTCTTCCAAAAGTTGGTCATTATGGAGGGCTTTAGCTTCTGACCATTGAATTCTAATGTTTATTAATACCCGATCTTAATATGGCTCCCTCTGTATATGTTTCATGTTCCGTAATTCTTATATCAAGTAGTCTTGTGATTGAAGTACTGTTTATCTGTGAGCAAACTACGAACGACGAAGTACTAAGTATCGTGGTTACTCTAAGTGAAGGGAGGGAAAGTGTATTGATGCGAGATTTAAAGGCTTGCAGATAAGGACAAGAGGGAAAGGCATTTGCTGATAACACATTCTATAATCGGGACTAAAGGAGCGAACAAAGTGGAAGGTCCTTGGTCTTTGAAGTTGGATGGTGAAGGGATATATGTGGGTCGATACTTCAGTTTCCTTCACAGGAATGACTACGAACGGAATAATGGATGATAATTCATCAGAGCAGGATCCGTGGCAGTATTTGTAAAACCGAGATCTCACACAATTCCACCCTGCTCTAGTGATGCAAGCTTCCTTGTGATGTTTGAATCATCAATCAAGCGAATAGTTCCTCTTTGAACAGAGTCAAGGATATTAGGGATTGAATGAAAGGCTGCTCCCCATATCTGCAGCAATACTCAAGGTTGGGTCTGATTTGCGAAGTGTAAAAGGTATACAAATTGTCAGAAGAAAAGGATTTTCGAGCTTCGAAAAGGAAACCCAATCTCTTTGCGGCTACTGTGGCAATTGAGGTGATGTGATCATTCCAGCGAAGATCTTTATAAAAAGTGATATGTACCATCTAGGCAAAAGGAATCCTTGGCTTCAAGTATTTGATGGTTCATTTGAATGGTATGAGAGAATAAACATGTTTATTTTTTAGTGGTGTTAAACAGAACAAGGTTCTTTGCTCCCCATTCTATAATTTTAATGAAATCCTGGGTTAGGGAAAAAGTCATTACTCTACGCCTATATCAATATTGGAGACAGCTTTGGGAAATATGTGTATTGGAGTGTACTATCATCAGCATAGATGTGAATAGGATTGCTGGTAAGTGAAAGCAGATCATTGATGTGCAAGAGGAATAAGGTAGATGCCAATAATGAACCCTGTACAACGCCTGCGTTGATTTGGTGAACATTTTATGAATGACACTCAAACAATACAGAAAAGCTTCTATTGAAAAGAAAAACTGGTAATCCAGGTATAAAGTTTTAAAGGAAGACCATAGGCAGGAAGTTTGTTAAGGAGTGCGTCACGTCAGACGTGATCAAATGCTTTGGATATGTCGAGCGCAATAATTTGGGCTTCTCCGTGGAATTCGATGGACTTTATGAGTTACGAAGGTAAGAAGATCTGCTGTGGTTCTTTGGTGGCGGAAGCCGTATTGCTTATCGTGGATAAGTTTATAAATTTCAAAGTAATTTAAAAGATCATTATTGATATACTTCCCCACTGTCTTATTCATAATTGGGTGGAGGGATATGGGTATGTATTTAGAGGGAAGAGTTTGGGATTCCTTTTTAAAAACAGGTTATACACAAGCAGATTTCTAGCTTTTAACAGAAATTCCCTTGTTGCAGGATACTTAAAATAACCTCAATAACCTGGTATCAAGGCCAGAGGACTTTTTGGTATTAAATGTTTTGAGAATACGTCCTACATTTTTAACCGTGAAGGTAATTTCGTGCATATTATATGGCAAAGCTAGTAGTGATGGAAGGGGGATGTGAAGATTTTAGCCTGTATATTTTCCTTAAGTAGGGTTCTCGAGGAACTTGTTATGAGTACAAATTTTCTCTAGTCTGGAATTATCGCAGGATTTTGAAAATCAAGGTTTATTGTTGTGAGGCTTTGAGGACTTGGAACTGTGATAGTAATAAAATTGTGGTATAAAGTTTTCTGTACCTGATTGGAGTACATCCAAGATTTGTGGACACATTTAGGAATGATCGTTGGTAGAGAAATAAACATCCTTCCAAGGGAAGGAAGAGTAGAAATTTCTTAACGCATTCCAGTCAGAGGAATTATAATACCAAATAGTACGAGGTGGCATGGATTCTACAACTTCCTGTTTTTTGGGACAGAAAACGGTAACTAGACTATGTTCAGAGCAAAGCAGAAAAGCGGAAATGAAGGCTGATAGAGCTCTGAGTGACTCGTCTAATAGATTCTGACTATGTGCCACGAAGTGTAGGAAATAAGTAGTTTCTCTGATGAGGTTGGTAAGAGATCGACTAATTCCAAATGCCTCTGCTGCTCTACCTTGGGGATCGGTTTTCTTCTTCTTCTTCAAGTGCCGTACCCATATTCGGGCGATGGTCAGTAAGTGCCTTGAAACCCATCTTATATCAAGATGGTTTCTTGAATGCACTACATTAGACCATTATACTAGGGAATGTGTTCTACGTAGTGGTTTCCCGTTGCCTTCTACGCAGTTGTGTCATGTAGTGTATGTGTTGAGTAAGAGGCCTTGTTACTGTTCGCCGTCGACCCCAAGTCTATGAACAGAGTCGTTATTTTATTATCCCAACGACCAAAAGCACCTCGGGAAGGTACCGGACCAGGCATATCAAGCATTCTTTATTTAAAAAGCGCCGGCTACGCCAGGTCTCGAACCAGCGCTTTCCGGGTGGAAGCCAGCTCTCTTACCACTGAGCCACCGAGGTATTCGCAAATGCCACCATTCAGGCGGAATGATGGAAAAAGTTCAAAGTCAGGAAAGAAAAGTTGATTGGTTGCATTTTTACGGTTTATTTTGGTTTCGGTTAGAAGAAAACATGAGGCTCGCAGGATTGGAGATATTGGTGAACCGAATTGAAGTTTTTACTGAAGCCACAGATATTGGTGAATGAGAAATAATATTTCGATGGTAGAGCGACACAAGTAGCTCTTACCCGGAGATCTGAACGGAGAGGTATTTTGACCCAGTTTCGCTATTTACTAGACTAGAACATCAGGAAAAGCCGAGCTTGGATCTTCTCCCTTCTCTTTAGTGAGTGGTTGAAGGGCGAATATTTTTTAAATGGTCTATTTGGATTTTCAAACCACTATATATATATATATATATATATATATATATATATATATATATTAGCCACTACCGAAGGGAAGGATGAACCCATGGGAAGATCGTTCTCTTGAGCGTAGAACTTATCTTTAACACAAAAGTTAAGAGTTATGCAGAAAATACTACAACAGGTTCAGAACTCCATCCAATGGTAACGAAGCTCTTATTGCAATGAATTGATCTTCACTAAGCTTGGTTTTGATAAACGACAATCACTCTTTCAATGGAACATTCATATATAGGTTTTTCACATTAACACTTCCAGATTGGTCTTTAGGATCTATACAGATATTTTGAATAATATTTTCAAAATAGGCTAGAAAAAAATACTATCCTGTAGATGAATTATCAATAGTATGTGTTTGGGCAGTTCGCTGTTCGGTGAGTTTCTGGAGCTTGTAAATCGTCTTAATAGTATGCTGGCTTTATGGATCTTAGATTTTTCTTTTCTTAGAGTCTGTGCATTTATCTCGTTATATGCTAAAGCATCCATAACTACTCTCGCATTTCCGCGTGGGAGTATCTTAATAGAGACATCATTCCGTAAGTTCCTAGGTGCAGAAAGCATGAAACTCACCAGAGTTAAATTCGAGCAAGCAATGGCCAAAACGAGTTCCTCCATCTGCAGGCCACTTTCCCGAAGCACTAAACCATATATGCAATAAGACCATGCCAAAGAGGATACATTCGAAAGGTTAATAGTGGAATGATATCGCCGAGAGCCAAAAAGAATGCAGCTGAAAGAGACGATTATACTCAAGAAGTGCCAGCAGGAACCTACCAGCACTTAGTCAGAATCTTTGGGAAGACTATAAAGATATAAAAAAAGATCCCATGTATAAGATAAGAACCGTCAAAAACTTAAGTTGCAAGAAACTATGTGACCAGTTAGATTGTGATATATGAGGTGATGGTTACAAAATCATAACAAAAAAAATGACGGGATACCCACCCAGACCGCAACTAATCATGCAAAAAAAAAAAAGATGGAAAAAGTTGTTGACCATCTTTTCCCCACACATCAACCTGTGATATGGAACTGTAATATTAATTTTAGTTTTCAGATTTTAGATTAGAAGAACTTAAGACAGCCTGTGATAAACTGAAGGTCAATAAAGCACCAGGACCAGGAAGCATACCTTCTGAAATAATAAAGCTGGTGGCTCTACACCGCCCTAAATTAATTTTGGCAGTATATAACGATCTCGGAAAAAGTGTTAATTTTCCATCAATCTGGAAAAAAGCAAAGCTTGCTGTTAGAAAGCGAGACAAGCCACTCCAAAATCCAGGATCGTACCGACATATTTGTCAACTGGATGTTGAAGGCAAATTATACGAATAATTGATTCTTGCCAGGCTAAAAAGGGAACTAGAAAGAAGGGGAAGTCTGGTACATAACCAATATAGATTCAGAGAAGGAAGACAGTCTATCGATGCAGTAAACGATGTATTAAGAATTGTAGGGAAATCTGAATCATTCTCAAGCAAACGCAGAAGACTATGCGCCGCAGTCGCAATCAACGTGAAAAATGCCTTTAACAGTGCACCTTGGCAGATAATTCTCCCAGAGCAAAGAAATAAAGGAATAGACAAACGCTTGATTAATAGATAGCCTCCTACCTGTCAGAAATGTAGATGATACTTGAAGCTGAAAACTTGGAAGTGAATCACCGAGAAATAAATAGTGGTGTTCCGCAGAGGTCAGAACTGGGGCCAAAACTTTGGAACGTCCTATACGATTATTTGCTGCGACTGACGCTTCCTGAGGGAGTAACGCTTGACGGACTTGCTGATGACATTGCTATGGTAGTGGTTGCAAAGGAAGAGCAAACGTTGATGGCCAGAGCAAATACAGCGTTATTGCGAGTAGAGAGCTGAATGGACTTGAGGCAGTTGCAACTACCACCAGAAAAAACAGAAGCCGTTCTACTAACGACAAAGAGAAAGATAACTACGATCCGTTTTAACGTCCAGAGCACTACGGTGACACCTAGTAAAGCCATAAAGAACCTGGGGGTATGGCTAGATACAAAAACGACTTTCTCAGAACATGTTGACAAAACAATTGAGAAGGTAACGGCGTTGACTAGTTTGATGCCGAACATCGGAGGACCCAGATCCTTAAAGAGAGGAGTTCTATCAGGACTGGTTCATGTCCAGCTATTCTATGCTGCACTTGTGTGGCATGGAGTTGTAGAACAACAGAAGCTGCTGAAAAGACGTCAACGAACACAGTATAAAACAGTAAAAGGCCTAAAAGATACATATGGGAATGAAGCTAAGTTACAAAAACGGACCTAATAAACGAATGGCAAGCAAGTTGGAAAAATAGTAGTAAGCCACAATAAACCACAGAGTCGCAGTGGAGGGTCGGTTTGATCCACTCGCTTTTAACCTAAGGGCAAGTAGACATGGAACGTCAAACCTAACATTGAGGAGTGGTTAGCCAGACCATGTGGAGAGGTTTTCTATTTTCTAAGACAGGCTCTTTCAGGACATAATTGCTTTCGCAAATATTTATTTGAACGCAATACGGCAACTAGAAGTAGACAGATCTTTATGAAAGAGACGAGAAGAGGTTTCAGCTCCGCAAGCATGATGGAGGGCCTGATGGCATCGGAGTCGACCTGGAGTAGGTCTACAAGGTTGTGAGACTTATCGTATAGGCAAAGGCGAGAGAAGAGAGATAAAGTCCCTGAACCAGCTCTCATGCTGAAGAAATGCGAAAGCGGATTCCAGCAGCTAGAGTTGAGGGTGTGGATTTAGTGGGTAGGGTTCACAAATAAAAAACACTGCTTCTTCATTTGTAAAGAAGAAACTAAGTACACAGTTGTGGACTTAATAGTAACTCTAGTATTATAGTACAAGGTAGTAATTTTCTTTTTCCGGCTAACGTCGAGCTTTCTGACTAAATTTCATGAATCTTTCAAATTTGACGCCATCCTCAGGCGAAAATTGTAGAATATTGCGTCTGAAAAATCCGATTTTATATTTTATCTTAAAATTTCTTTTCTGGATTCAGTCAAGTGAACTTTAACTAATTAATTTTGTCAAGTATACTTTAACAAATTAATAAGTGGAAATAAGTAAAAAAGTAATATTTTGTTATATTTTACTTTAAATAGCAGAAATAACTGAGGTTTTAATTTACCATTTTAGAGCAATTGTTTTCAACACGCTGTGTATAACCTTAATGTCACGTATCACCGACCAGAGGCCATATCAGACGCCACCTAAATTGTTCAGACCAAAAATTACAAAGTTAATATTTTTGACGGCTGTTTTATGTTACTATTAGCCATATTTAGAACTTGCAAGGTGTTTTAAATACTTGTCCGTGCTTTTTAATATTCAAATACGTACGTACATTTGCTTTGAAATGTTGACGGCGAGTTAGGTAATAATTTGTTTTGTGCAAATATGGTTTAAGCATATATTAACAAACCGAGAGAGATCATTAATCTAATTCAAGAGATCATTACCGCGATTTCAATATGAAATACATGAAGATGTTGAAAAAGAATCAATGGGAACAAAAGAAATAAGTACCACTTAAGAATATATATTACAATTGTGATCTATAAATAAATATTGAAGCACATAAACTAAATATTCCTACTGAAAATAACTGAATAACCGAACGTGGGTTATCCATCTGTTCGACAACATTTCCTTATAATATGGGTGTTGGTTAACTGATACCCACACAAGATATTTTTTTTATTCTAATAAATTAACTTTTGGTCTGCGAATCAATAACAACTATCTTTCTAACTAACTATAGGCATATATGTAAATAGAAACGTCTAGATTTCTTAGTATAAGTATTTGGATAAAAATTGTGATAAGAAATAATGCTCTTATTTCCAATAGAAGCTTCATATTTTCCAAAAATTAATTAAACTAAAATACATAAAATCTACATCCTTATATATTAACGATAAGACTTCATCCATACTATTTTTATTATTTGTTTTTTTAAAATTTTTTTAAAAATTGAAAATGTATGCCGAGATCCAAATTTTAATAGAATCACTTACACACAATAGTTTTACTTCCCTCGTATTGTAATGGTGAAAAAATCTCCTTCCGAGATTTTTTCAGATCTTTACGTTTCAGGGTCCTTAGGTACAGAAAAACATGTTTTCTCAAATCCGTCGGTCTCTCTGTCTGTCGAATTTTCTGTTAGTCTATCTGTTCCCAGCATAGCTAAAAAATTACTTACAAAATGGACAAATTTTGGTTAGAAATTAAGGATCTAATGGGGATGACCTGACAACATTTTGGTAAAAATCAAATATGGTAAAAAAAATGTTTCTTAAAAATTACTTTCTCAATTTACCTCAAATTGTTCACAAAAATACATATAACGTAGGAATCAGCTGGTAAAATATTGGTACGAATCCAAGATGGCGAACACAATGGCTACTTGATAAAATATTTAAAAATTCAACCTGAAAAAACTACTTAATAGATTGATTTCAAATTTTATACAAGATTTATTTGTGGTATAGATGCAAAAAAACATGTTTTCTTACTTCCGTCTACGTATGTCTGTCTATCTCTCTGTCAGTTCGCGGCACAGCTAACAAACTACTTACCGCATTGACTTCAAATTGTTGGTCAAAAATAGTTGTGGGGGGATGACTTGGTGTTATATAGAAAAGCACCCCTGGTACGAATTCGAGATAGCAAAATAAAATGTCACCCTAATTTATTATTTGAAAAATCATGCTGGAAAAACTACTTATTAGATTATTGTGGTAATTGTGGTACAAATTCAAGATAGCGAAACACAATGGCGGCCAAATAAAATGTCTTAAAAATCAAAGTAAAGAAATCTTCTTGTTCGAATGACTTCAAATTTTACAGATAAAATAAATGTGATATAAGAATAAACCGGCACGCATTCGACATGACGGAAAAAAATTACAGTAAAAATAAGTCAGTGTAATAATTAAGTTTGACATAGGTAGAAATAGTTAAAATATTGGTATGAACAGAATGTTTTAAAAGACAGTATATATGTGTTACTAAATGACCACGTGCGATACTAAATTGGGTCGTACTTTAAATTCCTAATAAAAGGCAATATTCACAAAGAGGGAAATTCCGGTTAAAGGACATTTACCGACTTTTTTAAATCTACTTAATATACGTTTTTTTATTTAATGTTTAAACTAGTAGGGAGGCTGACCGACAATTTTGCCCTTACAATGTTTACCGCTAAAATCACACGTTTTTTAAACAGTAGGCATAAGCCATGTCTTCTAAAATAATTATTTGAACTAATATAATGTTATCCTGTTATTTAAGGAATGGTTATGTTATGACTGTTATTTAAAGAATGGTTCTGGGCATACACTTTACATATTATATGAAAGAAGACAAGTCTTGCTGCAACTGAAAATCCATGATATAATAAACCGAAGGTATGGTATCGCGCATTTCCGCCTGGCTCAGCTACGTCATCGCGTGATTAACGCCGGCTGTCATTGGCCTTTGGCCATATGATTTTAGTGCATTTTCAGTTGATGTTTAAAAGTGTCTGCGGATTTCTGTGTCCTTTTTTGGTAAATTGTCGCTATAATTTAGCTGCCAAATTATTTCGTTAGTTGTGTTATATTATGGCGTAAATAAAATAATCCAAATTAGTTTAAAATTTAATTTTCTCTTGCGATATTCTTTATCAAAATATCAGTCGTGCAACAACATTTAATGAATAAAAGCATTCGTGCATATCACCAGAAAAAATACCTCGCCCTATGAGCGCCCGTTCGTGATTTTTTGAGTTGATAAGCACTGATGCCTTTATTAAAAAATTGTTTGCCAAAAAAGTTTTTACAAATTTTCAGAAATTATGCACTTGTGATATTTCTACTTATAATGTTACGGGTATCTTCAGTTACATGCTAAAGATCTTTATCCATTATGAGAAAGATTTTAAATTAGTTGAGATTGAAATGGGCCAAGACCAGTTCACTAATATGTCATTAATCTGTATTAAAAAAGACAACAATGTAAATATGGACGAAATAGTCGACATTTTTAGTAAAAAAGAGTTTTTCAACTAGTATAAATCTGTATTTTATTTGTTTATATAATTATATATAATCAGAAACAAACGTCAGCTTATGCACATATAGGTTAAACTTGTTTAGTGTGTGTTGTTTTATTCCCTCTCATACCTGCGAAAAGTATAGAAATAATATATAAAAAATGACAAACCATGTGTGTGTACGTGAACTAAAAAGTAAAACATAAAATGTATGTCAGTAAGTTTTGGGCAAAGTGTTTCACCGTATTTTTTATTGTGTTAAAAATGTATTCCTCTGTGGCCCTAAATTTATAATGTCATAAATAATTCTTTGAATATATTATTTACTTATATCATCAGGCAGGCGAACAACACGTTTTTGCCTAATTTAAAGAAATCTTAAAAATAATACACCTAATTTAATATTTACACCAACCTCAGAACAAGGATATCATAATCCAATATGTTTCCATTTTGTGCCTTTGGCCAACCCGGGTCTTGCTAGTCTATGGCGGCCTGATGAGTACAAAAAGGGTGAAATCGCGATCGTCGTTTGGCTGAAATGGATCATTACGCCTGTGGTATTGCAGTATATATTCCTGATAGAGATTATAAAGTTCTTGTTGTGAAGTTAGTGGAACGTGAATTAAAATTATATTAACATTATTGCTCCAAAGGAAAATCAGGATCCAAGAATGTAATTTCATTCTGGTCGTGGTATTAGCCAGCGAAGTAGTTTTTTAGTATGTGTTTTCATTTTGTAAGGCACTTAATGGCTTTTTAGCAGAGTTAGAGCAATGTTCTTTAATTCGTTCTGATTAGTGTTTACTATGGAAATAAGAAAAATGTAGATACACTGAACTTTTATACGAAGAGATTTTTATATGGATACTGTTTAATTCTAATACAAAATTATAGTAAGAAAATTAGAACTCATCTATTAAAGTTTTGGACTTATTTTGTTTTCGAAATATAATTCAATTCTGCCATATTTTCAAATCTTGCAAAGTTCCAGTCGATTAATTACGATCAAGGACTAACATTAATATTACAATAAAACACTGTTATGGTGCTATAAGGTTGAAACAACCTACTCCGAGACACGTGCTGTATCATTTTATTTTCTTAATCGAACTAAAACATGTTTAAGTAACGACAAATGAGCACCATACCTGTATTCTTAGCGTCGCGTGGTCGTCTAGCACACGTCAAGGTTTTCATTTTATTTATTTTTAACTTATAAAATGAACAAAATGCGAAACTTAACTTGTCAACTTTTGAAATCGGTGGTGATTTTTTTAGTATAACTTTGACTTTAGGCAGATAAATTGATTGCAATACGATTTTTGAAAATTTAAGTTTTGTGTGAAAACCACTATTTTGTGCTGTTAACTAATCATAGTCTACTTAAGAGGATATCAGAGTGAATTTAAATTCTCGATCCTGCTGCTGCATATAAATAACATGACATCTACAGTGGGGCAAGTTGGTGTACCTCACCGACAGGAACTTCATTAGTCTAGAGTACGAGCGGATGTTAAGCCAAGTAGGTACATGATATTGCGATTGAGCATGAAAACCGCGTCGTTGTTTAGTAAAAAAACTGTTAAAAAGTTTTAAATCAAATTTATCTAAATTTAATAACAGAATATCGGAAATTTTCAGTTTTGTTATAAACTATTTTGGCCCAGAAAAAAATTTAAATACTACTTTTCTGATAATCTTCACATCATCACGTCGGTTAATAAGACTTTGAAGAGTCGACGCGTTTTAGAGTAACTCCGATATCCTCTTAAGTAAGTACATATTTTATATTTTTTACGTAAAGTTAACAACTTGCCTTGTCTACCTAGAATTTTTTTAATAAAATGTGGAATTTACTATGTGCCTCCATAATTCAAAAATTACGGTAAATTACCTTTACCCGGAACTTTCCTCGTTATAAATCTTTCGTTTTATTAGGAATAGTGAAGTGTGACCAAATTAATTCCGCACATAGTCATTTAGAACACAGAATATACACTGTCTTTTCAAATATTTTTATTAGAGGCCAGTTTGTTTAACCATACTGGATTCGTCCAATATTTTACCGGTTTCTACCTTTGCTACGCTTCATTTTTGGCCATAATTTAAAATACATTGAATAAGTAGGCTTTTTACACTAATTTTTTTAAGACCTCCGTTTTGTTCCGTCATGTTAAATACGTATCAGTTTATCACTACAACACGTTTCTTCACTTCACCAGTTCATTCCTATGTAACTCTTGATTTTTGTGCAAACTTTGAAGTAAAGAGTATAATTAGTTTTTTAGTAATAATTTTTTCACATTTCACTAGGCCGCCATTTTATTCCGCAATATTGGATTTTTACTAAATATTACCAGGTAGGAATGACCATGATCATAATTTGAAGTCAATCGGATAAAAATAGTTTTTCGCTACGCCGCCGCCAACTGACCGACAGAGAGATAGACAGACCGACAGAATTGGGTAAATATATTTTTGATGTCTGGGACGTTAAAACGTGAAGATATGTAAACAAAAATCTAATTTGGTCGCCATTTTATTCCACCATCTTGAATTCGTACCACATTTTTTACCATCTCTATACAACAATTAATTCTTGCACAAAATTTGAAATCTATCTATTTTCTTAAGCTGCCATTTTGTTTCGCCATCTTGTATACGTACCAACATTTTACCAGTTGATTATTACGTAATATTTGATTTTTGTAAATTTTTTGAGGTAGATTGGATAGATAGTTTTTTTATATTTCATTTGAATTTTTATCAAAATATTACCCGGTCGTCCCCATGCGACCCTTAATTTTTGTCCAAAATTTGAAATCAATCGACTAAGTAGTTTTTAGCTATGCTTCAAACAGACAGAGACTAGAGACCTTGAAACGTAAAGGTCTAAAAAAATCTCGGAGAGTGATTTATTCACGATTACATTACTTCCCTAAATAAATAGAATATGTGTATTTTAGCTAGTATTTCTTGATTTCTTTGCATATACAGAGTGCTTCCCTAACGACAAACAAATACATTATTATTATCACATTTGGGTAATCTAAATACATATTATCACAAATAAAAATTCTGTTTCACCAGGTGTGTTTTTGAAAGTTATTAAAATTTTTAAGTACAGTTCCGATCTCCCTCATAATAGGTATAAAATAATAAAATGAATGTTAATTTCTCCTAAAATATTTACGAAGTACCGAGATTAAGTAAAAGTTTTATTTCACGAAAAAAATTCAGTTTAACCCTAAAAAAAACCTAAAGCAATTCTTTGTGAAACATAACGCCACCGAAGCCGATATGTTTAAATCGAGAGAAAATTTCGATGGTTAAAATTTTTGAAAGGTTTCGTTCTCCAAATGTGCACAATTTAACATTTATGCTATATAATATTCATGTTAATTTTTATAACTAATGCAGATATACATTAAACCTCGAAAAGGTACATAATTGCAACAGCAAATTAGCGATCTCACTTAAAATATACCCTATTATCCTTCAGCAAGATAAAAGAAAAATGCCTTTAGATGCAAAAATCTAGACCAAAATGTTAAATACTCTCTAGAATCAATATTAAAAATTGCAAAACTTAATGAAACAGTAATATTCAACTGGAACGGTAGGCAAAAACAATAATTCAAACGTAATGGATTTATATAACAGAAACAAAAACACAAATCTAGATGCATTCTTCCCAATAAATGAGAAAATCAAAGAGGCATATGCTCGAGACAAGGCAAAAAGCAAGACAACTGTGGAATCTGCAAAAAATTATGATAATATAATCTCGTCAAAACAGTTAACACAAATAAAAACTAAGTCTTTCACGCTGCTTTACGAAAACCCTAAAATATCCTCCGAATATCCTTAATTTGTTGATAGAAGGTAACACCTAGATGCTGTTTGGGAAACACGATCCGGTTAAACTGAATGATTACAGCACGGTGTGGCAAACATTGTAACTGGAAGAAGAGCAAGAGGCTGTACTTAGAATCAGTGTAGACATAAACTCTTTATAGATGACTTGGTTCTAAAGCAGCTTTAAACTAGAAAGAAGTATCTGAATATATGTTATATCGACAATCTAATTCCTTCAAATACGTTTCTTAAGACTGGCTGATTAAAGTATTCAAAATCTACAAAGTATATCCACAAAGATGCAAGCTGTGCTTAAAAATTTTATAGACACATAGAAATATTCTAGTAAACAATAACAATGAAGGTAAAGTACAATTAAATATCAAGAGGAATATGTCAGGGGACTCTCTAGATCTGAGTCGTTTCTCCAGATACCTAAACAAAGCAAATCTTGAATATAGGCTCAATAAGAGAAATAAGTGCCGACTATCTCATTTAATAAACATGAATGGCATTAAGCTTTTAAAAGAAGGCCAGTATATTGACCAGTATTTAGACTGAAGAAATGTATTATTAACATAAAAAATGACATTATGTAACACCTCAGTACCAGCTTATAGACCCCAACCAACTGAAGATAATATATACCAAAACATGTGTCAAAATTTTAAAGTTGGGAATATTTGATGATACTGCCCACCTTCAAACATTCAGTTGTACTGTCCTGGCTAAGTTCTACTTACGTCTACCCAGAGACCGACGGGGTTCCTAACAACTATTTAAGATAGTGTACCTAACAATAATGGGCAAGTGCGAAAAGCACTGTTTGAAATTTGAAGTTAAGAACAAATGCAGGCAATGCAAAGCAATTGGCGCTCACAGGCATAATTAAGCCGTCACAACTAACTGGCCAAGATCATCCACCAACAGCTCCCTTTTACCAATACCAACCCGCAGCAGTATTTTGAAAGCAATAAAATGGTGTACTGGCCGTAATAGATGGGATCGTCGACTGTTCTCAGTAGATTAGACCATTATTATCGTTAACAACAACAGAGTTCTGGCAGCTGAGTAAAGTTTCGATTATTCAATTGGTAACATCAGTAGATAAAATTATTATGAAGTTTTTTGAGGAATCTTCAAAAAGGCAGTTTTACTTTAAACCTGCCATATTACTCGGAAATTTTGAGTTAAGTTGTAGGGACTGAATATTTTTCTCACCAGATCACCTAAGCGAAACGTACAACTCAGATAAGTGATTACCAGGCAAGTTGAGAAAATATAAAATATAATAATAATAATTACTATATATTGAAAAAAAAATGCATGTTGCAATATTGCAGCATTTTTTAAAGCTAGCGCAACTTTTTCTTGTTTGTTTATGAGATTTGAAGAGTTTATTTCAGTGCGCAGTTAATACAAATAAGCAATTGGCTTTAAATATTTGTCACTTCATATTTTTTATTATTCGTCAATTGACAAAATAGTAATAATTCTTCCAAAAATAGAACATGATCAAATGCCAAAATGGGTGTTTTAATGATTTTTAAACCATAAACTAAAGTAGGTTTTAACAGATTAATGGTATTTAATGAGCCATTAAAGTGAAAAATTATACCTATAATTTGAGTCGATAATTACCAATAAAATCGGAACGGCTATTTCATTTTTTATTTAGACAATTGCAAAAATTAATATAATCTGCTGGACACCCGAAGTGTCATTTTTTAATGAAAAATCATTTATATTTAGTTTCGACGTATATAGATTTGATTGCCTCTAGGGCAAACACTCGAAAACAATTTTGATGTATGACACGTTATTTTAACGATAGATTATTCTCCGAAAGGCAATACATACGACGTATAATAAAATACCCCCTAAACGAATCTCAACTTACATCGAGTGATTTCCGCATCTCTTTTTCCAGATTCTAAATGTGTATAGTTTGATATCTTTACCTTTAAAAATAATCGGGAAAATAGAGAAGAACTTTGCCATAACGGAAATGTGGAGAAGAGAGAATGAGCATTTTTGTATCACAATTGGTTTTATGACGCAGTAATTTTTAAATAAAATTTACATTAAAAAAAACTCTAAACTGTTGCTATGCTTGTTTTATAAAAGACACTTTTTATATTTTGCTAATGTTATGAAAAACTTGAGAGCCAATAATTCAGTTTGTTTTTTTTTATCATTTTCATATCTTGAAAAACAAGAACATTATAACAAATTTAAATGTGGACAAGTTGAAATGATCATGCTACGCACTGTAAAAAATTGTAAAATGTTTTAATAGATCCTGTATATCAAAAACAAAAAAGAAAAAAATAAACAAACAAAAATGCAGTTTTTTAATGTACGGAAAAATAGAAAGAAATCTTTTTGAATACAACCTCAGGTGAAAAAAATCTGTGCAGGACTCTGTGCAAGGTATTTTCTATGACACTCTCTAGCTGCGCTTACTAGTCCGGTAACTTAATATGTTAGGCAATCAAAATAAAAAATAACTTTGAAATTTAACTATAAATAATAAGTCTTTTCAATCAGCTATCTTGAATTTTAAATTTATTTTTAACCATTTTGTAATCAACCACTCCGAAAATCGCAAGAGTCAGTTCATATGTAAATCGGATAAAACATTTCGAAATGTTTTCTTCTTTTAAAAAAAATATCATCTACTGCCCAGCTCGTGTAATTGGTGTAGCAACAAAATAGACTTTCGTTAAAAACGCAAAAACACAAAAACAGTTAAAAATACACAGGAGTTTTGAACTTTGTTTTTTATTTATCTTCTATAATTCTTATCTTAAAATAAAGTCACCCGATATATTGATAGAGATCAAAGACGATCCTGCGTTTCTAATATATTGTGTAACTAATACATTTGAACAATTTTTAAGAGCCTGAATTTTTTATTATCTAATTTCAGTTATCCAATTTTTGAGACAAAAAATATAGTGTTGCCACTTCTGAGAATTGTGAATCAACTTTTCTGACTTATGGATAATTAGCTTTAGTACGTTTTAAGTGTTTTTTTACAGAGTTACGGAGGACTTAGCAATACTAGACCTATTATTTGAATGAATACAAGGCACCAGATAAACTAGATACTTAAAAAGACCGTAATTAAAGAAAATAATAAAAATACCTTAATAAATAAAAAAGACAATTATTGTGATCAAAGGCAACTGAGGTGCTGTAAGTGCAGTGCAATATTTTTCAATTTCAGAAAGTTTTCTTGAAATTCTATTTGAACAGTAATATGACAAAAAAAATATTTCCCTTTTAATTTTTAATTTAATCATCGCAGTTGATTTCATGGCATTTTACCATCATGGAAATAAACGCCGTTTTGACTTTACTTTTATAACATTTATGGTTTAGTTTGTTATTCAATTCATTAAAATCAAATACTTCCTATATTACCTAAAATGCTTATTTACATGGTTTGGTGTACAAAATTTTGATCTCAAATTAATATACATTCAATAATTAATAATGTTTGTTTTTTATTTGCAGTTAAATCATTTGTTTATATTAAGTACAAAATACAATATCAGTAGTGACAAAACCACTGATTACTTAGCCCAAGCATTGCATCCATATTCTAAAGAAATTATAATGGGGATCTCTCAAATAATGTTAGCCGATGAATGGGAATATGATAGACGTTCTAGTTTCATAGTGCAACCCTGTCGTACGAAAAGGTTCGAAATATTTGTGCTACATGTTTCCTGAGTTGGCATTACTAAGAAACTCTCAACATATTTTTTCGAATACTTAAGAACCTTACCTTGCACCTACCCCCAAATATATTATACCAAATTTTAAAATTAAATGAAAGTGTGCATAATATTCTGGTTTTAAGTTGCTAAAATCTGGGTATTTTTTCGTATGGTATATATAGACAAGGACCATTTGCTTGGTCCGGTTGAGCGTCTGACCAATATACACACTAGATCAAAATATAAGAGTTCTAACCACACTACACCACAATTTGTTACGTTTTGGACGCGCGTTTCACTAACTAAGTTAGCATCATCAGCAGATGATATAAACTAAAGGCCACTAAATGAAGACAGAGAGCCTATTCCCTATAGTCCCCTCTATTGTTTACTTGACAACGTTGCAGTTGGGTGCAACCAAGTGTGACCACATTTACCTATAAATAGTCTCGGTTAGAATAAATTACTTTAGTTTATATCATCTGCTGATTATGTTAACTTGGTTAGCAAAACGCGCGTCCAGAACGTAACAAGTTGTGGCGTAGTGTGGTTAGAACTCTTGTATTTTGATCTATCTTCCACCACAGGTTCCCGCGTTAGGACTTGACAGAATATACACACTCAAAAACTTAGTGGATTTAATATCAAAATCAACCATTGTAAAATTCTCTGGAATTTGATGCCTTGTGCTTGATTCAAAGATGATTAGGCTCTATTTGGACTTATTTAAGATCATTCCGTTCTCGGAAAACCATGACTGAAAATTTTTAAGTGTGTTTTCAGATACTGTAGACAAATTAGGAAAGCTTAGTGTTTTGAGAATCATTAGTATCATCTGAATGACTTAGAAATTTATACTCATCAGGCTTAATTGACGTAAAGACATCATTAAGAAAAATAATTAATATTAGGTGCCGATTATGCTTGCTTAAGGAGTTCCCAGCCTAATACGACACATATCTGAGAAATATTTGGCCTCATTTCTAGTAACTTCAACCCTCTCTTTCGTGCCAGACAGACGAGACAGGTACGATTTAAACCACTCCAACCACAACCTTTAATGCCATATCTTTGTAATTTAACAAATACACATTCATGCTGAAAGCAAACATGGACTCTAAAGGGGTCGAGAAATGCACCTACTGTACAACTCCCGCCTTCCAAATTTTCTGTCACACTCATTAAGTAATGTGTAGCTTTTATAAGTGACTGTTTTTATTTTTAAATGAACCTATTTTCATGAAACTAGAGTTTAAAAAGTGAAATTGTTTCATATTGTTCATTAGTAAAATATGTTTCGTTGTAAGACGTCTTTGCAGTTATTTATATAAAAATAACACCTACTGAAGATAGTGCTCAGTAACACAGAATTGTTGATTCGTAATCCAATGTTGTTATATATCGTTAAATTCGTCTTTTATTGTTCCATTTAAATAGAAGATAATAAACAGAATTGACAGTTTACGATCGAAATGTTTTTGTAGGGTTGATAAAGGTTGATATTCATTTATCTACCGCACACAAAATCAATGCATAGATATCTCTGCCTCTCTTGCACTGAATTCGTATTTCATCACTATTGTTTTCTTTGACCTACAATCCACAGCTTCGCAGAAAAATCGATTTTACAACAACACTTTAAAATGTTGTAGAATTAATCTTAATCAATAAATTGTAGATGAGACACTATTGGCTCTAAGACCAATCTGCGTATAATTTTCCAACACTCACATCAGACTGATTAAAAGGTAAAATTTGTATTTTTAAACTAAAAGAAGATAAAGCTTAATACGTTGTATCTATGAAACTAGTCAAATGATTGAGTTCCGCCCATGAAGACTTTTAATCAGGAGATAACTAACATAATAAAATTTATTTAAGTTTGGCAAAGAATTCATCAGATGTGTGCCTGGTCTTTTGGTAAAAAACTTACATCAGACTAATAAATTTGTAGTTATCCAATTAAAAGTTGTTACCATTTTTGAATATAAGGACCACTAAACCATTTAACCAGGCTGTTGGTAAAATGCGGGACACGAAAGAAAACCGGGCGGAGTCGATCGGTTAAGGAAGGTAGGCCAAGAAATCTCTTTAAACCAGTGGTGTCCCGTCGTTCTTTAAATAATATGGCACTCCTTTTTGATTATACGCACTTCAGATAATTAAAAAATGTAACTATGCTTAATAAACCTTTATCCATATTTGTCTGTTTTCTTTCGTGTACCGCACTTCTATATCTCTTTTCTGTTGCAAAAACGGAGAATTTTCGAATTTTAAAATGATTAAATTTTGATTTTTCTTGATTTCTGTCATTAACGGTTCCCGGGCTACTGCCTACGTCCAATATTATTGGTCCACCCAGTATAGTGATACACGATTTACAAGTCCAGATTTTACAAGGACAGCCAGCATCAGATCCAGTGAAAGAGATTTATCAAAATTTTAATTTATGCAGTTCGACTTTGGGCTATTCGGGTATGCCAAAAGTGGCCGTTTTCTCCGTTTGTCATATTACTTTATACAGGGACCGTCATTGTGAAGTACTATACAGAGCGCTTCCTAATTGCATGCTGATGTTAAAGAGGTGTTTTTATGTCCTAAAAGTCTTAACCTTTGGGATACAGGATGGTAAAGTTTAAAAAGAAAACATTTTTTTTCATCCCAATTCTGATGCTATTGTAGATAACTGCATAAAATTTGATACACGTCTTCTATGCATTAAGGAGCGGATTTACCCAGGTTAATTACATATGCACGTCACTGGTAGAAATTTCAAAAATTGATTGTTAATAAAAAATGTCCTTTTATGCATAAAAGACGTGTATCAAATTTCACACAGTTATTTATCTATAATAGCATCAGAATTGGGATTTAAAAAAAACGGTATATATAACCAAGTTTCTCCAAAGTTAAGACTTTCAGGTTCATATCAAACTTTTTTCTTAAAAAGGTCCAAGAATCATCCCCCTTTAACATTAGCATGCAATTAGGAAACGCCCTGTATAGTACTTCACAATGACGCCCCCTGTACAAAGTAATATGACTGAGACAAACGGTCACTTTTGGCATACCCGAATAGCCCAAAGTCGAACTGCATAAGTTAAAATTTTGATAAATCTTGTTCACTGGAATCAGTACTGGCTCCCCTACTATAACTACGTTGATGTGTTAATTTTGTAAAAATAT
This sequence comes from Kuschelorhynchus macadamiae, assembly GCA_030620095.1. Taxonomy (NCBI): domain Eukaryota; kingdom Metazoa; phylum Arthropoda; class Insecta; order Coleoptera; family Curculionidae; genus Kuschelorhynchus; species Kuschelorhynchus macadamiae. The sequence goes on from JAUTXW010004244.1 coordinate 313,656, forward strand.
GAGTTCTGTAGTTTTTCAAATATTAATTGCAATATTAGATTTTTTTTGACACCCGGTATTGAACAGAAATTTAATTATTTTGAAGCAGTTTATTGACAGCTATTTTATGAACAATTTTACAAAATATATGAAAAAAAACTAAGCCATTTTTGAGGTTGACGGCTGTGATTCTAATGGTTCGATTCCTTCTAAATCGTTGTCTTCCTCTGAAAATGACGAAGTTTCGTCATCACGACTTGAAGACCCCAGTGTGTTAACTAAATCGTCAATAACCGTTTCTATTTTGCCATCTACTTCCCAGTATTTATCTTCAACAGAACGAACATGTTTAACATACTATTTCCAATTTTCAGCCGATATTGAGTCAATCGCTTCTAATGTTATTTTATTTAAATCTTGAATTGAAAGTTCACCGGTGTTGCGCTCGCGAATATATTTTTTACACCTGCCCATGCAAGTTCAATAGGGTTGAGGTCGCACATGTATGGAGGCAGCCATAAAGGTGTATGACCAAGGTTACGTAAAAGACCGTCAATTTTATACTTTTTTTCTCTAGGATTGTTGGCTGATATTACTTCATATCATTGATAGTTTCTCCATGTTGGATCACATACAAGATTGTTCGATTTAAGCCACGATATCATATGAGCTTTTGTAGAGTATTTAGTTGGCACTTTATCTTCTACGTGAGAATGATAAGACGCATTATCCATTACCACGACTGATTTGGGAGGAATGTTAGGTAGAAGCTTCTCGAGCAACCACTTTTCAAAATTATCTCTATTCATCTGTCCATGATAGTCTCCAGTTGTTAGTCCCGATCGAAAAACTAAAGCAGCACCTGGAACAAATCCGCCTTCTGAACCAACATGAACTATAATAAAGCGACTACTATAGCGGATTCCCTGAACAACACCTGTAACACTTTCACTTTGCCAGCATTTGTTTACTGTCATATCATTATCTACCCAGGTTTCGTCTAGATACACAATATTGCGTCCTTCTTGCCTATATTGCCTTACAGTTGATAGATATTTTACCCGCTAGTGAAAAATATTTGGTCTCTCAATGAGCAGTTTTCGTTTATTTTGGCACTTGCGCCAAATAAAACCATTTGATCGTAAAAGCCGATTTTTCCCTCTTTTGCTCGCCATCGTTACTTCGAAATTATAATTCAAATTCAACGCAATGCATTTATATAGAAACAAAAACAAATGCTCGAAATGTATAGGCGCCACTGGAAATAGTTAGAACCTTCTAGCGGCAAGTGTATGGAGACTCTAGGCACATCCCAATTACAAGTGGACCAGTGCGAAATTTACTAAATCCTCGATTAATTTTCCGTACCGCTTAGCTGGCGCACTTTATAGGTGAAGCGGCAAACTATTACAAGAAATAAAATAACATAAAATTTATTTGCGTACACAATTTTTACTTTTCCGCTTGCTTAAGACTATAAACCTTTATTTTAAGGACCTCCCGGTTTTCTTTCGTGTCCCGCACTTTACTCTGTTTGTATGCATTTATTAAATAGTATCGCAAATAAATGTGCTATGTGTTCTTCAATGTACTATATCATTTATATTACTACGCTATCTCTGGGAGCTTATGGTTTTTGCGTACTCTTCATTCGTTTTCTTCTTTATTCAACCGTTGCTTCGAGTATATCCCTAGATCCTATTTTTTTTATTCTTATTTAATAAAATAAAATAAATTTCTCTTTACTTCCCTCCTAAAATTCCCAGATGTTCACGTTTCAGGGTCCCTAGATGGCGAAAAACATATTTTCTCAATTCCGTCGGTCTATGTCTGTTCGCGGCATATCTCAAAAACCACTTATCAGATTGGCTTTAAATATTGATCGAAAATTAAGGGTCATATGGGGAGGATCTGGTAATATTTTGGGAAAAATCTAATATGGCGAAACAAAATGGCGACCTAGTAAAATGTTAAAACAATAATTATTATTAAAAAACTAATTGGAGAAATTTATCTCAAATTTTGCACAAGCATTGAGTATTTTTTGGAATCAACTGGTAAATTTTTGCTACGAATACAAGATGGCGGCATAATAAAATATTTAAAAATTGAGCCTGAAAAAAACTACTTAATGGATTGTGTGTCATAACTAATTATGGTATAGGGATCAACTAAAAAAATTTTTGTAATCGTGAAAAAATCACATTCTCAGGTTTTACATATCCTCACGTTTTAGCGTCCCTAGATGCCAAAAAATATGTTTTATCAATTCCGTCGGTGTGTCTGTCAGCTCGCGGCATAGCTTCAAAACTACTTTCTAGATTGACTTCAAATTTTAGGGTCATATGGGGATGACCTGGTAATATTTTGGTATGGCGGAACAATGCAATAAAATTATTACTAAAAAAAATAACTATCCAATTGACCTCAAATTTTGCACAAAAATCGTAACAAATAAATGGTAACATTTTGATATGAATCCAAGATAGCAAAAAACGAAATAGCGATATCTAAAAAATCAGCCTGAAAATACTACTAATTTTTTAAAATTTTTTGCAAGAATTAAGTGTGAAATAGAGATAAACTCGTACGAATTCAACAAGACGTAACAAAATGGCGGTATGTGTCAATGTAAAAACTACTTTTTTGAATTTATTTTAAATTATGCCCAAAAGTCAAGTGTGGGATAGGTGGAAAGAAACTGGTAAAATATTAGTAGGAATCCAATATGGAACAAAATCATAACGAGGGAAGTTCCGGGTAAAGGAATTTTACCAATTTTACTTGTAAATCAAACTATTGTATTATAAATCAGATTTGGTCAGTCAAAAGTGCATCTCATTCTTTCCCCTTGACCTATACAGCTCAATCTAACCTATACTTTTTATAGTTTTTAACATATATATAATAACATATATGTAACATATATACACGAAAATTTTAGTAGTTTGGATAAGTCTAAATAATAATTTTATTTAAAAAACAAATTCCACATAAAATATTGTATAATAACTCGATATATTATAATTTAAAACGAAGTAAACAATTTCGATTCTAAATTTTATTAATGATTTGTTTTTCTTACAATTTATTACATCTACTTAATATCCGACCCAATGTGGAAGTGAAATATGTGTCTTCTAACGTGTCAAGAAACAACATATGTTATAAAAGAGACAGATTAAAACATTCAATTAAGAAAATTTACCGACAATAACAATACCGTGAGTAGGTCGCCACCAATCCATGACCATAAAAGAGTTCTCAACAGGTTGTCCTTAAAGCTCCTGCGGTGATATTTGGAGGGGACTCGCAGACTTTTCAGCCACAGGATTAACAATTGGCAGGATCAGTTTCGAAAGCGCGCTTACGAAGTTTTGGTGTGGTGTGGCATTTGGATTTTTCATTTTTCGCTGTATTTATTCTCATACTAAAATTACTAAGTAAGTAAACATAAGTAGTACTAAGTAAGTAATGTTAAGTTCTCAGATATTCATACAAGTGAAATAGATATCTTTTACTTTTACTTTTACTTTTTATTTCCAAAAAAAAACAATTTACATTGTGTGAGGAAAATATAAACAATTGTTTACATACATATAAGTATCTAGAAAACTTATTAGATTCAGATATTAAAGTTTAGGCATCCGTATCTCTTAAAAATTGTATGTAGTCATAATAGCGTTTAGAAATAGCAGTTTTTTTATAAAACTTGTTAATATCTTAGGTGGCAGATTTTTTTATTGTTTTGGTAGGTGATTTACTCCCTTGTATAAAGCTAATTTCTCTGTTAGTAGAAGAGTACGTCTTGGGAAAATAATTACTTCGGTATTACGGGAAATTGCTCGATTAAACAAGAGATATATATTTTTATTGTACTTATTTTAGTAGTAAAAAATGTAAACATAGGGTACTTTTAAGGAGTTAAATACATTTTTGCAAGTAGCATTATAATGCATCTTAAATTTATTAGAAATTGCCCTTTTTGCATTTTTTAAGATAGTATTCCTGTAAGCAGGACCCCCAGAAAATTATACTATATAAAAAAAAATAAAAATATTCATATGTACTTGCAAGAGTAAAATTATCGCAAATCTTCTCTAAGACTTCAAGGACATTTTTTCGAAAGAACTTTTACCTGTAAATTTAATTTATTATCTATGTTTAAAGCGAAACATTCATTATTTGCTTGAAATGAGAGTTTATCACTAATGTGCACCTCTTGTAATTCTTGCCTAATCAGCATAACATTAGTATTTGACTTATCTAAAGAAAGACAGTCTGCTATACACCCGTTGAAGCCACTCTTTAAGGATTCTTGAATAACGAAATTATTTTCTAGCAGTGTCTACCCTAAAATAAAAGTAGAGTCATCCGCATACACAGTAACCTTCGCAAGAGAAACCGCACTTGGAAGGTCCCAGAACAGAACCATGGAAACACCTCTCACCATTCGCTTCCACGAAGAACCCACCGTTTCATTCCCCGTTTTAATTTCCACATATTGTGATCTGTCGCATGCCCCCTCACACCATATCTCTCCATATTTTGTAGACATATTTTATAAGATATTAGATCAAATGCCTAGTAGGTCTAATAAACCCTATATTGTAAACCTCGTTTTATTTTCAATTTTTCGGCTCTGTATATAATCATCTTGTTTAATTTTTAAAATAAGTATGCTTAAAATGCTTATTTTGTTTCTTGTTTTATTATATTCCATGTTTTATTAACTTTACTTTCTTGAATTCATTAGTCGCGATTGTGTATTTTTTTAACATTCAAACAAATCATCTGGGCTCTGGCTTGCTGCAAAAGAATGTTTTTGAAGAAGTTTTTATTCCACTCACTTCTTGACTTGTAGTTGTTGAGTTTTTTTAGAAAAAACGTTTCATTATGAAATTTTTTTAATATGTTTAAATATAAAGCGACCTTGTTATTAGGACTGAGATTTAATTCTATATAAAGGAAAAATTGCTTAAGTATACAAAAAAGAAAATTAATTTCTCCTGTTTCACTGTTTTGGAAAAAACTAGACATAGTGGAAATAAAAAATGTTTGCATTGTTAATGGAGTCTTGTATTCCCTAGTACTACCCTGTGTAGTGGAAAAAATGTTTTATATACTAAGAGATAAAATAAATTTCACAGGTTTTTTGTTTTTTTTTTACTAACAACTTTGAAACAAAAAATATTTTTGTCTTTTGAGAATGTCTCATAGCTCTAAGGTCCCCTACCATAATGGAAAAAAACTATTTATATAAAAAAATTGAAGAAATTTGAGTTTCACCGTGTGTTAAATAAGCTGAACGATCTTCAAATAGTTTTTTTTTGTTTTCAGGGGGCTGTTTCATCCTCATTGTGCTATCATTTATAAAGAAAGAAAATTGTTTTTTTTTGTATAAAAAAAATAATAAAACAAAGTTGACGTACTTCACTGTTTGCTGAGCAAACAAAATGCTTCTAAAATATATGTGTTTTTCTCATTTTCCGATGACTGCTTCTCCTAAGGTTACCCTGTATACCTGAAAAAATATATTTATGTACAAAAGAATACAACAATGTTTCACCGTTTTTGAATATTTGTTTATAGTTTCTAGGGGGCTCTCAAATCATTTTTCATCCTTTTTGCGGTACTTTATGAAACGGTCAAACCTTATTTTGTATAGAAAAAGATAAAATAAAAGTTGGAGTGTTTTCGAAATATTACGTAAATTTTATTTTAAAAATATCCAGTATCTATGCGAATGACTGACAATTTTGCAATGTCAGAACATTTATCCCAACTATTTCTCTTGCTTGACTATTATCTCTTTGTGCGTTCTGAAAATATTTTTTTTTTTTCGTTTTTATGCCCCTTAAAAATATCGAATATCTACGCCCATGATAGCCAATCTTGGCAAAACACTAACCTAGACTATTTTTGTAGTAAATTTGATATTATAAATAGTAAGAGTATAGAGTAAATATGTTTGACCGTTCTAAGTTATCGTTGGCGAAAATTTTGTTTGCCCACATACACACACATTTTTTTATCGAAATCCCCAAAGATCTTATTTATTACCGAAAACTCCAAATCGATAACCTAAACAATGTTTAAAATTATAAAAAAAAACAATTTCGAAACCCGTGAAAGTAGATTTTTTAAAAAAGTTGTCAAAGATTCTATCTATCGCCGAAAACACCAAATCAATATTTTAAACTATTTAAAAGCTTGATAGCCGGCAAACTAAAATTTTTAATAATGAATCAAAGAATCTATTTTCTAAAACCCCCAATTAATATATTAAACCGTTTTGACAAATACGAGCAAAAAACTCATATCGATACCTTACACCGTTTAAAAGTTCCAGTAGCAGAAATATTTTTGCGGCTTTTTTTCAGTCGCCAAAAGTTCAAAAATCCCATCTCAGTGTCTTATACCGCGAAAAAATTACACTAGAAAAACTTACCAGTTCTGAACCCAAAATGTGTAAAGAATTATAAAATCTTACCTATTCTATTCCTCTATATCTTTCGTAACCTTTGATCAAAATAATTTATTTCTTACCAGACTAAATTGTAATGTGCAACTATTCCAAACCGAATTGCTTTGGCACCCCGTATATTGTTATAGAAAAAGAAATTCCGTATAAAGCAACAAATTAAAAATATAACTGTTATTGAAACCATCGTAAATACATCTATTCCGAATGTCATGTTTAACAGGCTCATTTATTATTATATTTACTCACATACTTGCTAAAACTTTACAAAATTATAATTAATCTGTTAAATATATTCTACTTTTTGATCTATATTGTGTCGTGTTAAAAAGTCTGTCTTGTCAAACTGCTAATACTGAAGTAGCGCCGGCAAGGCCGCCTAGAAGAAAAGCTAATTTTGTTCAAAAATTAAAACATTGTGCTTTTTTTTTGAAATTCTATTTTACCCAGTTTCTGAAAATGTAATTTCATGCTCTGTAGCAAAGAGATGGGGCTTTTGATCTGCCTAGTAGTATTTTTCCCAAGTACTAAAGCCGGTACTAAAGCTCAAAGCCAAGCAATGAATGCTCATGAACGCTACAATTAAAAAAATTCTCAAAATCAACCCTTAAGACCGAGTGGGCATTGTATCAGTCTCTAGACGAAACGTCCACGTTCCTTCTGTAGATTTATTTTATTCTCTTAGGATCAGATGTTCGTTCAGATGCTGCAAGCAAGCAGTGGCATGGCATAATCAGCTTCTAGCGGCTGGGGACGCAATCGTAAATAAGGTCGCCAAAGTAAAACTAAATAATTAGATAGCGGAAAAATAAACGACGACCAAAAAAAAAGTCATGACTTCATAATACGTAGAAAAAGCACGAAGATAAAAAAAAAAGTCTGACCGACGAAGAATTAATTTGCAGACGTCGGATTTTTTTAATAAAGTTTTTTGTCACACTGGTTGCAAGGCCGAACTTAAAACACTAGTGGAGGACATAATTTTTTTTTAAATTACTCGCTCTATATAAGACAGAGTAATTCTGGTGAAGTGGTTTTTGTCAACCCCTCTAAGAGACTGTAAAACACCCTAAACTATTCCCGCTTACAGTTATTGCTTTTGAAAAAAATAAGTGAAATTTGTGAAAAATGTGAGGACAAAAACATTGTTTTTTTTTTTTAATTTGCGACATAGGCATCCCATTTTGATTTTGAATCTCCTTTATATTTCCCAATGGCACCTCGCCTCAACTTGTAAAAGTGTTCTAGCTTCAGCTTCGCAAATGTAAAGTTACCCTATTTTTACTCATTTTTTTATTTTTTGTTTGGTTGCCCTTTATCACACTTGTCCGATCTTTTTGGAAAAGAAATCTGAAAAAACGCCCCTCCTGAAAAATTAATCACAGCTACCTGCACTTTGAGTCCACGGGATTTTAAAAAAAAATGTCCCCATCTGACGCTACTAATCGCTTATTATACAAGTTCTACTAAAATAATTTTTTTAGCAAAAGAGGCGCCTATTTACCCTCTACAATCAGTCCTTTTTTATTTTTTTTTTCGCAATGGAACGTTAGTTTGCACATCTGATGTTATCATATCTGTTTTCAATATTTTCGCCACCTTTAAAGTACACCTAAAAATATTCCTGAGGTTTAATAATAAATTTTCGTCTCAATTTATAGATGTACCTGGCACGAATAGTTTCCAAACTATAGACCGACTGTTCCATAAAACATCGTTAGCCGAATGTCTGAACGAGATATTGATTTATTCAGGCTTTTGTAATTAAAAAAATTAACATGTTTTTGTTAAAACCGTGAATTGGGTTTCGTTAATTGTAATATTAATGATTTATTGTTAAAGAAAGTACGACTATTTAATGCCTATTCATTTTAATTTTTGAACCAGTTAAGATAAAAAGTCCAAATCCTCACGTGATAATTAATTAAAATGCTTATATGAGCGTGGGGGTTAAGTATTATACTTTTCTATTTTGCAGAGTGTTCTAATTTTAAATAAAATTCAAATTTTCTCCTTTATAAGGAGTCAATTAATAATTACGTGATGAACAAAATACTTGAGTTTTGTACATTTTCAAGAATTTTTTACTTTTGTCTATTTCAGGTTCAGCCACTTTACGAATGGCCGACATTTTGAAATAGGTAACTTTAGTGACCCCATAACTTGGTGGTAAATCGACGTTGAAAAAATTAAAAACGAAATTTTTAGGCACGAAATATACAAGAAAGGAGTATAAAATGTTTATTTTTATTGCGTCAAAAATAAAGTACGACTTATATAAAGAGTTGTTAATGTTTTATCGTATTTATTACGTTATACTGGGACAGGATAAGACAGGGTTAAAATATTCATATATCCTATTTTACATAGGTATTTTTAAACTAACCAGATTTTGTCGCTAGCAATGCAGGAGAATGCTAAAGACACTATCTATTAGACAAGTAGAAAAGTAAATTTTTAACTAGCTGGGCCCGAAGACCTTATTTTGCCTTCTTCGTTAGATGGCGCAATGAGTTTCCAGTAAAATTATAAGAATATGGGGCGCATTTACCACATAGCCCAGAAATGTTATTGAAGAAAAACGTATTGGTTTCATAGAAAAAATACGCAATAAAACAATACAAAAAAATAGTATTGAAAGGTCTCGATAATAAGACGATCATTTCACGAACTTGTAGAAAAATCTGGCTTAGTATTTCAAATACTATAGATTATATAACTATATATAATCAAATATTTTTGAGAAATCACAGACAAGAAGTAGGTATAGTCAAAATCCTTGAAAAGAACTCGCAGTATTTACTGCCTCTACAAAATTTCACAGTTCGAATCTTGGAGAGTTTCAGGGTCATAGGTCACAAGGTCAATTAAAAGTAAGTAGGATAATACTTTCGATGTTTTTTAAGTTTCTAGACTATTTACTTGTCTCTGATAAACGATAAGAATTAGGTCTTTAGTAACCAAAAACCGATTATAATTCGAAAGGTAAAAATAAATTAACGACATCAACTGCTTTTGTAGTAGCTTAATTCGAACGAACGCAACAATGTGTATTTCGGTGTTGCCAGAAGAGTCAACATGTAGGGAACTACAATATAAAAATTATGCTTACGAAAGCAGTACGTCGCGGACTGGCAACTCTGGATTTCAACTATAAAGAATACAATACAACGTTGGTATTTTCTAAAATAATATAAATTAATATCTGTCTTTGGTTATACTTAATGAAACATTTTTAGAAAGAGCGATCAGTTTCCTGTCTATCTATAGAAATTAGGCCAGGTGTATAGATTACAGCACCATTAGCAACTTAATAGCTCTTTTTTTTTCGAATTAAATCAATTATTTCTTCTTAGAGCGCCTAGTCTCTATCATTTGCTGTTCGCTCGATTTTAATCCTTGTATCAATACATGCATCTCATTATTTTATTTCGGGTAATTATTTTGTGGTTGAATAATGAGTGTATAACATGATAATTACATTTTTATACTTTCCTTAGCTTTTCTTGCAATTTTGACTACATGTCAACCCGATTTTTATATAGTCATTTGACACTTTCACTTTGCTATTTATGTCGACAAAGTTTATACATATTACATTATATTATATTGCTAACAGGTTCTTCAATTTTGCAACTAAGGAGGGGGTAATACAGGTTTGCCAACAGGTTTATTAATTTTGTCAACACATATGTATTCATTTAATGGGATAAAAACAGTGGCGTAGCTACATCCCCGCTAGCCCCCGCAAAGCGGGAGGCCCACTGATGTCAGATACCCCGTGATAATGGAGTCCAAGGGAAACTATGAGGTAGTGTAACAGCTTATTAGCGAAGTACAAGATGAAGGACCCCTTTTTTTTGTATTTCTAATCATCGGTTATTTTGCGGGCGGCCTCGCAAATTCCCACGAGACTCAGGGGGCACTTAAACTGCGGGGAGGGGAGCAAAATTTTTAGTTACGTCACTGCATAAAAAAAACTGATGACTAATAAAAATTCTTTATTCAGAGTAACAAAAAGTGTTTAAACAAAGAGCTGCATATTGCACCAATAAAACATGATTTTGGTAACAGGGCAAAATATCCGGAGGAGGGAGCGTTCCCTCATCCTCCCTATATGCCCGTCCCTGCTTTCAATGAGTTCGTAATTATTTGCGCATTATTCCTGTTTACCGATCGCTCCACTTTCGTGACCTCAAGAATATTATTATTTCAGAGTCTTTAAATCCCTTGTCAAAAATGTTTTCTTAGCTTTCTGGGTATGTTCGTGGTTCACATATTGATTAACAAAAATTTAAATACATTGTTATATAGACATATATTTAATACCTTCATATATATTCATGAAATCTGAACAATCAAAAAATCATCATATCTAAAAATATCGCTACGGTACATTAAAAAAACAAGAATATAAATGTTTAACTGTAAAAATAAAATTGTTTATGGCAAACAAATTTGAACAATGATATATAGTGTACCATGTTACATGGCGCAAACAAAACTAAAGGTAAACGAACCGGTTCCCAGAACAGTTGACCGTACAATCTGTTATTGGTATGGTTTATTGTTAGGTCATCTTTAAAAATAAATACCTAAACACATATTTATATTTAGCCAAATCACACAGGTGTATATGATATTATGTAGTAACCACTGATATATAATAATATCAAATATTTACGTATACAAGTATTTTTTATTAACTTTTTTTAATAAAATCAACAAGTTATTACGAAATAAGAGGGTGGTAAGTAACATTTTTTACTGATTATTAAATTATTATTGCTTTCGTTATCCAAATAGGGTGCATTCAAAATTATCAACGAAGACGGATTTTTTGTGCCTGTTAGCTCTACAGGAAAAAAGAAAAAAATAATTTTTCTGTCTTGAATTTAAAAAAATATTTTGTAAAAGATTTCAAGTTGCTATTTCGTGAGTGCCAACATTGCCAGTTGATGGTTTTCAGAATGCTCGAAAATCAGTCATGGTCTAATCTTTTTTAAAATAATATTTTCTCTGACAAATGTTAAAATGCAGATTAGGGACATAACTAAAGTCCGAGATAACGGTAAAAGATTTCTTGGGGAACTAAAGTTGTCAGTGTTGTCACTAGTTCTAACCAAAAAAAATATAGAGATAAAGACGATGGGATGAAATGACATAGATACAAATTTTTCAAAAGGAATAACAAAGCGCTATTTTGGTTTTAGTCATCAATTATGAGAATAAATATTTTTTGGAGTGTTTTTTCACATCTTTTTTATACTTGAAGCACATTCACAAGAGAAGGCAGCCTGAAGATTTGATACTGGTGCATACAGTTTTCTTGTAGGTACAAAAATAATGACATCAAAAAAGTAACTCGGGCTAAAATTCTTAAATGGTCAAAAAACCAGAGGCCGAGGTAGGATTTAGTATAATTCTATAAAGCTAGTCTTGTATTACCAGGTAAAATATAAAGTAAAATAGTTACATTATTTGAAAATGATTCCTAATTTTCTAGAGTAATTTCGGGCATTTTTCATTTGGCAGGATATCCTAAACTGCTCAATATATATATATATATATATATATATATATATATATATATATATATATATATATATATATATATATATATATATATATATATATATATAACGCAAGTAGTTTTTGAAGCTAGGTACCATGTAAGGGCAAATCCAATTATTTATTTTAACAAAAATATTTGATGGCTTTAACATTCAATCATTAAAGAAAAAAATCCTATTTTGCAGATCATCATGGGTGGTATGACTCAAAGACCATGGACTCCGACTAAAAGGCGTGGGCCCATTGCCGCAGAATATAACAGTCCAGGACCGGCATGTGTATCTCTACCATCATATATCGGTAAGAAACTCATGTACATTTAATAACAGACACTTAGTTAAGTTTGTTGTGAAAAAATAAATAATATTTTTTTTCTTTTATGGTTCAATGTAATATAGTTGAAATAAAAGTTATAGCACGTCTTATTCAGTATATAAGGATCTCCGTCAACTATTGGCTAACTCAATTCATTTTTTTTATTATAGCAACAAATTCAATTACCTTATCAAAATGAAAAAAAAATGACACGATCTATTCTCAATAATCTTTATTTCATTTAGAATTTTGAGTGAAAGAAAAAAGTTTGTCTATGAGATAACATGCTGAAAATAGGATAAATAGAATTAAGTACAGTGGATATACTGTTAAGTCCACAATTAATTTTTGTTACCATTTAGAATAACAGTGATATATCAGGCAGTTTGCTATAAACAACAGAGCCGGCAACAAAATTTTTTTTGTAGTAATGGTGGTAAAAAGAATTTTAGGCGGCAATTAAAAAAATACTGTGTCGATACTGGTTTAAAAGGTCGTTTACTAGCATATTTATTGGCACTGTTTGATTCTGGAGATATATAAGACTTCGATGTGCGTCTGAGTATTCTTTTTAAATCAGTAAACTGACATTAATTAATTTTATTTTTAAATGACAAAATGAGGATATTAGTAAAAACATAAAACAAAACCTCTAATATGGAAGGTTAACAATTTTTTGTCAAATGTCGATAGAGTAGACCGAAAGCAATGAAAAAATAAATGCTGTGTATACATGTTTTAGTTCTTGTAAACGGTTTTTGGGAATAAAATGGCTAGAAACTGTTCAATTCAGTTATCAAATAAGGCAAATTAGGTAAATCAAATATGGCGAAGAGAAAAACCGATTCGATTTTAAGAGCAGTTTCATATTACCGAACAAAATCACATCGTACGCAATAAAATTAAAAAAAATGCAAACATGCAGTAAAGGGAATTTAATAAAATTGTTTATTTAGGACTTTTTATTTATTAATGAATCAAAAAGAAAACCTAAGAAGAAGGTTACTTTTGGGAGTATTCCCAAAAGTAACCTTCCGAACTGTTCTTATGCGCTTACTCCAACGGACTTTTACCAGGGGCATTTTTTCCATAGCTGGAAAACTCCACGTATACAGCTGTACAAATTACTTTTTACAAATACAAATAATGGACGCATAATACACTTTTAAGCTTTCGCTTTCGAGCTTTGCGTTTATGAGGATTTTTTGGTCAGAGGAAGTAAGATCGTAAACTGCATAATTTAAGACAAGCAATATTTTAAGCAAACTACAAAGGTCATCTAGCCTTAGTTTCTTTTAGATTTATAATATGTACAGTGGTCTGGTGGTGTTCAGTTACATCAGTAGTCTAGTAGATATTGAGCATCCTGTTTCTCCTTCATACACTTCTCTATAGGAGCAAGAAATTTTATATACTCCTTCTGTTTAAAACGGTACATCTTTCAGGAATCGCAAGCAATGGAGATTGTACGTATGTTAGACTGCCGAAATAATGGCTCTATTTTGTCGGTAGTGCTATGTATGTAAGAAAAAACAACACCTCCTAATGATAGCTCTTTATCATTCCTCTATCGCTGAGTTGGATTACTATATCTTCTGCGGTCAGTTTCTTTGTTTCCAATGATGATCATCGGTCTTACCTGTGATAGCAAATATCTTTATGTGTTGGAAGGTACGATGGACCTTACTAAAACACGACGAATGCCTTTTATATTTTATTTATTTCAAGAGCCGTAATTTTAGTGTGTTTTAATCAACTACTTTAATATTACTAACAGTTGGGTGTTATTGGTACAGTTGCACTAAATACAAAAATACAAACATATTCATTGTTGACAACAATATATAAAGAGCTTCACATAAGATACCTGACTCAGCTGTCTGAAGGCAATATGATGTAGACTAAACAATCTGAACGAATATTATTTTTGCATAACAACCAACACACCCCCTCAAAAATATATGAGTTTAGATTCATTATTTTACGGCTTACGGGGAATTAACAACTTATGATCCAACATTTGTTGCATGGGTTAGGGAAAAACCCCACAAAAACCTAACCAGATCATGAACACTTAAAATTAATGGGTAGCAATACTAATTTAAAAGTTAAACATTAATATTAAAAATACATCTTATTTATTTTTCTTGCAATCCCATCTTTTCTCGTAGTTCCTTGAACTGATGCGGTGGCAATGACTTTGTCAGCAGATCAGCTTCTTGATGACCTGTGGGCAAATATTTTAAACAGATCATCTTGTTCTCTACTTGTTCACGGGTAAAATGGTATTTAATGTCGATATGTTTAGAGCGTTTGTAATTTACTGGATTATTTGCCATTGCTATACAACTTTGGTTGTCTTCATATAAGATTATTGGTTTAAACATATTGACATTAATGCTAATTGCTAAGCCATAAAGCTTCCTTTACAGCCTCAAAGACGGCCATGTATTCGGCCTCAGTTGAAGATGTTGCAACTGAGTTTTATCGCCTTGTAATCCAAGTTACTGTACATTTATCAAATAATTTAAATAAACAACCTGTTGTACTTCTACGATCTATATCATTATTTGCCCAATCAGCATCAGCGTACCCTGTTAAAATTTGTTCATAATTTTCAATACGCCTATATACCAGTTTTATATTTAACGTCCCTTTTACATATCTTAAAACCCGCTTTAAAGATAACCATAGCTCTTTATTGCATTTAGTTTGATATCTACTTAATAGATTTACCGCTGTACACAAATCTGGACGTGTACAAAGCATTGCGTACATTAAGCAGCCAATTAAATTTCGACAAGGTGCATCATAGCTATCCTCCGAATTTAGTGCAGCATAATTTAATTTAACAGGCAATGGTGTACTGACCGGGTTGCAATTACTCATATTAAATTTTTTTTTTTAAAACAAATTTTAAATATGTAGTTTGATCGAGTGAAATTTCAGAATTCGACCTATTTATTCTTATGCCTAGAAAATAATTAATTTCTTTTAAATCAACCATATCAAATTGTTTCATTAGAAAATGTTTAAAGTTATTCATCGTATTTATATCTTTAGTTGCGATTACTAAGTCATCTACGTACAAAATTATGTAAATATTTTTATTAATATCGCCTCTATTTAAGAAATATAAACAATTATCAGCTGATGAATTTATAAATCCCTTTTCAATCAATACATTGTTAAAGCATTCGTACCAGCACCGAGCAGATTGTTTTAAACCATACAAGGATTTATTTAATTTGCATACTACATTATTTGTTTTAACTACAACACCGTCAGGCACACTCATATAAATATTTTCTTTTAATGTCCCATTAAGAAATGCTGTCTTTACATCCATTTGATGAATCAACAGCTGATATTGATTTGCTAACGCAAGCATGCACCGAAATGTGCTAATACGCGCAACTGGCGCGAACGTTTCATCGTAATCTAATGTTTTTCTTTGGCTAAAACCGCGCGCTACTAAACGAGCTTTATATTTAACCAAATTCCCGTTACTATCGCTTTTTATTGTAAACACCCATTTACAATCGACAATATTTACATTATTTGGCTTTTGTACTAACGTCCACGCTTTATTTTGTTCTAATGATTTTAACTCATCTTTAACGGCTTTTTCCCAGTCAACTCTGGATGCACTTTTAGCTATGTCATGATAACATTTTGGAATATCTTTTTCAAATACTTGATTACCTACTAAATAGTTATTGATTTCAAAATTATCCTCTTTATAAGATATTATTGGTTTGGCTTTTAATCTTTCACTCCTTCTCATATCCTGTGTATTATTTAATTTCCTCAGTTTATTATTTGAGGTACACGGACTTTCATTATCACTGTTCGAGCTCGCACTTATTTGGTCAGGGACATCCGATTTGCAGGATGTTTGACCTTGAATGCAATTTTCAGGGACACCTTTTTCATTAAGGGTTTGTTTGCATCTTTTATTGTCCGTTTCACCAGGAATGATATTATCTACAGATTTACTATCAGCAACACCCCCTGCTGATAAATTTTCTGTACCTGTTGGCACATTTTCCTCTGTATTTATATTACTGTTTGATTCGCCACCAATTTTTACCTGATCATCAAGTTCTCGTCTTGATGTTTTATATGTAATTTCATCAAAAATGACATCACGTGCAACTATGAATTTTTCGAATTTTGGATCAAAAATTTTATATCCATTTGGCACATAACCCACAAAAATTCCCTTAAGTGATTTACTATCAAATTTAGTTCTTTTTGTTTTATTATGCACATAAGCTGTGCAGCCAAATATTTTTAAATTACCCAATTTTGGTTTTCTATTATGCCACATCTCATACGGTGTCTTTTTTATTTTTATCGCTTTTGTTGGTGACCTGTTCACCAAATAGGTTGCAGTTAAAACTGCCTCACCCCAGAAGCGTTTGTCTAAACCCGCACTATGTACCATCGCACGTGCTTTTTCAGTTAAAGTTCGATTTATTCTTTCAGCCACTCCATTTTGCTGCGGAGTGTATGGCACCGTAAGATGATATGTTATTCCGTTTTGTTTACAGAATTCCTTCATTTCGCCAGATAAATATTCTCTACCATTATCACAATTTAAATGAGCTAGCTTTGTATTAAATTGAGCTTCGCCTTTTGCAACGTAATCTTTAAAATAAATAAAGACTTCCGATTTATTTGACATTAGGTAGGTTACAGTATAATGAGTGTATTCATCAATAAAGTTAACAAAATAATTTTTATTATTTATCGTAGAAGGCGTTATCGGCCCACATACGTCCGAATGTACAATAAAGAAAGGTCTTTTTATATACCTTTTATCTTTTATCTTGGCGAAAGGAAGACGTGTTTGTTTTCCGCTAATACACGCTTCACATAACGAATTAAAAGGATTTATATCTTTTAAACAAATATTATCACTTGCTAAATCATTTACTTTAATTTTTGAAAATTTTTCTTTACTTATGTGGCCCAATCGTTCATGCCACATTTTATTTTTATCAATAATTTGAACCTCAGCTACGTGGCCTGCGGCCCGTGCTGTATTGAGCGCATTTTGTATTATTAATTCTATAATATACAGGTTATTTATGCGCTTACCTTTAATCATTGTTGTATCCCCCTTTTTGATCTCCACACAGCCAGTCTCCGTGAATACCACTGACATTCCAGCCTCCTGGATACGCCTCACTGAGATGAGATTTGCCGGTACACTCCTGCTGTAGAGGACATCAATTAACTCTCCACTGTAGCCAAGGGTTGTGTTGACTTTTATTCTTCCAATGTGTGTCGCATTGATGACCGCTCCCTTTTTCGCCACAGTTATGCGAATTGGTTCTGCCAGCTGTTCATATTTTTGCGAAGAGTCCCAAATCATTTATTATGTGCTCTGTGGCACCAGAGTCCAACACAAAACGTCCTGATTCTTTTTCCCCGCAATTTGAATTGTCATTACACATCATAAATGCAAACGATTCTTTAACTGCTGTCGAAGCACTGGTCTCTTGGTACGTCTTTTTCTTTTGGTGTTTTTCTTGCATTTTTAAACTTTGTTTATAAAAATAGCAATCCCGTTTTAAATGGTTTTTCCTGCCACAATGGAAACATTTTTGTATTTGTTTATTTTTGAAAGCTGGTTTATTTCTTGAAGAAAACTTTTCTTTCTTCTTCCACTTTTCGTTTGAAGTACAGAAATGAAGAGCTTTCATACTCGTGTCTGCATTTTCTCTTGCTAGGTACTCTTCATGTTCTATAAGCATCCCTTTCACAAATGGTAATGTGAGCCTATCGTCGGTCATAGTTTTTATTGCTGCTTTTACCGGCGCATAACTTGAGGGTAATGAATTCAACATATACCATACTTTTGTTGTTTCACTCACTTCCATACCACAAGCGGTCAAATCACGCACCATTTCTTCAATATCCAACATATGCTTTTTCATTGACGTACCCGATTTTAATTTACAATTAAACAGACGATCCTGAATACATAACTGTGTAGATACCTTCTTACACGCGTACAAACCATCAAATTTTTCCAGAATTTCTCGAGCTGTCGCACGACCTGGCGGTAATTGTGAAAGTATTATGTCGTCTAGATATTCAATTAATGTTCCCCTTGCAAATCGTTCCCATTTTATCCACTCGTCAGTAAGTGGTGTTGGTGGATCTTCATTCAGCACTTTACTAGCACCCTCTTGTTCAATTATCTCTGACAGTCTAAATTTCCACATCAAGTAGTTTTCACCATTAAAAAGTTTTAAATTTCGCTTCATCACAGTTGACGCGCCACTGGCCATTGTTTTTATTACGCACTGTTTGTTTAAAAATCGTCTCAATTTACACGGTTACACGCCCGCTCGCAATCACATACGGTGACTGGGCCCATAACCTGTTGGAAGGTACGATGGACCTTACTAAAACACGACGAATGCCTTTTATATTTTATTTATTTCAAGAGCCGTAATTTTAGTGTGTTTTAATCAACTACTTTAATATTACTAACAGTTGGGTGTTATTGGTACAGTTGCACTAAATACAAAAATACAAACATATTCATTGTTGACAACAATATATAAAGAGCTTCACATAAGATACCTGACTCAGCTGTCTGAAGGCAATATGATGTAGACTAAACAATCTGAACGAATATTATTTTTGCATAACAACCAACAGTGACCTTTGAGGATATTGCTTTAACATGCGCTTCACTACACCCAAAACACTGGTTCAGATTTTTAGATGATACTTTTGTTGTTTGGCCTCATGAAAATGAAAATCTCCTCATATTTCTGGACTACCTTATTTTTCAAGAAACTTTTTATGAATAAATCTCGGGGCAGCCATGGGATCTCACTCTCACCTGTGATAGCGAATATCTTTATGGAGGCCTTTGAGGATATTAGTAAAAGCAAAACACTGGTTTATATATGTAGATGATTATTTTGTTGTTTGATCTCTTGAACAGAAAAATCTCCTCATATTTCTGAACCACGTTAATCAACAAGCACAATACCCCAGGATAAGAAGCCATCGTTAGGTAATGTTGTTCTTCCCTTCATACATGGCACTACAAACAAAATAGGACGATTACTTCGGCGGTGCAACATACCTACAATCTTCAACACGCATACGAAGATTGGGCAATTCTTGCGATTCCCGAAAGATTTTGTACCTTTTTAACCAGAAAGATTATATAAAATTTTTTGCTTCTACAAAGAACATTATGTGGGAGGAACAGGACGCTCTAAACTTTAGGAACATAATATATTTATAAAAAAGAAACAAATTGTTCAAGTTTTCAAGCATACCACTGGTCATATTATAAATTTAAAAGAAACCAAGGATGTACCGTCGGTTTCAAGTTTCAATAAATAAAAAATAAATTAGAGAAACTATTCAAATTTTTCTTCTTCAATCTTCACACAGGGCCACGGTTCGGCAAGTACAAGTCAGGTATAAAAGCGCGCCGAAATCTCTCTGAGCTCATTCAGTATTCAGAGCTTGTGAAGATAGATCCCTGAAGATGCCTCTTGCAATCGAAGGCGAAACATAAGAGAGTAATTCCAGTTTGACACGGTCTAATCCCGGAAAAAGAAAATACAAAACTACCTTCTTACGAGGGAAGGAAAAAGTTACGCTAAGAATATTTATAAAACATATACACCCGTATTCACTAAAGAGGTTTAAATTTAGACCAGGTCTAACTTGACAGTTGTAGGTTTAAGATGACATTTTTAATAACTGAACAAATCATTTGTCTAAATTCACAATTAGAAAATGACAGTGTCAATAAACGAAACATATCTGGCGAACTAAGAGTTTTAAATACCATGACAACTAGACCTGGTCTATCTCTTAAACTTTTTAGTGAATACGGGGTTGAGTATTTCGAAAAACCGACGCGACGATTTCAAAACCATAACGTATAATTTTCCACCAATTATTTAACGTTTTATTTTATGTATGACTCCGTAATTCCTTGACTAAAGCAAAGCAAAATAGTCGTTGATTAGATCTATAGACTGCATAAATTTTCATTAGTAATAGCCTTGTTTACAGTGAAACGTGTAGGCAGTTAATTTCTAGTTCTCGCACACAAAGAGGTGCTGTATATGTTTAAAAAGTAACACTGATTTTATTATTTATTAAAATGCATGTAAAGGTCAGGCATTTTTTCCGGCGCCTCCATTTTACACTAACTTTAATCTTTTACATTTCTTTAAATAATAACATTTCTTTTTCTATCCAAAAATCTTTCAAATGACAATGCTCTAAAATGTTTATGAAATGAGGTTAAAATGTGTTTTTGTGAAAGAAATAACGTATTTTATAAAAAAAAGAAATCGGAGTTTTTTATTTTAAGTCCAACAAACAGTAAACCATACATATACATATATATATATATATATATATATATATATATATATATATATATATATATATATATATATATATATACATATATATATATATATATATATATATATATATATATATATATATATTTATATCCAGATCTAGAACCTAGAATACCATGTTTCATGCTATAAATTCTTTGATAAATGTGTAAGTATAGTTCAAATAACTGTTTTACATAGTCATAATAATTTCGACGAAAAGTATGTCTTAATGAAATGGTTCAATGGCTGGATTTACATTGTCCAAAATACACATTACGTATTAGTATCAATGAAATTCCTGAAACTGAGTTCTAACTCACTTAACAGTTTCAAATTTATTATCCAATGAAAATTTGCAGTGACAAAATGTTATTTTGTAACACCAGAAACTGTAAGTAATCTTTGCTTCAACTTCAGTTCTACCATTCAGCAGAGCTTAAGTAGGCAGAAATTAATAAAACAGGGAAGAGATTTAACACCAAGAGGCTCTAACGGATAAACATGAGTTACTTACCAAATAAGGCAATATAAGGAAACATTCTAGATGAAATCGGCGATGAGATGGTTGGAAAGACTCTTTAATGAAACCGAAAACCAGAACAACAATTAGAGGAAGGAAAAACAAAAGAAAGTCATTGAGGCGGCTTTACAAACCAAATCAAAACAAACAAACTGTATTGTTATTAAAAAAAAACATTTTATTGTATAAACAGTTGATCAATCAAACGAAATCATCAACACTTAGTAATTAAGCAAGTTATTAATTTAAATTAAGCTCCTCTAGGTTTCGCTTTCGATTGCACGAGGCATCTGCAGAAATAAACACCCACTATCCTCAATACAATAGTCAATTTCTCTTAGAGCTTGGGTCAATTTCACGGTTTTCGATGATAAGGAAACTAATGGGTATGGAAATTGCAATTATATGCGTTAGAAGTTCTACTATCTTGCACTTCCCTTGATGCAAAAAAGAGTTTATTATGAGGGATGTTCCTGTTCCTTATAAATCAGTTTTACTCGGTTACCCGAAAGTGTTCTCAAAATCAATCCATCCTCTAATCCAACACCTATCGAGCAAGTGAAAAATATTACAATTTATTCACTTTCCTCGATGAAAAGAAGGCATAACGAGGGAAGTTCCAGATAAAGACTAAGTTATTTTGTAAATATCACTGGTTTTAGTAATCAAACATCAGAATGTGTTCTCTTATAAAAAAAACTAAAACTTTTAATATGTAACCAGCAGTATTTATGACAGTCACAATAACAGCATTATAAATTATATAATTAGAAACATAATACTTATGTAAAAATTCAAGATACATTGAAAACTTTCCTGTAAAATCATCATCATCAAGAATAATATGTATTCAAGGGGACCTGTTAGAGGACTCAAATGAATATTTCAACGAAATAATATTTTTTAATAGTATTCCCAAACGTACACAAAAAATATTAAATATATATAAATATTCGTAGGACAAGAAAAGACTCCTTTATCCATCAAAAATAAAATAAATAAAAATTGTGTCGGTTGTTCAGTAATTTGTGTTTTTGGTATCAAAGCAACAACAAAATAAAACCTAATTACAAGCAGAGACAAAGATATTCATATATTTGCATTTTATCTTGATGACGGTACCTGGTACATCCTCACTGCTAACATTACTCATTCTGGACCATCAACCAACTTCATCAAATATTATCATCATAACTTAGCCTACATCGTCCATTGCTGGACATAGACCTTTTTCCATTCCATGGTTCTGCATCTATTATTCAGTACATTTAGATGCGCATCATATATTTACTTTAATTCGCGTCTTGTCTTGGTCGCGATTCCATAATCTTCTTAGTCCAACGGTTGTCTATAGTTCTCGCTAAATGACCCGCCCAGTTCTATTTAAGATTGGCAATTCTGTTGATTGCAGCTAGGACTCTCGTTCCTTATCTTATCTCTCGGTATGGTGTTTTTTCTCGTAAAGTGATTACCAGCATTAATCTTTACATAGTTCTCTGAGTCACCTTCAATCGGTTCGTATCAGCGATAAAGTTTCTGCACCATTGGTTAGTACTGGAGGCATCCACTGATCGAACACGTCAAGTCAGTCGGAAGGGTTTAATGTCTGGGGAGAGGGAGGGGCGAAATTTAATTTCAAAAAGGAAAAGAAAGTAACATTTAGAATAAACAACATTGGTCCACATATTTGTTAAAAACTTCTATTATGAAATAAATATTATAAAGTGGTGGGGCCTCTTATATATCCTAAAAAATAATAAATGTCTCATGACTTCATAACTTTACTGGTTGGTGGTGTTATACCATGTGCCATGGTGATCAAATAGGCATACCAAATGTCAAGTCTTTGTATCCAATAGAAAGGCGAAAAACTTCAATTCAGTTTTAAAAAGTAGGTTTTGTGCAAACCGGTCAGATTGAATGCTTTTTTTATGTTGATTTTTTATTCTCTTCAAAATGACACTTAATTTAAATATTTGTTTATTTTTTAATTAAATATAATACTCTAAGGACAAACCAAAAATCTTATTTTTAAACAAAGAAAATAATTTTAATTAAAAATATTTGATTTTTAAATAAAATAAATATTATTTAATAAGAACTAATAATAATCCTATTTTTGGAAAAATATTGTTAAAAATAGAATATTAATAACGTTAATCCTTTTTTTTGATTGTTGTAAAAATAAGCTCTTGTAATTCGTTTTCAAAATTTAATTTACTTTAGTTAAAATTAAATTAAATTAAGTTTTTATTTAATAATAATTTTCAATTCCGTTAAAAAAAATAAAAACCTACATAAATAAAACATTCACGTTTGCACAAAAACTACAAACGATTCAATTTTTAAATTAATTCGCAGTCTTTATTTGTTCTATTAAATACAAAAACTGAAAGTTTGGCGTGCTAAGTAGTAATCATAAAAAAGTATCTTTTTACCAGTTCTTTATCAAAAAAACTTCTAGAAAAGTACGCATAACGGGAGAGGGCGGAGCCTTACTTAGCGGCAAAGGTATTTGTATTTTTGCATTTTATGTTGATAACTCGTTAGAGCCACAGCACCTGGTACATTCTCACTGCTAACATCACTCATGCTGGACCATCAACCAATTTCATCAAATATTATCATCATCACACAGCCTACATCGTCCATTGCTAGACATAGACCTTTTTTCCATTCCATGGTTCTGCATCTATTATTCAGTACGTTTAGATGCGTCATATATTTACTTTAATTCGCGTCTTGTCTTGGTAGCGATTCCATAATCTTCTTAATCCACCGGCTAGTTCTCGCCAAATGATCTACCCAGTTCTATTTATGATTGGCAATTCTGTTGATTCCCTGACCCACAGTTTCGATGGGCTTGCCTTAAATTTACGATAGGGTATATCTGATTTCAAATTAATACTTAGCCTATCAATTATTTCATCAGTGAAACCTATTTTACACGTTTGGTTGTACTTAGTAATTCTCATATCACGGCCGAGATATTTGTAAGATGATACAAATTTAATAATTTATTTCTTAATCTGAGGTTACTAGAAGGGACTCGATTAGTCATAGATTGGGTCTTGGGAGACTTAAAAGGCCCGTGATAAGAACTATATCCTCAGTGAAATAGAGTTGTGGCAGACTTTTCCATTTATGTTTATACATTATACTCATATCTTCTGTCTCGATATTCTTGAACATGTGCGTACTACAAGAGCGTGTTGAATAATTTGGGGGGAATTGTGGACCTTCACGGAATATTTTCATTCAGCCTGATGTTGGTGGTTATGTTCTGATAAATATTTTTCAGCAAAACGGTGAATTTATAGTCGACAGGACAATTTTGTAGGGATTTGAATATTCTGCCACGTTTTATTGAATCAAACGCTTGTCTGTTGATCAGGAAAACTAATACCATTAGTTTATTATACTCATTGAATTTTTCGATATGTTTTGACTACTTGTAAGTTTGTTTGTCACGTATCCTTCTCGCAATCCAATTTATTCGCGCGGCTGGCATTAATCTAGTTTTACAGCAAGATCTTTCGTGATGAATGAAAATTATGATGCTGCCTTTTATACGTACATTTATTAAATACGACCTTCTTTCATCGTGTCAAAGGCAATTTATCCTCGCCCGTCGTTTTATTATTTTTCATTTCAGACACTGAAGTTTACACCTCATGTTTTGGTATTTTAGGCATTTCCGATCCTTGATTTAGGATTTTAGGCGTATCATCAACACTGTTTTAGTCGTTGTTGTTTTTATATGGTTCTCGGTATAAATCTTTAACCAGTCAGTATGTCTTCTCTATTATTTGTTAAATCACCTTCTCAGTTTTCTAGTTTATAGATGTCTTTCGTACCTAAGACGAATTTCTTCGGGAATATTTTCAAACATTAGTGTTGCTCTATCACCCTGGTAACCATTTTATTACCATTTTGTTGTATTTTCTTTTGTTTTTTGAGATTTATTTATTCAGTAGCCTTCATTAATCCCTGTTTATTTATCCATTTTCATTTAGTTCTCTTCTTCGATATTTAAGTTCTTTTGTAACAGCACAACACATTTCGCTATTGTTGTTTGGTTTTCGAAAATCATTACTTTTTGTTTCAATTAGCGACCTAATTAATTGCGATCTTCTAAACTCAAGGCGTCTGCGTCTGTTCCTTCTGCTGGTGGGGATTCCATTAAGGTGATTTTCGCATTTTAGCCCATCACGCTGGCCAGTGCGTGTTCATAGGGAGAATTTAGAATATAGGGGGTTGGAAGAATAGGAGGGGGCAACTTATTCTAACAAAACAGTGGCGCGGCGTAGCTAGACCTTCGGGGTCCTGTAGCAAAAATTCCTAAGGGGACTCTCTTCCAGAAAATAATAAAAAGAAAACATAAAAAAGAAAAAATATATTGTTACGAAAACGAGATAAAAACAAAAAACAGGAGTCATTTCTAAGATTTGTAGATACATATAAAACGCATAAAAAACAGGTACTTAAATGGGAGTTCTTCCTAGTAACGTACATAAAAACTAAAAAACAACGATTCTAAAAAAATAAACGTACAAATACAGGTATAACCAAAATAGTTAACACGTTTATCTATAAAGAATAGGAATACTACAAGGAACAATACTTGATTTTTCTCTTAGACTTTTTTTCTGCGAATATATTTATCAAATCATCCATTGATGCGGACGATTTTAGTTTTTCTATTGATAAAATAGTTAAATCTGATAACCGCTGCTGATCCATTGATGTTCTAAGGTAGTTTTTAATTAGTTTTTATAGGATGTAATTAGCTATGGGAAAATCGAGGCGAGGCTATTGAATTGTATCACTAATAAATCCGCCAATTCATTAATGGTATGAAGTTTTCGAACTTCTTTATTGCTTCGCTAGACATAAGTTTTTCTGGCTGTAAGATCTCAAATACATTAGTAAGTTCAAAAAAACTTTTTTTTATTTGAGAAATTAAAATGTCTAAAGTACGGTAATATCCATTTACTTCAAGCCGCGATTCAGGATCACAAATTCTTTCGTCTTCAGCTAGCTCATCAATAATTCTTGTTTTTTTCTGTTTATTATTTTTAAAAACAATCTTTTTCTTGAGCTCTAATAAGATATATATAATAAGAGATTGATATAATTCGATCAGATTATCAAGGGGATTATTTAGCAAATTACTGGATTTTTGTGGGTCAGTATGCTTATGTTGTAAAGCTTTAGAAACCGGATTGACAATTTCAAACAGCTGAGAAAATAATCTGACAAATTCTATAAAATCATAACTTTCCATCATATTTATGATACTTTGACATTCACTACGTTCGTCTTTTTTGGATGAACTTAAATTAATTTGATATAAAGCTTTCATAATTATTAGATAAGTTAAAATAAAATTGGAAACAGCAGTGAAAAGTAAAAAGAGATATATACAGAAAGGAAAATATTAAATTTAAAATATATAAGTGTGTTATATAAAAAACTTTTTTTATTGGACGTGCTACCCGAAAAAAAATTCGGGGAGCTTTCCATTTTTTTTTATTTTTCAACCATTTCTGTTCAGCATTTGCACAAAATAAATCTGGTCAACTTATGTTATAACATTAAAACTAAATAGGTATTTACCTATCTATTATCTATTATATAAACATTTCCTTTAACTAAGAAATCATGGTTCTTGGGATTAGACCGTGTCAAGTTAGAATTACTATCCGACGTTTCACCTTCGATTGCACGAGTCATCTTCAGGGATCTTTACTCCACGAGATCTGAACACTGAATGAGCTCGAAGAGATTCAGGCGGGCTTTTATACCCGACTTGTGCTCGCCGAACTGTATCTCTATTGAAATTTTTTGTATGTTTAAATATTTCAATGGATTCTCTAACTTTTCGTTTATAAAAACCTGGAACCGATGCTAGAACCTTGGTTTCCTTTACATTTATGAAATAGCCAGTGTTATGTTGGTGTTGAGCTAAAGCAGATTGAACAATTTGTTTCTTTTTAATACATCGTTCATGTTCCTTAAGTCTAGTTGATATTGAGCGTCCTGTTTCTCCCACATACACTTCTCCATAGGAGCAAGGAATTTTATATAGTTAGAGCAATATCCTCAAAGGCTTCCATAAAGATATTCGCTACCGCATTTGATAGAGGAGATCCCATAGTCTTACATCTACTCATTTCATTTTTCAAGGAACTTTTTATGAACAAACTTCAGGGGCAGCTATAGGATCTCCTCTATCACCTGTGATAGCGAATATCTTTATGGAAGCCTTTGAGGATATTGCTCTAACATCCGCTCCACTAAAACCGAAGCACTGGTTTAGATATGTAGAAGATACTTTTGTTGTTTGGCCTCATGGACAGGATAATCTCCTCATATTTCTGGACCACCTTAATCAGCAACATCATAATATCAAATTCACGATGGAAATTGAATCTAATGGAACAATTCCCTTTCTAGATTTATATTTTCAAAGAAAGGAAAATGGTACATTAGGACATTCTGTGTATAGAAACCGACGCATACAAATAGATACTTAAACGCAAATTCTCATCACCATCCAGCACAAAAGAAATCGGGTATTAACTCCCTAGTATTCAGAGCTATTTCGATTTCTGATCAAGATTCTTTAACATCGAAAACATCGAAACTGACCGAAGCTCTCAGAGGGAATGGCTATTGCACTGAAGATATTACGCATTAAATTAAAAGACATAGTAAACCAACTCCGCCAAAGAGAATGATAAAGAACCACCATTAGGTAGTGTTGTTCTTCCCTACATACATGGCACTACAGACAAAATAGGACGATTACTTCGGCAGTCCAACATACGTACAATCTTCAATACACATAAGAAGATTGGACAATGCTTGCGATCCCCGAAAGATCTTGTACCTTTCCAAACAGAAGGAGTATATAAAATTCCTTGCTCCTGTGGAGAAGTGTATGTAGGAGAAACAGCACGCTCAATATCAACTAGACTTAAGGAACATGAACGATGTATTAAAAAGAAACAAATTACTCAATCTGCTGTAGCTGAACACCAGCATAACATATCGATCTTAACACAGGGTCACGGTTCGGCGAGCACAAGTTGGGTATAAAAGCCCGCCTGAATCTCTTCGAGCTCATTCAGTGTTCAGTTGTTCATATGCCTCGTGCAATCGAAGGCGAAACGTAGGATAGTAATTCCAATTTGACACGGTCTAATCCCAAGGACCATGATTTCTTAAGTGACCAAAGCCGTGAAAGCTTCCGTTCTATATTTCCTTTAACTAGTTAGCAGCAGCGTTTTTATTTTTTTAGTAAGTTTTATTCAAAAAATAGTACACAATTATTTAAATGTAAATAAGATGTGTAGGTATATACTACTATATATCATCATTAGCCGCTTCCACTTTATCAAAAGCAGCGGTACTACAACCTAGGTTTTGAGAAAATGCAGAAATGTTTGGAAGTTTTGACAAAGTATTAATTCTTTTTTGTTTGTTTTTTCTCTTTACAGCCCCACTCTGGTAAACTCTTTTTTAGCACTCATATTTACAGACAGAGAATCACACACAGACATGCAAAACTTTTGCGCTCGAGAGAGCTGGTCCATGCTGTCCTGGATCTCAATATTTATTCATAAGGGATGGAAAATTATTGACACGGCTTCAGAGTTCAGAGTCAAAAAAAATATTTTCAGTCAATATATAACAAAAGTAACCTAATAAGCCATTTTTTTTAAATATAGGTCGATTATTTTTATAGAAAGGGAATTTTTTAATTTTTATATTTTGGTTTGGGGACGCCTAAGGTCGGGGGCCCTGTATCATTGATACAGCTGATATAGCGGTAGCTATGCCCCTGCTAACAAAATAGGTGATGATGTCGACTCGGAAAGCTCCAATATTATGAAATTAATTTCCGTAGGTAAGAAACCTTTAGAAGCAAAAACAGGCAGTGCTCCAGCATTCAGTTTTGGTGCAAAATCCAATTCCAAATTGGAAAGCATAGGTCCTGGTCCTGGACAATACAACGTCACAGGTTTAAGTGCAAAAGGTAAGTAAATATAAAAAAGTAGATATATGTATGTTTATAGTAACAAACAAATTTCTTTGTTGGCTCAACAAAATATTGAGGCAAATATAAGTAAATTACATATCTCAACATGTGAACTTATCTGATTCAAAACATTCTGTGAACAAAATAGATCTATTTTTTTTGCTTAAATAATATTTATTATTTTGTTGCAAAAAAAGTCAAAAGTTTGTTTCTTATATGTGAGTATTACCATAAAACGTGTTCGTAAAAATCATGCATATTTTTTTTATTTAAGCTAGAGTTTATATTATTAACATATGATGTTCATGATACATATTAGTAAACTTTTATTATTCTGCTATTTTACTTTTTAACTTTTATGAGATCATTAAAACGACTGTTAACTTAAATTTTAACAATTGTGCTATTTATGTTCAGATATTTTTAACTTTCAAAATAGTATAATACAACTGTTACTGTTTATAGCCAAAAAACCAGAAAACTCACTTTAAAACAATATTTGGCACCTATGTCGACTACACGAATAAGGAATTTGTTTTTGAGCAAACATTGGTGAGTATCCAATACAAATGTGCATACTCTAGTTTTTTTAGAAACATAAAATTAGAAATACTATATAATATAACTTTCAATCTAGTTAGGAGAATGCACGTTCCTTTTACTTTTCTTTATATTTGGGGCACGTTCAACAATTTCATTGCAAAACCAAAATTTTGCAATATTCAAATTTTTCAAACTCTTAGTTTAAATACACAGGAAGATACATAATGCATGTAGCGAATACGCTGAGTGTTGTGATCCAAGGATTACTAAGACATTGCGATAGGAGAACACAGCGGGTTTGTTTACATACAGCTGAAATTCTAATAGTCTGAACGGATAACAACTGTATTTATTATTATGTTTCTTGGGTTTTTTTTTCGGTGTAGTAATAATTAAACAGTACAATTGTGACAGTTACATATGTAGGTAGTTTATTTGAAATCACCAATTTATTGAAATGCAAGTCCTCAAAAAATCGCCAAAATAGGTCAGCAATATTATGTAGGGCGGGGGACTACTTTACCAGAAGTCGCAGGTACACATCTTTAACCTCTACGATATCGCTAACATTAGCCACAATGATTGATATCATCTTTTCAAACCGATCAGGGTACGCAATCAACGCACAGAGCAAACATAGGTGTGCCTAGCGGTTAGAGCGAATTAATCCATCTCTCGCGTTTTATTGTTTTGTTATGTATTTTTGTATGTATTTAATCTAAGCTCAAATGAATCTAGCATGGCGTACCCGTTAACAAACTCTCTACCTGTTTGGAGAAACTCAATATATGTTGGATATACAATGAAAATCGTATTATGGAGAACGACTTCCATTGTATTTCCAAAACTCTTCCTACTATAGTAATATAAACCAATAAAAAAGAGTTTTATTGATTTTTAGGTAAAGATAATCCACCGGCTTTAAGTCTTCATAGCAGACCAAAACAACCAAAACCAGAAAACTTTCCTGCACCTGGTGACTATAACCCCGATAAGGCTGAAAAAGTGATCCACGACAACTCTCCTAAATACACTTTTGGTCTTAAAACAAATGTAGGAAAGCCTCTAGATACTCCTGGTAAGAACTTTTAACAGATTAGTACACGTTACCTTGGTGAATGTATATTAATATAGATCAATTGCATGGCTAGTTTTACACATTTATCGGTACTCAGATAACATAAAAAACTGATATACATACTTTCCTTAACTTAAATTTAAGTATACATTATAGTACCGTGATTGTGTATATGTAGAAATAATTCCTCTGTGCCTAGTAATTTGGTCGTAGTTAGGATTTTTTAAAATTTTTGCTTTCAATGATTTTAAGCATTGAGCTATCAATTTTAAGATACTTAGTTGTTTGATTAATTATTCTAAATATTATGTTTGAAATAATGATCTGAAAATGTAGCTACACTTTCTTCTTTTTTCTAATTTATTTTAAAATCATATGATATGGTTTAAATATGCAATATAAATACACATTTTTTTGGAGTTATACACAATTCCAAATTTGCATCTGTTATTATTACAATGGCCTCCGATAATCCATTCTTATGTTGGTTTATATTACACAAGATTATTAAGATTATTATATTATGCAATTGTCTGGAAGATATGTATAGAGTTCTTCAATTTTATAATTTATACTTATATTACCTAATTTTTAATATAACTTGACAAACAGTGCACTGGATAAATAAATCTACAAGGAAATTTATTTTAGAACAGATTGTTGAATTCTCTATATGATTTAGAATAAGGCTACTTGCAAAATATTCTCATAAACCGATTGAAAATTAAAGCTAAAAATCTAGTTTCTTTGAAACTAGTTACTTTTAGCGATTGAAACAAATCAATATTTATATAATATAAATGTAAACAACATTATCCAGTACGCTGGCTTGATGAAACAATGCTAGGGTTAATTTAAATGCTTATATTGGTTTTCAGTTGGTTTGTATTGAAATAATAATTATTATTTAACACAGCTCCTAACGCATATAAAACGTTTGTACGTACCAGTAGCCACAGGTACTCGTTTGGAAGAAGAACGCCAATTAGTAGATCATCGAATACCCCCGGTTAGTTATAATTTTTTTTCTTATTCTTCTTGAACCTTTTCGTTCTCGAATTCTTTAGCTTTTATAAGTGTATTATCTTCTATATTTCTTATGCTGTATTTTTAGATATAATTATACATAACATGTTAAAGAAAGAACATTTAAATACTGTTTTCAACGTATTTCAATCCACCTCATGTTCTTCTACAATCGATATTTGTCTTGCTTTGTAGTTACTATACCTTTTAAAAACATGTTTTTTTTTGGAAATATAACTCAGTAGATCGAATATGAAAAACAAGTTTAGAGGTTGTTTTGATATCTAGTGTAATTACAATTAGATATCAAAAAATTAATTTCCATAAATTCAAAGATTTTATGCTGGGCGCTACTTATTTTTTATTTTAACTTCTTTTAAATTTGATGCAAATTTTTAGACACCATAAATTTTTTTGCATTTTTTTTTTGTAGATAAAAGCAAATTTATTATCGTAAAAAAGTAAGAACAATGAATGCAATTAAGATATATAACTTATCTGATTGTTCATACATCTTACATTTTAAAGTGTTCATATTGATACCATAATTTAACCAATTATAAAAGTATATATTTAACAGTAGATCCTCACAAATCTACTACACACAGAAGAAAGACGGTAACGATTTCACTAATAATAACTACAGTTTTAGTTTCAAAATCCATTTCCTTTTTCCTAAAGCTCATACTGGCGAGTAATAGCTCATCTGCCAAACTCACCCACTTATTTATCTTATAGTCATCAGCCCCACACTTAATCTCCTTTATTATTTTTCGTATGTATAAATTGCAAAATGGATCACTGGTTAAGACAGAAAAGCTATCAAACATATAAAAAATATATAAATTACAAAAGGGTACGGATTCCATAGAAAAACTTATTTCGAATCCTAAAACCCCTCTTATAACATAATAGTCACCAAAAAGGATTCGGTATCTACTAAGTGTTATATAGTTTTCATTTTTGTGTCTCCAATATTTCATCACTCTTCTTTCTCTCCTGTTTTCCCACTTCCCTCTTGCCACCTAATAGTTTACCTCATCCATCCCCTTTTTTTTCTTCTCCTAGAGAGAAACCCCAAAACGCGAACCCCCAAATCTCCGTAATATCACTCACAGATTATTAAAAATATAAAAAATCTTTTTCTTGTGACCGCTCTACATCATAACCAAATGTTCAAATAAATGGAAAAGATTCCATTTTAGTAATGGCTAAATTTTGATTTTTATTACTAAGGTTTTTTTGTGCAGAGAGAGATTTTCGATTTTAACTATTCGAAAGAGAATTTAAATCTAAATTGGAGTGCTCTACTGATACTTCACTACATTTTTTTTAGAGGAATGGGAATCAGGACTCTAAGTTTTATTTGAAGATTTGGTTATTGACGTAGAGCTAAGAAATGGATATTCTCTAGAAGAGACGACCTTATTTTGATGTAAAAAACCTCAATTATTTGTCTTCATGAAGGTCCATTCACGGTCTTCTAATAAACAACTCACGGACTAAAAATATCCAGAGCCTAGTAATGCACACCTTTATAAAAAAAGATCATCCAATCAGTCATATCACTATTCTTTCATAAATGTCGAAACTTTAAAAATATATGACCACAATTATATTTTAACTACACGAGAATTAGAACTATCTGACGGAAATCCACTATACTGGTATTAATACGCAAATGTACTAAATCTAGAAACTCATGGAGCATATGTCGCTCAATCTCTACAACTAACCACTGTTATAAAATTCTGGGAAAAACAGGCTTACATAGTAACACGAGACTAATAAAATTATTATTCTTAACCAATATGATGTGCAAATAAAGAGATCCATGACCTACCACTTAACTAGATGAATAACAGATGCTTAAAACTTCTTTATTAAAAAAAAACAAAATCTACGTTTTTCATAATATATTTTATGCTTATGACAGATAGAAATATAATATTCTCCAACTATTAATTCTCATGGATCTTAGAGATCAATTCCCAAAATTAACATAAAAAAATATCTCTCCTCGTTGTTTCTCTGTTTGCCTCTATATTTCTGCCCCATTTACTTCCTAGAAAATGGTATCCCTTTATTCTTAAATATGAGCACAACACAATTCTTGTCCCCTATACAATATTTTTAATTTTTTTTTCAGAAGTAAGAAATAAAGAATGGTTTTGAACAAGATACGTGGTGATGAAATCCCTAAACTTGTTTTTTTTACATTCAGTATACTGCAAAACAATTTGGGAGGTGGTGTATTTCTTAGCTCATTTTATGAAAGAAAATTTATGTTTAACCTCACCAAATCCTAACAATACATAACATTCATTTAGCACTTAATAATTAACACCTAATATTTATAACGCACCTGAATCAAAAAAGCGATTGCACATAGAACGCCTAAGCACACCATACGAGTAAAAACCTTAGTATGGATTATGAAAGCTATATAACATGCCTGGTTAGTGCTTAACATCACTGGTAGTTTAACATTAAAACACACGAAAGGAAACTGCCCAGACAATCCAGAACCTCTCGTCGAGAGCTTATTGAAATTTTGAAATAAATTGATCTAAATACTAATACAGTATGTACTGTTTTATTATCAAAGTAAGGTTATAAAAGGTGATGTTTATAAAAAAATAGAAACAAATTAATAAAATGAATACCTACAAAAAGCTGGTAGTCTATATAGTTTTTGTCCTTGGCAGTAATAATACGGAGACATCTTGAAATCTCCGATATTCGATGCATCATCTAGAAATCAGTCTTTTAAAACTGCTCAACGTATAACTTTGTTGAAGCGAGAATAAGTTGTTTTAAATTACTTTTACCAAGTAAAATATTTCATAGAGAACAAATAAAAAATGGCCCACTAACCATTAGATGTTTTCTCCTCGCTCACGAAGGAACTTCCACATTTATAGGCCCCTCTCTAATTATATTCATCTATACAGTAATTTAAATTAAGGCTACTAGAAAACAAGGAAGTATAAAATTATCAGTACATAACATTATACCCACAACTCGGGCAGAGACGGCTGTCTGCTAACCTCAGCCTATACATGTGCCTGTTGAGTTTACAGTGACCTGTTAAAATACCAGCTAAGTCCCCAATCCACTAGTCAATCTTAATCTCAACCAAGGTGCCTTCGATCCACATGGGTTGGGTAACATTTTGTGCACCAGTCTGCAGTGGCTCGCCCTTGATCAACTGCTCTTCATCTTTTTCCAGATCCATATGTTCAGGACCTGCGAGCAATATTATTTGCTTATACTCTAGTAACATTCTGGCCCCCAAAACTGGAACGCATATCTGTTTCTACCAAACTCATCTATCTTCTCGTTACCCTATACACAACTGTGCCTGGGGACGTATTTCACCACATTCAGATATCCGAGCAGCTCGCCTATGGCATCTCTACATTCGTGAATCAATGCTGAGCTCATCATAGTCTTAGAGCTACTTAACTGTATGAATAAATGTATATTTTACTCTCCGCTCCCACGCTGAATTCGTAGCTTGTTGCTACCTGTAGTATAGCGTATACCTCAGCCTGATATACATTCCGTGTATCTTCCTAGTGAAAAGGCCTCTCCAACACTATAATCCGACAAGCAAATTCTGATACCGGCTGACCCATAACTAGCCATCCACGAGTCGTCCGTGTACCACGATTGAACATCTACCCGATGTGGTGTCCAGTTCTTCTGCCATTGATTCTGGTTTGGATTTCAACTTGCCCTCATAGTCTCTCGTCGCATTATGGCGACGATTTTCAGTGCGGCACCTGGATCCATAGGTGATCCTCGGTCGGATGACCGCAGTGTAGAGTCATTTCGATTTAATCACTATTGTACTTCTTGCAGTTTTTGAGATTCCCATAATATGTATTCCAAATTTACTGCACTCTGTACCGTATATAAAAATATCAGTATGGTTATATAGCTGATCACACAGCTTTAACCCAATATGGTGGGAGATAGAAAATTTCATTGGAGGCAGAACGGGTTTTTAGTGAGTTGATTAAAAAAAAACTTGTTTCTAGGATTACCAAGTATCAGAGTAATCAATAACAATTATTTTTCAAACTTGAGCTTCCGCGAATCAACGATGTATCACGTTAAACGAAATTAAAAATTCAGGTTCGCCTTAAAAAATAAGTTGGCGATAAGCTCTTGCTTACAAAATAATAGTTTAAAAATGCAACATATGCTTTTTTCGGCGTGAAGCTTTTTCTCGAACACCATTAACTCGGTAACAGATTGTCCCCATTTAGTCGTTTTTGTAATCACTGTAAGGCCCAACAAAAAAGATTTTTTTTTCATATTTCCACTATAAATTTGAAAGGGCTTTAACTTTTATATTATCCTCCGCATTTCTTGTACATATATTTCGAACATATTTTGGGAAGAACACTAGTTACTTAACTAACCTCCCTAATATGCCTATACAGAGTTTGCATTCATATTAAGCATTTATGCATGTTAATTGATAGTTTTATGCTAACTACTTCCTAAAACCAGACCTTTACTTTTATCACCTAATGTATATAAAGTTTCTAATCGGGAGAGGCGATTGCACGAGAATGCACCTAAATACACCTTCGGAGCTAAAGCACCAATCGAAAAACCTTTCGACACACCCGGTTAGTTTATTTCCATGTTCTTCTGATGTATTGAAGCGAAATTCTTCGTTAAAGCATATGTCTTTCTTAATGCAAATTTTTAAACTACATATCAGATTCTGTGTGTCTGTTACAGAAAAGTAGAAAAATATATAATCAGAGAATTACTCTAAGAAATTGCATAATTTATTTAATTTTATTTGGTACTTTAGCTCATTAGTTTAGCTCTAACGTGTCACATTTTTTGAAACCTGATAAGCAATAAAAATTCGTTATGTTTATAAAAACTATTATTAATTTTGGCTTATGATATTTTGATTCATTTTATTTGCTGTTTTAAAATCTCAACATACTATAAACGACCTATATGCTACAGAACCACATATCTAACTTAAATAATTGGAAAAACTATTTTTTTATTCATTTCATAATTATTGTTCTTTTTAAAAGGCAACTGATTTAATATCTGTTATCTTTTGGTCATGCTATATAATCATAAAATAGTCAAATTGCTTATTTTCAAATGTAAATAAATTCACGTTCACCTTATTTATTACCATTTTTTGTTTTTTATTTTATAGCTCCCAACGTGTACTCCATTCCCACTGGCGAGAAATTAGATAACACACCAAAATATAGCTTTGGCGTCAAACCAGATCTAGTAAAACCATTCACAACACCTGGTTAGTTAGCACCATTTTAGCCCATTTTCTGCTCTTGATTTACTAACCACATTTTTAAAGTCTAAATCCTGACATTATTATGAATATTTCTTGAAATGCTAATCTTATTCAATGAAAATTATTCATAGAAAAAAATTACAACACGAATATAGGATAAAAAGCTCCACCGCTTTAGAAAAAAAATACTGCCAAACGATGCCGATGTCAAAGTTTTGTGATGGGCCTAAAAGTTCGATATACAAATAATTATATTATACGTAAAGAACAAAATGAACAAGCTTTTTTGTGCCTCTTAAATCTAGAAAAGTCCTTTTTGAAACCTACATTAGTTTGAAACTTGCAATGTCCACTCTTTTGAAAAACTAAATTAATTCATTTTCATTTTCCTATAAGATATTTAAGCCTATGGTTAGTGAACTTTCTGCGTTTACTGATTCATAATTTTGTCGTGTGTGTTGTAAAATCTACAGCTCCCAGCTCTAGGGTTTCACAATTTTACTTCCCTCCTGCGAGGGAAGTATTGTTATCGTGAAAAAATCACCCACTGAGATGTTTTGTAACTTTGCGTTTTGGAATCTCTAATATCGAAAAATAAGATTTTTCAATTCCATTGGTCTGTTTGTCTTCTGTCGCTCTGTCTGTATCTTTGTGGCTATTCGCGGCATAGCTCAAAAACTACTGATCCGAGTTACTTTAAATTTTACTGAAAATATCATATGGGTATCACATGGTAACTTTTGGTGAAAATCCAATATGGCTCAAATTTTGTACAAAAACCAATTGTGATGTTGGGATAAACAGGGTAAAATTTGGACAATCCTATGTGCAAAACAAAATGTAATTTCCTGGAATAAAAAAAAACCTTCTTTTTATGGAGGAAAATAGTAAATGTCATAATTGATGTTTTATATATTATGTAAATAAAGTTATAGAAAATATTAAAATAAAAAAATAAAAATATATTAAAAACACGATTTCAATAAATGGTACACTGGAGTATCGATTCAATGGTTTTATTTAAG
This sequence comes from Kuschelorhynchus macadamiae, assembly GCA_030620095.1. Taxonomy (NCBI): domain Eukaryota; kingdom Metazoa; phylum Arthropoda; class Insecta; order Coleoptera; family Curculionidae; genus Kuschelorhynchus; species Kuschelorhynchus macadamiae. The sequence continues at coordinate 351,960 of JAUTXW010004244.1, forward strand.
TAGGCATGGTAAGTGAATATTTGCATGTACGTATGTATGTATGTTAGAATTGCACAAAAAAAGTTGTGAAGATGAAAAATATGTAGATAAAATAGAGAATAACTTAAGAGAACAGTGACTTTTGGCTTGACAAACACAAGATAAAAATGAAGCAAAAATAGTAGAAATTACACACAAAACAAATGTGAAAGAAAATAATTTTTAAAAAATCTCTCTTAACGAATACTCTTTGACAGATAAAACCATTTATATAATTCGCATTATTGTATAAATTATTGTAAAATATTTTACATTTCGTAATAAAACGAAAGTTTTATTATAAGTTCTGAGTACTTTGGTATGAAAATAGGTAAAGCCCTTTTAACAGAACTTTTAACCTAATGAAACATTCTCTTTATTAAGAAAAGTGATACATATTAATATTTGTATAAGGTGAATAATATTTTAAAAAAATAGGAATAATGTAGGTATTTTAAATAATGCGTCGCGTCACGTTGTACAGATCAAAGGTTACGGTGTAATCAAGTGACCTATCGATTAACAAGTTTAACCTATGTGTAATTGTAAATACATTTTACACTTGACTTTATGGATTTTTATCTTCAAATTCGGTCGCACGACTTAACAAAGTCTATGCGCCTATCAGAATTCGAACCTGGCCGAGCGGGGACCATATTCAGATGTTTAATACGTGCGGCATTCGGCCACTTATTGTGACATTTGTTATTACTAGCTATTGACTTAGTTCTACCTAAAAATAAATAATGAGCCGTTCAGATTTGAACTTGTTAAATTAACCTAAAAATAGATGGTAATGTAAAGAATATGATATTTTAAAAGTAAATTAATGTTTTATCATGATTACTTCGGAATATTAAGTAATTAATTTTCTTGTAGCCCCGAACGTATACAATATTCCCACTGGTGAGAAGTTGGACGCTACACCAAAGTATAGTTTTGGTGTTAAACCGGAACTAGTGAAACCATTCAATACACCTGGTTAGTTCATTATATATATTTACATTCAGTTCGATTTAATTCGCTTACTTTTAGCTCCAAATATTTACAATATTCCCACTGGTGAAAAATTGGACAGTACCCCGAAGTATAGTTTCGGTGTTAAGCCGGAACTAGTGAAACCATTCAATACACCTGGTTAGTTCATTATATATATTTACATTCTATTCGATTTAATTCACCTACTTTTAGCTCCAAATATTTACGATATTCCCACTGGTGAGAAATTGGACAGTACCCCGAAGTATAGTTTCGGTGTTAAGCCGGAACTGGTAAAATCTTTCAATACACCTGGTTAGTTTATTATTTTCCTACATATCCATTCAATCGTTACTTTTAGCGCCTAACATTTAAAATATTTATGGATGAGATGAAACTGAGTAGACTCCAAAATATAGTTTTGAAGTTAATGCGTCTAGTGATGTTCTTAATTAGTTAATAGTGGTTTATATAACGGAAAAAATAGGAAGTAATAAATGTCTTGCAAAGTTAGCACAGCATGCATTGCACATTGCATCCCTAATAAAGCACTTTTAATAATTATATGTTTTTATTCCTATTTTTTCTTATTATTTTTGCACGTTTTATTTTATATTTCTTTAATATTTGTTTACACCAGCTCCAAATGTATACAACGTCGAGAAAGCCGACACCGTTCTACTTGAGCATACACCAAAATATAGTTTTGGAAGTAAAGTTAACGTGGAAAAACCTGTGGACACCCCTGGTGCGTTTTTCATATTTAAAAATAGTTCTAACATACATATAACAGATTACGCATAGTAAGCCAAATTAAGCGCCACTTTATTTAGATTCATTTCTTTGTAATAAGTTAAGGGATTCTTGCGTATTTTGTATATGGAGTAAACTACCGAAAAAAAAACATTTTATGTTACATTGCTGCTGATGTTTTTTTTGCGTATTTCATGTTTTTCTATATCCATGCTGGGAAAATGTTTGTATACCTCACCTTTCCTACTCTTTTTAAGTATTAAAATTAGACAAAATCATTATGAGGATGGTTTCATAAGTCATAATAATATTTCAAACCTTATATGGCTTCTAGATATTAAAAGGTAAAATTTTATTACCCTCATGGATTTAAAAAAATGGAGTGATATAAAAATGATTGCTTTTTCCTATATTAAAATTTTGAACTTATTTCAGATTTTATTTCTACCGGGTAGATTTTTGTCAAATACCAAATGCTTTCTTGTGAAAATATGTCTTTTCGTCAGCACTGTTTTTAATATTTTAAGTATTAAATATACGTTTAATTTAATAAAAAATACAACATATCTAAAAAGCATACATATTCCTTCACTAATAAAGATTGACATTTAAAAAAGGTGTTCGATTAATTTGGCTAACAATGTACTATATAATAAAGTAATTGAAGCATATATATATATTAAAATTATACTTAGACCGCTGAGTTATAAAATCACTGTGATTAAATATTTATACTTATTTAAACAAACGTTGAATATGTTATTGAATATCTCATGACAATCACTAATTGTAAAAAACAAAGCATTCTAATCATTCAATTCTAATTCATATCTAAAAAATCCTTACAGATAACGGCAATTTATTTTCCAGAAAATATATTCCTTTTGCTGTCGTCATTTTGATACATTTACATCATCTTATGGTGGTTAGGAAATCATAATGCTACTCTTTCTTATAATAACTTATATAACTTAATATTATTTTTGTTAATTTTCAGCTCCCAATGTATACAATATACCATCTGTTGTGGGCGACAAAAAGGGTGCTCCCGCTTATACGATCTCAGGAAGAAACAAAGAACTACTGGACGAACGAGTTAAAAATCCCGGTCCAGGACAATATAATAACGTAGATCCGGAACATTACAAAACACATTCTCCTGCCTATACAATGAGTGGTAGGACTAATGTTCCTAAAGATGAGACCATCCCTGGACCCGGAGTATATTCTCCAGAAAAGGTAAATAATACAATCAACTTATACCTCTATAGAATATTTAACGAATGTATTTAAAAGAGTTTGTCCTAATAATGGCTCCCAGTACTGTTTGGGCCGTCAATATTAAATATTTGGTTTGACGGAATTCAATTCTGGTGGATTTGGTTCGTTATTTTTTTGTTTTATTTTCCTGAAGTTTTTCTCTCATGTGGCACATTATTCTTGGACGCGCATTGTATATTATTCTATATCGTAACAAACAACAGGTATGGGCGACCTTTGCTTAGCTGAGGGCGTAATTTCTGGACTTAATCAGGTCGCGGGCCGTAGGTAAGAAATAAGTAATTACTAGTGAATAAAAATTCACATATTTTTTTATTTATTAATTTTAATAGCATAATCAAACATATTAAAAAAAAACAAAAACAGATAGAAAAATCAAATGAAAATCAATGAGAGACTTGAGTTTGAAGCTGAGAAACAAGATTATCAATACTGGGGTCAATATGACTAGTACATAGGTGCAAACGCAATTTTTTTCTAAATTAACATCTGTATGCCGAGTGCCATGCTTATTTTTATTAATTTTCATGATTGAGAAAAGCTGCTGACATTTATACGTGCTACCGACTGTACAAATTATTTTTTGGGCGAAAACTTTCAGCTGTGGATACTTCTCTTCGGAAAGGTATGTTCTGTAAAATTCACCTTGTTCCACATCATCACATTTAGACTTCAAATATGAAGCTTGATCAACTTTATTTGTAGGTGAAGCAGAGCATCTTCCACATTGCACTGACGAGGATTTGCAAAAATATTGAAAGGGCTATCTATATTCTTCAAATTGGAAAAACGATCAGTGAATTGCTCTATCAGTAGTTTGTAGTTTCAGTTCTTTAGCATAGCGACCGTATTCAATGTTTTCGCGACTGGATAATTTTATAAAATGAAACAGTTTTTATTTCTTATTTGTTTTTCCCACGAGCGGATTTAGTTTTGAAAAGGTTTAAGATGACTGTAGAGCTGATATACCAATTGCCCTTGTTTTTGAAGTTCAGAGTAATGCCGTTTAAGTGACCTGTGATGTCTACCAGGAATGCCAAGTCACAAAGCCATGTTGGATCACAAATTTGCGGCAATGTTTTCTCTTTCATTTCCATTAAATCAGCTATTTCTTCTCTAAGATCATAAAATCTTTTTAGCATTTTACCTTTGCTCAGTAAGGTGGTTACTTCGCAATAGTATGTGACATCATGGTATTCTGAAGAGAATTCATCCAAAAATGTTTTCTAGTGGATCTAATGAAATTGGTGGTACTTACTACCACATCCATAAAGTTCTTCAGTCGAATGGACTTAGAGCACAGGTCTTGTTGGTGAATAATGCAATGCAGAATTATTAAATCACATTCTTGCACATTCATAGCGTCTGCTCTTTCCTTCAGAATGCCGATAAAATCTCTTCGTGAACTGACCACTGAAGGCGCAATATCTGTACACACTCAAACTATTTTACACCACTTTAAACCATATTGTTCAAAAGTACTTTGCACCTTGGCAAAAATATGTTTTTCGGTAGTAGTCCCTTGTAGTGGCCGTAAAGCCAGTATCTCCTGTATCAATACAAATTCTTCATCAAAATCTCGTATAAAAATAGCTAACTGGGCTGTGTCAGATAAATCGGTACTCCCATCAAAAACAATCGAAAATGCTTGAAAGCCAGCCAATCTATCAGTCAATATTTTTTTGATATCACTAGCCATCATATCTATACGTCGTCGCGATAAGTTCACTTTCTCAAATTCTTTCCTCTTTTCTGTGCACAAAAGTTCAGCAACATCTACTAAGCACGCTTTAGCAAACTCTCCCTCCGAAAATGACTTCGATGTTTTCGCTATTTTGGAACTAACTATAAAATTAGCTTTAACAACACCGTCTAGATTTGATGTTTGTGAATGGAACTTTTGTTGCAGTTTCTCTAAATCGGTAATGAGTTTTTTAATTTTATCCTTTCTTAACTGGCCGTAAATAAATTATATTGAGCGAAATACTTGCTGGAGTAATGCCGCTTTATATTGTATTATTTTAAAACAGAAATTGTTTCATTGTACAACAAACACAAAGGTTTCCCACTGTGCGTGATAAAAAAAGTATTCATCAGTCCATTTGTTTTGGAATTGACGACATTTAGTGTCTACGTTCAGCTTTTTTAAACCAGCCATCTTGATAGATTTTTTTCTTCTGAGCTGAATTTGCTTGAATATTTCCCGCATCTTTTCTTATCAGTTTTTAACAAGTAATGAGTTGACACGCACGCTGAGCGGTTTATATATTACCCGCAATAAGCAACTAGAATGCTCTCGAATCGAGAGTCTCGATCGTACGCGAATATGCGGTGCGAGCGCTCAGAGCCGACTGTTATTCATAAAGCATCGCTCGGAGCGCTTCAAGGTCATCGGGCGGTTTCCCGAATGTTTATCTGTTTGTCTCTTTCTAACGACTATTTCTGACTCGAGTGGAATGCCACCACTGAGTACACTTAATAAAATTATTTATGTATTTTAGTCTTTATGATTTGAAGAATACAGTTTTAAGTTGGTTGACAGTAATTACAACTAAGCTATGTGTGTTAAACCTTTAATTTCTTTGTGTCTTATTTGAAATTTCTGAATCTCTCGCGGGCCGGATTGGAGCTGGTAGAGGCCGGGATCCGGCCCGAGGGCGAGGCGAGGACATAATAGATAATAGTTTTTTTTTTCGTTACGAAAAGTCGTTTTGAACAAACAAAACAATTGAACTGCTTTGGCGTTATTATGATAGGATTCAGATAACCCCAAAATAAAAGAATCAACGTATTAGGCATCTCCAAAAAAACTTCAAATAAACATGTCCAAAAAATAATTAACATTTACTATACAAGGATTTTATTCCATCCATAGTCCCTAGACTATGAAAGGATATAACTCATCCCTATTGTGACGCTAATCTTAGGTCTCCTCCTCCGCAGCTATCTAAAGGTAAACTATGAGAAACTTATTTAAAACAAAACACATTTAATTAATATACTGACCGAATCGACATGTTCTTCTTCATCCCGCAGCCAGCTAGCAATTGTACCAAATTGACTTCTCAGAAGGAAGTTTTAAGCTTTTGTAGGGCGTAGTGAAAAGGTTCTTCACAGAAAAAAACACGCTCCTCAAGATGACTCAAAAGCCAAAGACACCTACTCTCCAGAACCAGAAGAAATTTAAGAAGGGGTCGCCCTGTTAAATTTAAATATTTTAGGGCAACCCGTTATTTATTTAGTTTTAAGTTTAAGCACAAATTAGTTCTAAATTAGGTTTAAGTACAATGAATGCATAATTAGATTTAGGTGAAATATTTTAAGGTCCAGTATATAAAAGTATTATTGTAATATAAGTTAAAATTTAGCTCAAATTAAAGTATTTTTAGGAACAAGTATCCTTATGCAATTTATCAACAAATCGAGTAACTTACCTTATGACAAGCATGCCTTTTAATTCAATTCTGATATGCAGACTTATATCTTACAAGCACCCTTGTCAAGAAAAAATGTATACTCTCTTATCGATTCTAGACTAAGAAACTATTATTCTCACGCCACAACAAGATATGACTTGCAATAAGTTTTTCTACGTTCAAAAAGTGCAAGCCAAGGAAGTGACAATATTTTTATCTGCGTTTTGTTTAACATCTTGCATATTTGCTGCACACAGTAACCAGATATCATCTAATATAATTTCTGTTCTAGTATAAAAACTCGTTTATTATTAGATATCCTACGTAATCAAATATTTTTATATACCTTGTTGATTATGTAATTTTTTAATAATTTTGTGTTAATACCGAATAGTATAGATAAAACTGCTTAGAACTAACCCAAACTGTTATTTTACCCTTAACAATCTTAACATAAATTATCTAAAGGTTTCATATTTATAAAGATCAATGATATATACATGTTATTGTAGGTGGTTTCACATTTAAGGTATGCACCAAGTCATTCATTTGGCATCCGTCATTCTCCTTATTTGGGTTCTTACAATATGTTTCTTCAAAAAGACAAGACATATCTCCTATTTTAACAATCGAGCTGATATCCAACTTAACACTGCTTTAAATTTGCATGTTTATGAGACTAACTGTAACAAAAAATTAAATGGTAAGTAAATTTTTAAATATACTAGCAGCCTTTGCACTCGTTTCGGGTTTTTTACACACATAAAATATTTTCCATAAAAATTAAATGCAATATATGGGTAAACTAGTAAAAATTAAACATGACGGAACAAAATGGCGATTTTAAAAATGACTTATTCGATTTATCTTAAATTATGCGCAAAAATCAAGTATAGCATAGGTAGAAACTAGTAAAATATTGATACGATTACAATATGGTGGAACAAAATGACAACAAATAAAAATATTTGAAAAGACAGTATGTCAAACAAAAATCTTTTTTGGCTTTTTCGCAACTGAATAAAAATATTTAACATTAAATTAATTGAAGCAAATATTTAATATAATTATATACCTCAACATGTAGACTAGTCTGTCTACGGAATGTTTCGATACATAATATAAACAATATTATTTAACCAAGCATAAGAAATTATATCATTTACCTTAAGTTTTTATAGACACATAGTAATTGTACAAATACTTTCATTACTATGTGTCTATAAAAACTTAAATTGGTTAAATAATATTGTTTATATTATGTATCGAAACATTCCGTAGACAGACTAGTCTACATGTTGAGGTATATAATTATATTAAATATTTGCTTCAATTAATTTAATGTTAAATATTTTTATTCACTTGCGAAAAAGCCAAAAAAGATTTTTGTTTGTCAATCTATACGCAACAAATAATCTGAACACATTTAAAGACAGTATGTGTTAAATGGCTGCATCTAAATTGGGTCACACTTTGTCATTTCTAATAAAAGATAATGTTCATAACTGAGAGTTCTGGATAAAGGAAATTTACGGATTTTTGAGAGGCCTTATACATTTTACTTTCAATAGGTAGTCCTCTTTTTCCTCATTCCAAAGAGACCAGGACCGGGTTTGATACTCTTATAAGAACAATGTGTGTGTCAAAGACTGTCTTTCTCTCTTGTCCGCATTTCTCTTATGGAGAAGATAAAAGTAACAAACTAGGTATATTTAAAATCCGAAAAAAGAATCAATTGAAAGTAAAATTTACAGTGTGTGTCATTTAAAAAAGAGAACTTATATTTATATATTTGACAATTGACACATTTTTATTTTTATAATGTTAAATAATACGTGGTAACTAGCCATACAATTTATTTTTTGGATCATTTTAGTATGTTTAAAAACTAGGAAGTTATAGTTAAGTTATAGTTAGTACATGCAGGGTTTTGGCAAAACTATAAAAAAAAAATCGACCCCTAACACCCGCACACGGTTTTGAATACAAATTGATTCCCACTTCCAGATCAAGGATAACTTGATTTGATTTTTTTTCTTTGTTTTTTAATAAAATACCCTTTATTATTTTATTAAAAAAAATATTTTGTTAAAAAAAGCAACTTTGAGTAATATATTCGAAATTATAAAAGATAAATAACAAATTGATACGCCACTAAAACATACAAATCTATAACTTTAAAGTCATTGTAAAGTCAGAAAAAGTGTAATTTTGTAAAAACTGGTTTTCTAATTAAATTGTTCTAATAATAATGTTGCTCGAAATAGTTTTGAAAACTCCATTCGTTGCTAGCATGGGTATGGCCATAAGATATCGCAAAAACCATCAAACTGATTCTTTTGTTTTGAAAAACATAATTTTTGGAAATGCACTAAGCAAAATCCTACTCCTATCAGCTGAAAAATCTATAATTTACAAAAAATAATTGCTCAAGAAAGAGAAAAATAATCCGTACCAACTGGTAAAGTTATTATATCGACTTAATAAAATTTGTATGTCTAAATTCAAGGCGAAAAACCAACTAGATGAAATTGAAATACCTGCACATGAAGAACAAGTTAATATTATGATAATAACTTAAAGATGGATAAATAAGGATTTAGTATATTTATAAAAAACGATTATAATTCTGAAATATAAAAAAATTGAACTCAATTATCCTGCATTGCAACCAAGATAAAACATCCCTAACTTATATTTTGCGGACTTTACAGACCACCGTCAATAAATAACAAATATTTTTTGAATTCAATGAATGAAAATATTAAATCTAAACTGCTTTTATTGGTGAGATGAATATTGATATTATCAAACATATTCAAAATTTTAGTAGGCTTTTTAGACATTTACTCGACAAATAACTTCAAAATTTGCAACACCAATGTTGCTATAAGAGGCCAGCAGTAGTGGATCACTAATTCCATAAGAGATAAACATTATTGTAAAATCAGTGATCATAAACTTTTTCTACAAATTCAAAAAATTGATAAAGAGAATTCAAAATATAAAATTATTTCCTTCAAGAGTATGACTTAAAAAATGAATTTGGTTTGTTAGAAAAGAAAAAATCCACGTTCTTTTGAACATTTTTAAAGTTCTTTTGAAAAGTCGGTAAAAAAAATTAAAGCATTATTAGAGACACATATGAACACTTTTTTAAAAATCCAAGTGATCAAAATTATAACAAAACGGTAAAACAGTAGATTTCTTGATTGTGATCCAAAAACCTTATGAAAAAATATGCATCTTGTATTAAGAAACAAATCAAAACAACAGAAAAAAATTGAACATCTCCTAAGAAATAGCCAAAAATAAACAAAAATCCAATAATATCAACAATTAGTTTCAAAATCACACTTCAACGTTCCTAGATATAGAAGAAATAACAAATAATTAAAGAGGCATTAAAGACGCCATCCATGATGTATTTGACAAAAAGGTTTTGATGAAATTACACTGAAAATTATAAAAACTATTAAACATGAAAGCATACCTCTTTTAATTACATTTCATACAAATTTCATTCAAAACAGGTATTTTCCAGAAGAATTAAAATTTGCAAAAGTTTTTCCAATATTTAAAAACATTGTGATCCTAACAATTATCGTCCTATTTCTGTTTTACAAGGAATTTCAAATGTGAAAAAAAAATGATAATAAATTATGGCCAATATGGATTTCGAAAGTTAGAGATACTGAAATGGCCGTGGTATCCGCGCGGATACGAGTGCAAGTATCCAAAATAATGTTGACAAAAACAAAAAATGTTTCCTTAGATTTAGACAAGGCATTTCACACAGTTAATCATAATATTTTATTGAAGCGTCTATATAATATTAGTGTAAGTGCAAAAAAAATAAAAGTTCTCAAAAATATTTAATTTGTGGTATATCCCAGGGTTCAATATTGGAACCAGTATGATTCTTAATTTATATTAATTAAATTTAAATTTAGCTTTAGAAGGAAATTTAAAATTTCTTGCAAATGTTACTACTTTAATATATTTTGCGGAAAATATTTCTCAAATTAAATATAAAATTAAAGAACTTTTAAATAACATTTCAATTTAGCTTCAATCTTGAAAATTAACTTTAAATTTAAAAAAATCTTCTTACGTATATATTAGTAAAAATCAAACGTTTCAAAATATCGGAACCCTTTCGTTACTTGGTGAAGTCATAAAATAATCAAATGTGATTACATTTTTAGAAAATATTATTTCTCCATTTATTGACATTTTATATAAAGTGAGAAAACATTTGAGAAATATTTATTTTTGTCTTATTTTTTTAAAAATACAATATTTGATATCAGTTTGGAGTTTAGTTTGTTCAGCTATTTTGAAACCATTTTAAAAATTACAAAATAAAACAATAAAATGCATTCATAAGTTGTTTTTTTTAGAATTAACTAAAAATTTATAAAGACCTAAAGGATATCTGAATTTAAAAAAGTTATACACTAACAAAATAAATATTTTAATTCATAAATTTAGAAAAAAAAACACAAATATATATTTTTTGAAAACTAATGATTTACACTATAATAATACTAAACTACATAAATACTAAATAAAAACTCTCAAAGATATTCGGATGTATGATAAAACGGAAACGTGAACTTCTGGAAAAATATTACTTTCTGCTTTATTTATCTTACCATACCAAGGATTTTAAGCTTTTTCTTTTTATTATAATTGATTATCTATATTACTGAATTATTCTGTATTCCTTGTAATAAACTATTGTAGTTGGTTGGGAATAAAAGAAATCAACAATAAGTAGAAGTGTTTTTCTAACTTGATTATTAACCGATATATAGGGGTTATTCAAATATGATAAAATCTGAAAAAGGCCCTGTATATCAAAAATAAATTAAGGTAGCCTTGATCTGTTGGCGCTAACCAATTTGTTTTTAAAATCGAGTTCGAGTATGCGTTGTCGATTTTTATTTATCTCTTATGCTTTCGCCAAAATAAGTAACTCTGTAAAGTAGCGGTTGGTGATATTTCTTTTAAATATTGTTAAAACCCAAATATAATAATGTCGTAGATATTTAGCATAAAATTATTGAAATTGACTTTGAGTTTAAAATAGGTGAAAACGAAATTCCACTGGACAGTCCGTCAATATTTGACAGATATTTATAAATCTCATCTTTGCGAAGTTTTAGGAACATTTATATTAGAATATATTTCAACTTTTAAATCTTTAAATAGATGGAAGCAAAATCAAAATAAAAATACTATAATTACTTTCCTAACACAATAAAATACAACCAATAATAAAACTCGTAACAATCCCCTCTGCAACTAATCGACTAACCAATCATGATAACCTTACATGGCGTCGATGTTTTCGAACAAACGATTAATCCCAAGTCCAAACAATGAATGAATAAAATTCTCTGATCTAACCTCGGTGTTGCAATCGGGACAAAATATCGTAAATTACTCATTATCTATTGAACTAATTACATAAAGATAGATGGCATATACCTTTTCAGCATGTTTTTTTAAGAAGTGCCAGAGTAGCGTAAATAATGCATACCCAACACAAGCACAGAGTAAAATTAAGTCATAATTTCTAGTTTAGTTTTTTGAAAATATGTTGTCAAATTATACTTTTTATTTGTGTTTAGGTTGTTTTAGAATATCCACCAGCACACAGTTTTGGAATTAGACACTCCCAGTTCGCCGACCATTACTAAAATTACGAAGAATTACGAGTACGATTCGACTGCTGTCTTCACCGTCACCATCTTTCTAGAAGCAGAATTTAAATGTTTATATGTTGGTACATTAATGAGTTTAAAACATTGTTTTGGCCCTAAAATAGTTTGACAAGATATATTATATCGCTATTGTAAATAACCGTTTTGCTTTTTATAGTTGTGAAACTGCTTTAAGTAGAAACTAAAATTAAGATAAATAATAAAAAAAGTATATGCTATTCTGAATAATGTAAACAAATAAAAAATATTGTTTTAGTTTCCGTTAATCGAGTTTTACAAAGCAAAAAAAAAAGAAGCTTATTAATATTAGATAAGCATTTTCATTTTATACTTTCACATACTTTTTACATGAATATATAATATACACCATGTTATTAATGTTTATTTTTAATAAACTGATAAAAACTACAACGTTTTTCTTTTAAATTTTCACTAACCAAACAATAACACAATTGTAATCCATAACCTAAAGATTTATGTCATTTTCATTTTTGTACAAAAATATATATAAATAAAATTAACATTAGGTAGTTCTAAAAATGACTTATAAGCTGCAATCCATGAAAAAAGTTCACTCCTCAGGTGCATATACTTTTTATTTCTAGTTGATTTTATTACTTTTCTTTAATTTGTAAACACTATGATTCCTTCTGTCTGTTTAGTGTATGTTCTCAAAATGTTCTGCATATTGCTTCTAACAGCCTTAATATTACATATGAAAAAAATATATATATATATATATATATATATATATATATATATATATATATATATATATATATATGTGTTTTCATTCCGGGTGTACATCCGTTCACTACTGTCGATCTGAAAAGAACAGTTTTGCTGACGTTTTGCCAAAATCACATTTGGCATTTTCAAAGCTTTCTTCCTCGCGTCCGAATAGAGACTGAAGTGTTGGTGACTGCGACGCTTCCTTTTATGCCCCCACTCGGGGCCGAAGGTTATATCTGCGCAGCGTTGGTCGTTATTTATGTTTTCCGGATGGTGCTGTTGTTGTTGCGCTAATTGCGCTTGAGTTTTTGCGATTTTAGATTTGTCGATTATTGTCTTCCATACTGTTGGTAGTTTTAATGATTCGTCCCTTTTATTCAAATCACCTTGTTTTTCAATTTCTATGGCTTCTCGGATTATTCTGGTCTTATAATGTTCTATATTGGCAATCTCCCTACACCCATCGAAATTTATTTTATGGCCGGTTTTTTGATGATGTAAGAATAAAGCTGATGTTGTTTGTTTATTTCTGATGCTGAGTTTATGCTCTTCCACTCTTGCTGATATTCGCCTGTTAGTTTGCCCTACGTACAACTTTTCACAGTCCTCGCACGGAATACTGTACACTCCGTGGTTTTCCAGGTCAACCTGAAAAAACTGCTTAATGGTTTGTTTGATTTCAAATTATGTGCCATAACTAATTGTGGTATAGGGATCAACTAGTAAAATAATGGTACTAATTCAAGATGGCCGAACAAAATGACGGCCAAATAAAATGTTTGTAATCGTCAAAAAATCAAATCTTTACGTTTTAGCGTCCCTAGATGCCAAAAAATATGTTTTATCATTGATCGATCCGTCTGTCGGTCTATTTGTCTATCTTTCAGTTCGCAGCATAGCTTAAAGACTACTTAGCCGATTGACTTCAAATTTTGGCCAAAAAATAAGCGTCATATGGGGATGACCTGGTAACATTTTGGTAAAAATCCAATATGGCGAAACAAAATGGCAGCCTAGTCAAATGTTAAAAAAATATTATTAAAAAAACTACTCATCCAATTTTTCCCAAATTTTGCAAAAACCTCAAGTATTATGTTGCAATCAACTGGTAACATTTTGGTACGAATTCAAGATGGTGGAACAAATTGGCAGCCTAATAAAATATATAAAAATTCAACCTGAAAAAACTGCTTAATGTTTCGATTTCTAACTGTGTGCCTTAATAATTGTGGCATAGGGATCAACTAGTAAAATAGTGGTCAAATAAAAATGTTTGTAATCGTGAAAAATTACTCTCTTAGGTTTTACACAGCGTCACGTTTTAGAGTCCCTAGAAGTCAAAAAATATGTTTGATCAATTTCGTCGGCTCATAAAAACTATCCCGATTTTTGGTCAAATCTTGACCAAAAATTAAGAGTCATATGGGAATGATATGGTAATACTTTGGTAAAAATCCAGTATTGAAAAACAAAATGGCGGCCTAGTGAAATTTCAAATTTTGACATAAACATCAAGTATTATGTTGGAATCAACTGGTAAAGTTTTAGTACAAATCAAAGATGGCGGAACAAAATGGCGGTATAATAAAATATTTAAAAATTCAGTCCGAATAAACATCTTAATGGATTGATTTCAAATTGTGTGCCATAACTAGTTGTGGTATAGGACTCAACTGGTAAAACGATGTTACTAATTCAAGATGGCGGAACAAAATTGCGGCCAAATAAAATTTTTGTAATCGTGAAAAAATCAGCTACTCAGGTTCTACACATCTAGGTTTTAGCGTCCCTAGATGCCAATAAACATATTTTATCAATTCCGTCGGTCCGTCTGTCTGTCAGTTTGCGACATAGCTTATCCTGGAAAAATCCAATATGGCAAAACATTGTTACAACATATTTGTTAGAGTGGTGTATTATTTGGGGTCAAGATCCAGTAAAAAAAATATTTTTTTAAATTTTCGACGTATTGCAACTTAATTGTTCAATGCTCAGGACACATATATATAGACTCTATATCCTGCGTGAAACCTATATTATCAGTCTTTACCTAATCCGTTTGTCCGCATATATTTCCCAGATATTAAATTTCTAAATGGTTTCCGTTAACAATCCCCATGTTATTATGTTAGAGAGGTGTATTATTTGAAGTTCGGATCCAGTAAAAGAAAACAAAAGTCTATTTTTAAATAGCCGACGTTTCGCTTTATTGTTGCATCCTCAGGACACACATAGTATCTATGTCCTCTATGAAACCCATATTATTAGTCTTCACCTACACCGTTGGTCCGGAGATATTTCCCATATTTCTAAATGGTTTTCCTTAACTATTATTTTGTTTTTGGTGGTGTATTATTATCCACTAAAAAACATTTTCTTATGTTAGAGTGGTGCATTATTTGGTGTTAGGATCCAGTAAAAATGTCTTTTTTTAAAGTGTCGACGTTTCTCAACTTTATTGTTGCGTTATCAGGACACATATAGATTTTATATCCTGCATGAAACACGTATTATCAGTCTATACCTACTCCGTTGGTTCTCAGATAATAAGTTTCTAAATGGTTTTCGTTAGCCATCCTCCTGTTTTTATGTTAGAATGGTGTATTATTTGTGGTTAGGATCCAGTAAAAAAAACAAAAATATATTTTTTAAATTGTCGATGTTTCGCAACTTTATCGTTGCATCCTCAGGACGCATATATAGATTTTATATCCCGCATGAAACCCATATTATCAGTCTTTACCTACTCCGTTGGTTCGCAGATATTTCCCAGATATTAAGTTTTTAAATCGTTTTCGTTAACGATGTTCTTGTTGTTATGTTAGAGTGGTGTAATATTTGGGGTTAGGAAATATCTGCGGACCAATGGAGTAGGTAAAGACTAATACATGTTTCATGCAGGATATGACTTCTATGTGTCCTGAGGATGCAACAGAAAATTGGCGAAGCGTGGGCAATTTAAAAAGTGGCTTTGTTTTCTTTACTGGATACTAACCCCAAATAATAGACCATTCTAACATAACAAGAGGATCGTTAATGAAAACCATTCAGAAACTTAATATCTGGGATATGTGCGGATCAACGAAGTAGGTAAAGACTGATAATATGGGTTTCAGTTTAAGATGACAAAATAAAATGGCGGCCACATAAAATTCTTAAAAAATCAACATAAAAAACAATGTTTTTAAGTTGACTTTAAGTTTTCCATAAAAGTTAAATGTGAAAATGGGATAAATTGGAACGAATTCAACATGACGTAGCAAATTAGCGTTATGTGTTAATGTAAAAACTACGAATTTATTTTAAATTATGCCCAAAAGTCAAATGTGGCATAGGGGAGAGAGAAAATGGGAAAATATTGGTAGGAATCCAATATGATGGAACAAACCAAAATGAAAAGACAATATTTGTAACACATATATACTGTGACAATATACTGAACTAAATTGGGTTACTCTTCGCTATTCCTAACAAATGAAAAAAATCATAATAAGGGAAGTTCCGGATAAGCAAATTTACCGTTTTTCCTACAATAATCTTCGTATTGCGCCCGCCTCATATTTCTGGGACATGTTTAAAACCGAGTAGCAAGCAAACACAGCATACCGCAATTCAGACAAAATACTGGCGGTAAAATTCTTTACAGCTCAGCATTTGGTAAAAACCTTGTCGTTTCCTGCTCACTTCAAAGTCACAACGCATAACAGATGTGTTTGCTGCGAGCTGCTATTAGATGGGCCGCAACCGTCACTTCGCAGTGCGACAAAGATTGCTTGGCGTAGTATCCGAAGAAAGGCGAATTTACGAAGGAACGCTGATAATATATTATGCATTTTCACAGGATAGGTAATATATATTCGGCTGTATTGTGTAGGGGCTTTGCCGGAGTAAACGAAACTATGCAGATAAAAGTTAAAGCTGAATTAAAATTATTATTTTTTTAAAATTTGATATCAATGCTGCAGCTCCATAGCTCTTATTAACAAACAGTCGCTAATTTAAATGAAATTAAGAAAGAAAGGAAAAAGTCTTCGCAGGTTATACTTGACTACTAATTATTTTAATGTGAATTTGTTAAAATGATTTTTATAAATTGTTTTTAAAAAACGTGCAAAAAGGTGAATATTTGAACCGACCAACGGTTTTTCTACATTGATCCAAATGTATGTAATATTTATACGTTATACAGATATCTCTACATATGTTTTTTTTGTTGTTATCTTTATTACCAAATGAGATATGCATGGTTTTCTCAAAATTTGACAATAATGTTATTTTTGTATTATGCCTAGACCGAAACGCAATTTTGTTAATAACTTTTATCTACTAAAACAATTTTCCTAACTCAAAAATTTTTAGTAACCGTTGACTAAAAAGTTATATACAGGGATATAACAAAAACATTAAATATATTGTCATAAAAAAGTTAACACATTAAAAATATGCTGGGTAATTTGTAAAACGATGGTTACAAATGTACATGCTAGGAAAACTAAAAATTAATATCTATTTTTTATTTCCATTTACTAAATCGGATATTTTGTGTTTGATTTTTAATTTTTTTAGTGCGCTTTCTAGCCTATTCCAAACGGGTTTTTAATTATTTTTCATGTTTGCCGGATGAAACTTTCTCTGTATAAGTATGAATTCTTTAAGCATTAACTGTTCAGTCCCACGTCCACTTACAAATTTTAATGAATAATTAGAGCGTTAGAGTTAGATAATACAAAACTGCCGTGGCCAGTTCTACGATAACGTGTCAAACATGTCAGTTTTCAGGCGAGAATTAAGGCAATTAATCCAAATTACGTGCCATGCGACGGACACTCGCTTAATCTAATGAATGCCAGTGCTGCCTAGAAGCTGTTTCGTTTTTTGACATACTACAGGTAAGGTCTGCCTCTACAGGTCAGTGGAAAGTTTTAAAAGACTTTCGTGTCCAAGTTGTTGTTGATAAGACAAAAAACTGAAACGCATGTAGAGCGCTGAAAAAAAAATTCTTTGTTGTTTTACGCCCTTGTGAAAATCACAAATGAGGTAAACCAAAAGGCAAAGTAGGGTTAAAGAAGAAAGTTAGAACGCCTTGAAACTGTATTATTACTAGAATTTTGGGATACGATTTTAAGGAGAGGAAATCAAGTCAGTGTTTAGTGAAAATAGACTTACATCTAGCTGAACCGGTTACCCTATTAAAACCTTTGGCGTCGCATTTTCAGTAGATTCGTGATGACTGTGAAACAAAGGCTACTGAGTTGTATTGCCTCAAATATTACGAGCTCAAAAGAAATCAAGTACAGACCTTTAAAATTGGCGAAAACTGGGCTAAAGGCGAGATTTGTTATAAGAAACAATGGAATTTTCGAGTTTCTATATTTTATATAATAATAGACAAATTTATTTTGGATATGGACCGTCGGTGTCAAGCTTACATGGATAGCCTAGAAAATATTTCTATGTGTTGTTCCAGATACACGACATAGTGATCAGTATGATGAACGTTTAATGGACAATTGTTCATAAGGGGTTAAATTTTTTGTGCATTTATAAAATCAATTGGAAGAAATGACCCCAAAATTCTAAAACGCCTCACGAGTAAACGTTAAATGCTAATAATTTTAATATCTTCTATTGTTCCATAGCTCAAAGTCTTTCGAATGACATTAGGCAATCTACGATTGATTCCTTACCATTCCTTAGTCATATCTCGGTTTCAGATACCTTCTATTTTGAACCTGTACACACTGAGGAGTTCACAAAATTAATACTGGATAGGATAACGTTTCTGTAAAAATCTTTAAGAATCCACCAGATATTGCCTTAGAGTCTCTTGCGGATGACACTAATTTCTCTGTTAACAGTGGTAATTTTTCAGCTCTACCGAATGTGGCTACTCTTGCTCCGTTATATAAAGGTGGCGACAGCAGTTTACCTTCTGATTGAAGATCAATTTCATTATTACCCACACTCTCCAAAATTATTGAAAAAATAATAAAAAAACGTATGCTTTGTTTTTTGGAAAGACACAAATTACTCTCTGGATCGCAATTTGGGTTTCACATTTCAAAAAATATTAATGATGTTATGTTTCACCTGTTTGAAGATCTATACCTAAGCTTTAATGATGGAGAGGTGGTTTCTGCAGTATTCTGTAATCTAATTAAGGCATTCGACTGTATCTGTGACAAAATACTCTTGGCCAAACTTGAAGTATATATATATATATATATATATATATATATATATATATATATATATATATATATATATATATATATATATATATATATATATATATATATATATATATATCCTTTTAAAATGGTTCAAATCATACGTTTAAGAACGAAGTCAGCTCTCCACTTCCTGAATTTAAATTCAGCTAAGTGTAGTTTCACAGATGGAGTGCCTTAGGGCTCAGTTCTTGGTTCTTTATTCTTTCTGGTCCATGATGATACTGCAATACTCTGGTACCACAGTGACGTTAGCATATCTACTGACTTAACAACCATAAAGAATAGAACTGGTACGATGCAAATTTCCTTCCTTTTAACAACTCGAAAAAAAAGTAATGATATTCTAATATCTGGTCAAAACGGGTAATAATCTTAATAAAAATATTGCAAAATTATTTTCTGGTTTGTTTGTTGTTCGAGCTATTAGAAATTAAGTAAACTTTTCTGTTGCATGTAATGAATATTTTCCAATATTTGAGTCAGGCATAAAAAATATTCCACAGAAATTAATTCCACACCACTTGTAGTGGCCCGCATTTCCTATAATATTAGCTTACCAATCTCATCCCCAGCATTAACAAAAAAATTCGATATTTCACAAAATTATTTAACAACCTGCTAATTGAGATTGGCAAAGTAAGAATGTACTCCGTTTTTATTAAAAAAAAGTTAGGAAACTCTTCATCACTAAGGCGTATTATCTAGTGGAAGAGTATATCTGTGATAATTTAGGCTGAATTTGTACCCGTTTCTGTCCTTCTTTTAAGAAAAGCTAATGTTGTTTGTTCTACATTGTGTTGCTGGTTTTTTCTTTTTTTTTGTATGTATATATTTATTTATTTCATATATTGTCGTTTGTTGTCTTCTTACTTGGTCCTATAGTACTTTCATGTTTCTTGTTTTACAAGACACATTTATGAACAAGTAGAATCGGAATCTATACCGAAATTACTGTCGTCGGTTGGTTTTTTCAGCCCCTTCCTCCGAACAACAAGAGTCTAGCAACGCCCCTGGCCAGAGGGAAACTGATGAAAATCTGCATATAAAAGACATGCCATTGCGAGATACTCAACTTTACAACCTCATCGGGAACCGAACAACTCACATTGACCTGTTGACGTCGATAAAATAAATATGACCGGATCCAATCGATCGAATTTTATATGGTGTTTTTAAAATATTTTGCAATTATTTAATTTAATAAAACCTAGCCAATGATCACGATGTACCCTAGATAATTAATAATTAGACAGATAATTAATAATTAGACATGTTTTTTTTTTGTAAATTAATATATATCCCAAAACAACCAAATATGTATCCCAATGTTTTCTACTATTTTTTGATTTCTGGAATTTAGTCCAATTATTTGTATTTTCCACTTGACTGAATTCCTTTTTAGCACCCAAAGTCGCCCTTTTCAGGGGGCAACAATGTTCATATACAGAGAATGATTTCCAGAACACAGGGGGGGCAATCGCCCCTCATATGGTATATATATATATATATATATATATATATATATATATATATATATATATATATATATATATATATATATATATATATATATATATATATATATATATATATATATATATATATATATATATATATATATATATATATATATATATATATATATATATATATATATATATATATATATATATATATATATATATATATTGGAAACCATTTATATTCGTTTTTTAACCGTGCATATTCCTTTAAACTCAACTGGGTAATTGGGTAAAACCAATCTGTTAATGAATTTAACTGGATTTTCCCTCATAATGAATACTTCCCAATGACTACTAATAAATCTAAATAGGATCATATTTCACTATCCATAATAAAAGGAATGATTCATAACGGAAAGTTACAGGTGAAACTGAGTTTTTTTCTTAATTAACTAATTAATTCCTTCGACAACTTTTATTTAGACACTAAAATTGGAAATGCAACGTGTAGGGCAGGGGTAGCTAAAAAGTCAATCGCGATCGACAGGTCGATGATGACCCTATTTAGTTAATTGCACTAAAAAATCAATTAATATATCTCGATATACAAAACTAGAAGCATCCCTTCTATGGGGTGTAGAATCACGATTCCATACTCTTTAGGCACCCAATTTGTATTAGGAAATATCTATTCGTCATAATTTGTGACTACGTTGTTTATCAATTTATTATTAACCTACCGGCAGTTTATGCATTTGCAATGGGCTTAAGTGCTCAAAATTGTGCATATACTTAATTATGTAGCTCACCGCGTGCCTCTTTTCTAAAGTCCGTAAGGGGGCCCAGTGCCACTACTTCTTAAAAGAAATATCTGGAGTAGAAATTGTAGAAGAGGTAGTGTAGTTCTTTTTATATTTTTACAGAAAAAATAAAATAAACTTACATTTCTAAATAAAACAATTAAAAAAAGCTTTAAAACCGAATAGTTTGTGTAAATGTTTAAATAATATGTGTAAAACAATAGTTATTCAGTTAGTTTCAAATTTCGTTCAAAAATCAGATGTGATATAGTGTATATAATTACGATCACCCAGTATCCATAATAATCCTTTTATTATTAAAACAAATAAGAAATAATACGTTTTATTTTATTTTAAACTTAAAAATTAAAATTATCAATAAATGAGAAAAAAGATAAAAATTAAGAAAAAAACTCAGTTTTACCCGTAACTTTCCATTATGGATCATTCCTTTTATCATGGATAGTGAAATATGACCCTATTTAGTTTTATTAGTAGTCACTAGGAGGTATTCATTACGAGGGAAAATCCGGTTAAATTCCTTAACAGATCGGTTTTACCCAATTACCCAGATGAGTTTAAAGGAATATGCACGGGTTAAAAAACGAATATAAATGGTTTCCAATTTTATAAGAAGGATGTCTGTCCCATCAATAATTTACCGATAACTTCGAACAAGACATTAGAGCAACGACTTTACGAAAAAAATATATCTACATAAAGTATCATAACATGAAACGAAAGTTTTCACTGCAACTTTACTTAGGTAAAATGTGTTTTTACGATTTTAACAAAAAAATTAAATCATGTTTTTTGGAATCAAATCATGTTATAGTGAAATGTGAAATTATTTTCCGACGTTTTCTCTTAAATGGCATGAGCCATCTGAACGAATCGGGAAGATCTAAGTAGGATTGTTATACTCAACTTGTTTTCACCGACCCGTGACTCATTCAAATTATTTTGATGTTTATATATTTCGTACTGTCTAGTTTGTCTCATATGCGCTTCAATCAAATAACAAGCAATTTTATATTATTCCTCTCTCTGAAAAGGAACAAAATCTTGTATAAATGGAAGAATACCACTTTCTTATGGTGATTCTTTACCATCCCTTCAGTTTAATATTGGATACTTTCTAGACCTCGACAATATGACAAGTTAGAACAATTATGGGCAAGATTAATTCTATAGCTGCCATCGCGTAATGGTCCATCATGGGAGGTTGTATATATGAGACTTCCATGAAGATTTTCGCTACAGGATATGAGATCCCATAGCCACTTTTAAGGTTTGGTCATAAAATTTCTTAATCTAGGACATCTTTCGCCGTAATAACCTTATAACGATTCTGATAGATTTAATTAAAATATAAAAAATAAAAGCCTGCTTAGAACTTTCCGATGAATGTTTCCGATTTGACACCGTGTAGAACGTTGATACAGTAGATTTTAAAGAGTTAAACGTCTTCACGGATAGTTGAAAATCTCTTATGATTTAGAAAAGTTGCTACAAAGCACTAAGCCAGGTACCAGAAGAGCTTTTATTGAATAAGTAGTTTCAACTAGTGGAATTTTATAGCTGTTAAAAGAATAAAGCAAGACTGTTTAATTAAAAAGTGGGTAATTAATGTTTGGTGTATACTAAAATATTGGCTATAAAAAATCCCAACGTAACTCCTTTAAAATTCTATTATTACCAACTTGAGTCAAATATTTATTCTTATTGTGATCGTCATACCTTAAGAGAAGGTTGTTTAAGCCTTGCTGCTTTGTAATTAATCTTTGAATGGAATAAATACTGGCATATACTATTAAAGGGTATATAAGTCAGCTTAATTAAGGGAATGTCCGTGTGTTACTTAGATGAGCAGTTAAAATGTCGAACAAGGAGTGGCTCCCAAATATGGTGATTATTATTAAGGGTATAAAAGTCAACTTGGTTAAGGGAAAGTTAGCGTTAAAAAGCCTGGTTATATATTTTAATAGATTTTGATGGGTAATCTATAATATGGATAGTAAATATTATTTTATTTAAGTGAGGTTGAACCGGATATTTTATAATATTTTTAAGTCCGGAATTACAGTAAATTTAAACTTTTCTCAACTTCAGTTATACAAAGATGCTGGAATTTTTTTCCATCAGTTTAATATAGTCGGATAAATTTTAGTTTCATATTAATATGGATATTAATATTATAAAAATATAACTTAAATATGCTAAACCAGTTGTTTTAACTTTTCCTTTTTTTGATTATTTTTATGGATTTTTTAGTAGAAATTAATGAAATACTCAAAAAAGTTTATATAACATTTTACATAGGCACTTATGTATAGCGTTTGAATGCAAAATTAAATCCACTTCCATATAATATAAATTAACATCGAAACTATAAACATAAACATTAATCTCAAAAGAAATATTCTCACTAAAACCAACCGATTATGAAGCACTAATATGATATCTAAAGCAGAAACAGGCTAGAGAATGTTACAGTAACTCGAAGTAATCTTAAACCAGTTAGGTAATAATCACCGGAAGTTGGTGTCTATAAGGTATCCAGCGTCAACAGCTTTCCCTGCAATATTTTTTTTTATCATACGTGTTATTATACTGGGTGATACATAAGAGATTAAATATTATAAGGTTAGTGATAATGAAACAAAAATCATAGGTAAAATGAACAATGGAATGATAAGGTAGATATAAAATAATAATCAAGCAAACTGTACCATTTCTTATAAAATATAAAAATGATGCCATGCAATAATAATAGCAATTTTTTTTTGTAGATAGGAGAAGGAAACAAATATTATAGGCAAGAGGCATCATTAGATTAAATTGAAAAACATTTTAATAAATTCATTCCTTTCTTGTTGCACTCGAAAGTATTGTAATCCTAAAAAAAATCATCTTTGGAGACTTTTCTTTACATCGTTAGGGTTGCTAGATACCGAAAACATATTTTCCCATTTATGTCTGTCCTCTCGCCGCAAAGCTGAAAATAGCTTATCTAGTTAAGTTGGAATTTTGCGCAAAAACCGAGGATCATATGGGGATGGGAAAATGTTTAAATATCAAGGTAAAAAATTACTGATTCAAATTTTGTACAAAAATTGACTGTGGCACAAATTAACTCGTAAAATTTTTGTACGAATTCAGTATAGCGATTTAATAAAACGTTTTAAAACTGATCTGAATTGACATTAGATATTAAATATTCGTACCAAAAAATGTACAAAATTGTGGAGTGCACGACCGCGGCAGATACAAATGATGCCCAGAAAAATCTTAAAGGCGCCTAAAATGAAATAAATATAAATTAAATTAAAAAGTCAGGACCTTTTTATTCAGTAGGGGAAATTTATTAGGTTGCCATTTTGCTGTGCCGCTTTTGTTTGGTTTTTTTTGTACCAAAATCTTACCAGTTTATTACCTGATTTATATCCAAAATTTCGATTCAAATGAATTAGTAGTTTTAACATTTTATTAGGCCCAGTAGCCTAACTACACAATTTTAAGCCCCTACGCTTCGACAATGAAAAAAAGTCAGTAATAATTTTACATAATCCTTTTATAAATAAATACAACCCCAAAAAAGAAGTTTCCATCACTAGTTCCGTTGCCCAAGGGCCCCCTTGGAAGGTGGTCCCGAGCGCCTTGCACTCTCCCGCTCATCGATAGATACGCCATTCAGTAGGCCGTCATTTTACTCCACTGTATTGAATTCGCACAAAAGATGTATTAGCTAATATTTATATCACACTTGATTATTGTATAAAATTTCAAGTCAATTGAATGAGTAGATTTTTTACAATGGTCTTTTAAATATATTATTAGGTCGCCATTTCCTTCAAGTGTTCAGCCGTATTGGATGTCTATTAAATTGTTATCAGTTAGGGACACTAAAACCTCAAAATCTGAAAAAAAATCGGGACGCGATTTTTTCACAATTACAATACTTTCCACTTACTGTTCTGTTCCTTTATAAAAAAAATAATAAATAATAATCATTAAGTGGATTTTTTTAAGTTGATTTTGTAAAGATTTCATTTGGACGCCATTTTGTTTCGGCATCTTGAATTTGTACCACAACTTACACAACTACGAGTTTATCTCTATATCACACTTAATGCTTGCACAAAATTTGAAATTAATCTAACAAGTAGTTTTTAGGCTAATTTTTTGAATATTTTATTAGACCGTCATTTTCTTTTGCTACCTTAGATTCATACCAAAATATGATCAGTTCATTCTTATTTTACACTTGATTTTTGTGCAAAGTTTGATATAAATTGGATAATTAGTTTTTTACCAGAATATTACCAGGTCATCCCCATATCACCCTTAATGTTTCGCTAAAATTTGAAGTCAATCGGGTAAGTATTTTTTAAGCTATGCTCAGAACTAGCAGACCGACGAACAGATAAAACCTATTTCATTTCCATATTTTTATGCTGTTGAAAATTTGATAACCATTAAAATATGGTTTAAAAGACCATTTAATTTAAGGGTTGAAGCTCACCCCTGCAGGAGATTGAAGTGACAGAGGTGAAAATATGCATAAAAGACTTCTTCTTCGACATAAAAATCAACATTTTCTGCATCGAACAATAACAATTATAAATCGTATTTTTTTTTGTTTTCATTGTTTTTCCCTTATTTTCTCAAAAACGGCTGCATCAAATTTGAAAAACTAAGATGCGTTGAAAAGAAAATTTAATTACCTTTAAAATAAGGTACCAGTCGACCTATTCCTGTTTAAGATTTTGGGGCTGTAGCTCACACCCGCGAGGGGGTTGAAGTGACAAGGCTGATGATACACGCAAAACCTTTCCCCCGGGAAATAAAAATCGACGGTTTTTTTTAAACGAACGGTATATGAAATATCAGCCCTGTTTCGTTTTGATTGGCCCACCCTGTATATGAAACCAAAGGTTAATTCACAATCTTTCTATTCGTCATATTGATCTACGGCTTTTGTATACGTTAAGGGAAGAAACTCCAGGCGATCTTAGTGAAAGAAAACATTTTTTTCTCGATCGATTTATCTCACAATAAGGAAAAAAATTATCAAAACCATTTTTGTAAAGGATGTCCTTATCTTAACCTTAATTTTTTTTATTTGCTCTCTCTGCAATATTTTAGCAAATACTAGCAGAAAACGCATTTTTGCAATTTGCAGTTATTGCAATTCTACTAGTGTAAATTAAATTATGTAACATCCACCTGGCTATGGACCTGTTGTCTTGAAAGAGTTTTACAAACTCCATCATCGTTGTTTAAATATTAAAATATGAAAATTAAGTTGTAGGCACGGTACTTTTTAAATGAATTTTCCGCCCAGTTTCGAAAAATAACGTCATTTTATAAATTGGGGGATGCTCAAACTCATTGCAAGAACAAGGCTTTCTGAAATTTTAAAATCTGTCAAAATCTATACTGTTATACACACCTCCCTAAATAAAACATGCATATTGTATCACACGTGCCCCTTTTTGTAAACAGTTTTGAAAACGAAAATTTTTAAATCAAATGGGGTACCAAAAACACTCCTGTTGTGAGTTCAAGAAAAAGTTTTGTGATGCAATAAATAATAAAGAGTTAATAAACTTAAAAGAAAAGTTAATATAATGTAACTTCATAGGAAAATACGCCCTACGTGGCTGCCTCTCTTTCATTTTATTGACATTGACAGGCGCTATAAAAATGTTGAATCGATAAAAAGTTATTTGTATCTTTAGTTCTCATCTAGTAATAAGTACTTCACAATTTTTTTCTAACGAATTAGCAGAGGCTTACCTAGGTTTTTTTAAATATAAGAACTTTTTTTCAGAATGTAATTTTAAAACGGGTCTGTAACAACTTAACGTTTTAATACTCATTTTCAGAAATTCACTAAAAACAAAATTATATAAAAATATATATAAATTAAATATTAGTGCAAGTTATATCATAGGACTATGAACTCCCTTCACTTCGTGGATAAATAAGATACACAACTGTGTTAATAAATGTTTTTAACTTTAAAACACTTCGGTTTTATTGAAATACCAAAAAGTAAGTTTAGGTACAGATTTAAGATAAAAACCCAAAACTAACAAGCCTTGAATGTAGTGAAGCAAATTTAACAGTTAAAAGTAGGTTTAGTAAATTTTACATTACTTTATAGTTTATCTATATAAACTTCAGAGTTTGTATATCTAAATAAACAGCAAAGTTTATATAGAGATATAAAATTTACATGATACGACGACAATATTATTGTAAACCGCTTTAAGACCTTTTCAAACTTTGTATGGTAGATTAGCACAAAGTTTTTTAGGCGAAGTAGAATTTGGGATCAAAAATCTAAATACGCCTCTGATTTGAATAATCTGAGTTTAACAGTCGATTCTCAAAATGAATATGTAATAATATAAATTCTCAAAAAATACATGTAAACAGAAAGTAAATATACACTATATAGTACCGTCAAAAACATCAAGTGGAGAAAGGACATTCGTTAACCAACAACAAAATATGCCATTTTCAATGACCTTCTCTAATAGATTCAGTGAAAAGCGGTTCATTATCAAGGGAAGTAATAAAATAATCCAAATTAAAAAATGCAAACCCATATGCCCACGTCCCATCTACCGTCCCAAAAAAGGAAGCTTTTGTAATAATTGTTTATTGGTCATCAAGCTAAACGCGCAGCAGTGTAAAAGAGTGCTGTGCCTGCTAAAATATTATTCCTGCTGTAGCGAACCACTCGGTTGACGATTCCCACACAAGTGTCTGGCGCGCCTAACTTGTAATACTGAAGTGCAATTAGCCATGTAAAAGGCCTAATTGGTATTAATTTTTAACAATTGTGTAGTTAGTGATGTGCCTCAAGACTATAACGCATTAGAAGTATCTTTGTTTTGGATTAAGTTTTTGTAATCTCAAGTAAGTTTTCGTATCAAAGTTTTGCCCGAGGGTATAAACAACACGCTATCAAAAATGTATAATGTTTCTTCTAGAAACGATATATTTATTAAATTGTACCCTACTTTATTATTTTTTTACATCTATAACTTTTTCTTCATCGGAAAAGAACAAATCAATTTACCAATAAATATTTAGATGTCTGAAACTAGTATTAGCAAGCCCCGAGGCAAAATAGATAAAATGCAAAAATAAACTGAAATTTTAAAGCATTTTTTCCGCTTTAAAAAATACACAAAAGTTTTTTGAGTATGTGTTTTTGCTGTCTTTTTCCTAAACAAAAATCCTTTGGGTAAGTGCGCGTCAACAAGTCAGCTTGTCGAATGTCATAATAACACAAAAAAACTAGAAGTGAAAGCTATCAAACCAGTTTGTTAATCATATAGGATGCGATGGTAAAGAAATTTTAAACAAAACATAAATATCATGAACGGCACTGAGAGAGCCAATAACCAATAACTTTGTGAACGAACTGATCTTCTATTTCTCATCATATGGGATTTGGATAACAAAACAACTGATTTTCAAAATAAAGAGTACTAGATAACTTCAAAACTAATTATATATTGTAGAATACTAATATATATTTGAAATCCATAATTCCCTAATTATATTTTGAGTCAAAAGCTCTGCAGTTACTTAAACATCTTATATTTGGCTAAATATTTTAATTACCTTGTACAAAATATTTCTTAATTCTTCACATTCTTATAAGTTCTTTAATATTCTTAATTCCTTCTACTACTCTGGAGTTAATTAAGAATGGAAAGTAGAATTTATGTATTAGGTGTAATTTCATTTCATTTCATTTCGAAAATTATATATTCAACTTCTTTACTGAGAAAGATTATTTTGGTGAGTGTATAGAATAACTTGGAAAAAATTTAAACGACGAAATACTGTAAATAATCCTATTAAACGTTAGTACCATTTTCCCTGTTATAAGAGCACTCATCACATGCTAATATATCTAAATTTTAATATCCAGGAAATATTGAAATTTAAAAATAAATGTTTAACTCTCTTATGTAACTCCTGTCTGATAGAACACCAATGTGCACCGAACAAAAAACCAAAATTACCTGGAACTTCTAAACCCCAAACCCCTCCTTGAAACCATTTTTTTCCCGAATGTATAATATATCTATACTAAATGGTTAAGTCTAATATATTAATTTTATTTCTATTTGGATGTCAACTATTATTATTCTACTATATATTTAAATTTAATTGTGTAAAAAGGAAACAATTTTTTATGACTGATATTTTTGAAAACAAGAATAAGATTAATGATTTTTAAAAATGTTTTGAATGAAGACTAGTTTTTAGTACACATAAGAAGCATAATACATTTTCTGTTGCGTTTTGAATGCAAGACAAGCTATGTTATATATATATATATATATATATATATATATATATATATATATATATATATATATATATATATATATATATATATATATATATATATATATATATATATATATATATATATATATATATATATATATATATAGAATCACTTATGTAATTTGTTCTAGCTTTATTTAAATAATATATAAAAAGAAAGCTTTCACGGTATTGGCCAATTAGGATATAAAGGTTTTTGAGATTAGCCCATGTCAGTGTGAGTGCTAGTCTCTCTTATTGTTTCACCATATTAATGATTTATCTTCAGTATTCCCATTGACGTTAACTATCGTGCTCATTTTTTTAATCCTGCGTACTGAGCTGAACTACAGATGTAGAGAAATAACCGAAAACCTCCAAAATATAGAACAGGGATCAAATATCCTTTTGCAGCTTAAATCACTAAGCCCCATTCATAATCAATATTTCACAAATTATCCTTCAGCACTCACATGGATAACAAAAATAACAGATTCCTTTAATTTAGTTTATAAAAGGTTCTTGGCTGGCTGTTAACTGTCATAACAACTTACAAGAAATTAAGCTTCCTTTTCAGAATCTGAAGATTATTTTCTCTTTGTATATGACAAGTTAGGAACAACCCTAAATACTGCCCACATACGGAGAGCAACTTCTGTTTCAACCTGGGTTTCAACCCTTCTGATTGTCTTTATGCAATGGAGAAATATTCATCCAATTGATGAAACAAGCCTCAAAGGAAGCTTAGTTTCGACTAACTCAAGCGATTTGTCCCTTTTCTGTAGATTACTAGATTAATAATTTAATCGCATTGACTCGCATAGATTACTTCACTGTTACACTTAAAAAAAAAAAACATTTTTCGCTCATTTCTTCCCACAATTCTAGAAAGAAGCACATCTATAAACATTTTCCGATTACACTTCAGATAGTTAGCAAACAAACATACACAAAATAATTTGGATAGTTTTGATCACGGTTTTGATGATGATGTAATTTTTGCTTTCCTTGTAACGAAAATTATTATAATCGCGAAAAAATCACCCTCCGAGATTTTTTCACGTTTCAGTGTTCCTAGATGCTGAAAAATATGTTTTCTCAGTTCCTCCATCTGTTTGTCGGTCTGTCTGTCTGTCTGTTCGCGGCATAGCTGAAAAATTATTTATCCTATTGACTTCCAATTTTGGTCACAAACTAAAGGTCATATGGGGAAGATATGGTAACATTTTGGTAAAAATCCAATGTGACAGGACAAATTGCGGCCTAAAAAATGTTAAAAAAATTACTAATCTAAATCTGACAGGGCGATAATATTATTTTAATAAATTTACAAGAAATAAAAATAAATTAATAACAAAATTTAAAAAAACGGTAAATTTTTTCTACCAGGAACTTCCCTCGTTGTGAACATTCCCTTCCATTAAGAATAATGAGGTGATGAGGAGATTTACTTCCACACATTTAATAACACAAAATAATATATTGTATTCACTTGTAAGGCATCCTCCTTTTGGTTTTCAAAAGCGAAAGATAACACAATAACTATTTATATATGTATCTACTAAGAGACAATATTCAAAATAGGATCATACTTTCCTATTCCTAATTAAATTAACATCGAAGGAAGTTTGGGGCAAAAAAAATTGCTCGTAAATTTGCCATCAATATGTCTTCAAACTTCTAATAGACCGCCATTTTGTTCCACCATATTGAGTTCGTGGCAATATCTTACGAGTTTATACTTATGTCACACTAAATGTTTTGGCAAAATTTAAAAAAAGTTGAATAAACACTTTTTTACACTGATTTTTTTTATTCAATTTTTACTAGGATGCCATTTTGTTCGGCCATGTTATATCACTCTATATCACATCTAATTTTTTAAGGAGAAGTTTTTTTTAAACATTTTATTTGGCCGCCATCTTGAATTTGTGCAAAATTTTTACCGGTTTATCTCTATATAACACTTAATTCTTGTACGAAATTTGAAATTAGTTGAATAAGTATATTTTTCAGATTGATTTTTTAAACAATTTATTAGGCCTCTATTTTGGTTTGACCATCTTGGATTCGTACCAAAATTTTACCAGCTCATTCCTACGTTACATTTGATTTTTGTGCCAAATTTGTAATTGTAAAAGTAGTTTTTTAGTTTTATTTTTATAAGATTTCTTTAAGCCGTCGTTTTTTTCCGACATATTGGATTTTTATTAAAAATGTTACAGTTCCAACCCTATATGACCCTTAATTTTAAACCTAAATTTGGAGTCATTCGAATAAGGTTTGCTGCGAATAGACGGACAAACTAACGAAATTGAAGAAACATGTTTTTTTCGCATCTAGGCGTCCTAAAATGTGAAAATCTGTAAAAACCTGGGAGGGTGATTTTTTTCACGATTACAATATTTCCCTCTTAGTACGAAGGAAGGAAAAATGGGTATACTGAAATATTAAAGCAGTGGTTTTATTTAAATGTTAAGTGAATGAAAGTTTATATGTACGTATGCATGTGTTTGTATATATATATATATATATATATATATATATATATATATATATATATATATATATATATATATATATATAAATATATAGTAAGTCTAGATAATAAACATTGTGGAGAAAAAAAAACAAATTTGTTACAATCTGAATCATTGTTAGATATGCAAATAAAACAGTTGTTGTACTATGTAACTAACTATTCAAGAGAACGGTGACTGTCGGCTTTACAAACACAATATAAAAATGTGGCAAAAACGGTGGACAATATATATACAAAATAAATATAAAAAAATAGATTTTTAAAAATCGGTAATTCTGCTTTATTTTTTCACGTAACACAGATCATAATAAGACAGTTTATTTAAACAAAATTTTATTTTTGTTATAGTACAATTTATTTCTTTTTTTTTATTTTTTAAATCGTTTCGTTGCGGCAAAATATGTATGGAATATGAAACCTGCAATATTTCACTTGAGAGGGAAGAACACGTGATTGTGTTTCGTTGGCATAACTAGAATATACAAATATAAATTACTATTACTTTATACCTTTTCCGCAATGGGCATTTTAAATAACTAATACACTGGTTTATATGACACAACATACTAATTTTTAAATGACACTGCCAAAACCTAATAACTTTCACATAGCATAAAGTAAAATGTATTCAGAAAATATAAATATTTCTATAATCAGAAAATATTTTGAAATAGGTCACATAAATATTTCCTAAGCCTAAGGGGTCCAAGACTTTTGATGTTGTGTTTATTTATTTTGGTATACATAATAATATAGTGACACTCCTTAAAATTAAGAAAATACCATACCTTTCACATTTGCGGGAGTTAAATAAAAACTATAGAGATGTAATGTTTTTTTCACAAACAAAACAAAGATATTGCAATCACAAACAATATACAACGTTTTAAAGCACTGTACATGATTTTTAGTGGCTAAAAATTTTAGGATGTATCTTTACAACAAAAGTATTAAAATGAGGAAAAATCTTTGATACAGTACGTAGTCAAACGATAATTTTAGAACTTCTTTGTATAAATACTACTTTTCGTCAGTAGCGGGTTGCTATTAAGGATTCAAAGAGCTATTACACTATTATTAAAGTACCCAGTTCAAACCCCAGTTTAAAATAAATACTGACATTTATTTAAAATAGTTATAAAACAGCTCTTGGCCGAATTTGCCTTGTCCGCACACTCAGCCACGGGGAGCTAATTAAAATATGACTCAGTCTTGGTTTCTTACTGAATGCTGAGCGGTGTTACACTGTGGGGCATGGGGAGAAGAGGGAGCGAGTGGTAGATACGATTTTAAACAGGCAGTTGGGTCTCACGTTGAGACCCACAAATGACGGCTCGATCTAGTTCAACCGCTTCGCGTTAGCAGTTTAGAATATTATATTTGTGTATTGAAAATGACTGATTACATTTTAAGTAGACAATCAAGTACAAATAAATTAACAACATCAATGCTCGTATCTTCGTTTAATTAGAACTCTCGAAACAATATTTGGCACGGTGTTGCCAGAACCGTGATTCAGTATTACTTGTTTAGGAATATATTACAAAAAGTATGCTTTAAAGAGAAAAATAAGATTAACTAGCCAGTCAGATGCAATGCATCGAGCATTGGCAACTCTGGACATTCAACTACGCGGAAATCTTTCGTTGCATCTCAACTATACGGGGTACAATACGAAGTTGAGATCTATTTTGAGAGCATTTTAATTTCATTAACATTAATGTTAATGAGACAGATCCACTTAACAGTATAGCTTTTATAAAAAAAAAACTACTTGTTTTAATATAGGCACCGAATTTTGTTCAATCCCCATAAAATTGGCGCGCACGCTTTCTTTAGAGCAAACCTAACCAATGCTAATTATTTTTTAGGAATAGTGAAGTGTGACCCAGTTTAGTACATAGTCACAGTATATATGTGTTACATATATTGTCTCTTCATTTTTATTGTGTGCCATTTTGTTCCATTGTATTAGATTCTTGCCAATATTTTACCATTTTCTTTTCACCTATGCCACATTTTACTCTTGGACATAATTTAAAATAAATTTAATAACCAGTTTTTAAATTGACACATACCACCATTTTGCTACGTCAGGTTGATTCGCACCAGTTTATTCCATTTTTAAATTTAATTTTTCTGCAAAATTTAAAGTCAATTGAACAAGTTTTTTACATTGATTTAAAAAAAAAATTTGGCTGCTATCTTGGTTCGCTTTCTTAAATTGAAACCCATATTATCAGATCAGATATTAAGTTTCTAAATGGTTTTCGTTAACGATCCTCTTGTTGTTATGTTAGTGTGGTGTATTATTTAGGGTTAGGATCCAGTAAAAAACCAAAGCCTTTTTTAAATTGTCGACGTGTCGCAACTTAATTGTTGCATCCTCAGGACACATAGATTTTATATCCTGCATGAAATCCATATTATGTCTTTACCTACTCCGATGATCCGCAGATATTTCCTAATCGCAAAAAATACACCACTCTAACGACAAGAAGACCCCTAACGAAAACTATTTAGAACCTTAATATCTGGGAAATATCTACGAACCAACGGAGTAGGAAAAAACTGATAATATGCAGGATATAGGATCTATATATGTCTCCTGAGGATGCAATAAGAAAGTTTCGAAACGTCGACAATTTAAAAAACACTTTTGTTTTTTTACTGGACCCTAACTTCAAATAATACACCACTCTAATATAAAAAAGGAAGATCGTTAACGAAAACCATTTAGCACCTTAATGACCCTTAATTTTTGGTCAAAATCTGAAATCAATCGGGCAAGTAGTATTTAAGCTATATCTCGAATTGACAGACGGACGACCGACGGAACTGATAAAACACTTTTTTGGCATCTAGGGATGCTAAAACGTGAAGATATGTAAAACCTGAGAGGGTGATTTTTTTCACAATTACAAAAATTTTATTTGGCCGCAATATTGCTGCGCCATCTTGAATCAGTAACACAGTTTTACTAGTTGAGCCATATACCAGAATTAGTTATGGTACACAATTTGAAACCATTCCATTAAGTAGTTTTTTCGGGCTGCATTTTTAAATATTCTGTTATACCGCCTTTTTGTTCCTCCATCTTGGATTCGTACCAGAATTTTGCCAGTTGATTCTAACATAATGCTTGATGTTTTTGCAAAAATTGAGATAAATTGACTGAGCAGTTTTTTAATGATATTTTTTTTTTAATTTCACTAGGCCGCCATTTTGTGTCGCTATATTGGATTTTTACCAAACTATAACCAGGGGATCCCCAGATGTATTTTAGATTTTGACCAAAATTTTAAGACAATCGAATAAATAGTCTTTAAGCCATGCCGCAAATAGTCTTTAAGCTATGCTATACAGACTGACAGACAGACCGACAGAATTAATAAAACCAATTTTGTGGCATCTAGGGACCCTAAAACGTAAGAATGTGCAAATCCGGAGAGGGTGATTTTTCTCGATTACAAACATTTTATTTGGCCTCCATCTTGTTCAGCCATCTTGAACCCTATGCCACAATTAGTTATGGCACCCAATTTGAAATCAATCCATTAGCAGTTTTTTCAAGTTGAATTGTTAAATATTTTATTAAACCGTCATTTTATATATATTTAATATTTTTGCAAAATTTGATGAGTAGTTTTCTACTAATAATTTTTTTAACATTTTACTAGGCCGCCATTTTGTTTCGTCATAACAGATTTTTACCAAAATGTTACCAGGTAATCCCCATATGACCCTTAATTTTTTATCAGAATTTTATGTCAATCGGTTAAGTAATTTTTAGTTATCCCGCGAACAGACAGACCGACGGAATTGAGAAAACATGTTTTTCGTCATCTAGGGCCCTGAAACGCGATCTGAAAAAATCTCTAACTAATGTAAAAAACTTAAAAACATTTCTAAATAATTCTCAAAAAAATGTAAAATAAGTAGGATAAATTCCCAATCAGTATTGAAATAGAATATTGTACAGGTCCTGATTGATTTAATGTGACGATGAGAATAGATGTGGTTTTTGTGTCATTTGATAAGAAAAAGGTAAAAAGACAAATATTAAAATTATTTTAGCACGGCTTTACTAATACTGCTCTACTATATTGTTTCTTCTTCAACAAAATTATATTTCCAGATTTAGAAAACTACATAACCGAGCCATGACCTATACTTTCTTGTTCAAGTGAAACATATGTTAACTACATGCAAAGAGAATTACAGTGGTTTCCAGTAGATCATTATTTCTGTTATCAGACATTAATTTTCTATATTTAAAATTAAGTCTGGTATTGCTTCTTCAAAATTTGCAATCGCATTTGTAAAAAACATGAATTCTAAAATTACCTTCTGTAAACCACGTTATAGTTTTTACATTCAGTCAGTTTTTAAGAAAAAAAACCTTAAATATCTGTATTTTTTAAGGGTTTCAACAAGTTTAAACCAATTGCCAAAAATACTTTACAAATAACTTTAAAAGACAATTTTCTGACTTCTGTCAACATTTGACGGAATTCAACAACTGTTGGATTAGTTGTTTGATTTACTTTTACTTTTTGATACATGTGTTATTATTATTGCTATATTTTAAAAGTTTTGTTTTGCTAATATCAATTTTTTTTGTTTTATATTAGTAACCGATTGGTATTTATGTAATTGCGTTTCGTTACAACATTTATGTAAGACCAAGCTATTATGTTTTTAGACATAGTGCTAATGTTCTAGTTGATGTTATTTACTTTTATTATGAACGCAAAGGGAAACTCCTATCATGGATAGCTTCAAAATGACAACGAAGAGTCATTATTGATTAGT
The DNA here is from genome assembly GCA_030620095.1 of Kuschelorhynchus macadamiae. Classification (NCBI taxonomy): domain Eukaryota; kingdom Metazoa; phylum Arthropoda; class Insecta; order Coleoptera; family Curculionidae; genus Kuschelorhynchus; species Kuschelorhynchus macadamiae. Next base: position 389,087 of record JAUTXW010004244.1, read on the forward strand.
GTGGTGTTTTTTTTATTATAGAGCTTGTAATTTTGAAGTTACTCATCTATTATTGCATTAGTCTATGGCTAAATAAATGAAATATACAAATTAGGATTCCCTATGTCAAATCATCGTACTATCTCTTTCACATTTCAAAGTCGTCGTATTTTTAAATTATGTTAAAGCAACAATAATAGGAAGTAGAAATGATAATAATATGGTAAATGGCTATTCTGAGTCATGTTGAACTTTTTAAAAATCGGACAGAAATATGATAATGTCTGATAAGTTATACTTGCATTGAAGGAAACGAGTTTCTTATGGAATACAAAGTACATATTTAAATTTTAAATAAACTGGTTAATAATATTTTACCGGCCTATTAGATGCGAGAAAAAACGTTTCATTTAATATCTTTTAAACACTCGACAGAAAGAAAAAACAAAAAAAATTAAAAAATATTCATAAATTTTCAAAAACTGTAACATAGGAAAATAGAAATTCCCAATAAACAGTCAGTATTTAAATAGAATAGATAGGGATATTTAAATAAAAGTGAACGTCTTTCTTTATAAAGATTTGTGGATTTTTACGAATCATTCATGAATATTATCAACGAAACAACTGAGCTTCAAATAAAACAGATATAGTATAAAAGATCGATTTTATTGCTTATCTTAAATTTGATGATATGGTTTTTACAGCATTTTTGGATTCTAGGAAAAGTTCTAGATGTATTTTGTATAACATAGTTTCACATACGTATCTGTTGTGTTTGGAAAATATATCCTAAATCAACTTTTCAGTACGACTGTTTTAAGGTTTAAAAAGCCATTGCAAATCGATTAAAATAAATAATTACATTAACATTTAAATATAAACATCTATTGTGCCTAAGCAGTGCCGTAGTAATAGTACGATATTACATATTCCATATTCTTGTAATGATTGTTCAGAAAAAAGTCTTATACTGGACAGGCATTTCTGTTCAAAATCTAGTTTTCGATAGACTTTTTTGTGCAAACTCTTTTATTATTTTGGTCAAATTTAACGAACGAGCCACTCCTCAATTGGTATGCAAATGATGATAGTCGATCCTGATCCATAGTATTTCTCTGATAAGTTTTTATTAATTTAAGTAGAAATAACCGTTACCGGTATTGTTAAAAACAAATAACATACAGTACTAAAGCAGGGCCATACAAAAGGGGCGCCAAACCGGAGGTTTGAAGCTGCGTTAGGAAAAAATAAAAAGAACATTTACTTTTATACAACTCGAATTTTTGATTTTTAAACAATTTGCAACGAATAAGGCACTAACAATTTCCTACTAAAGAAAATGAGATTCGATCCACCTAATATTAATCCAATATTATCAATTAAGTCATTAATTATTATCCTTAATATCAAAGAGGATTGGTGTAGAAATTTACAATATTAAAAAACGGTAAAATCCTTTACCCGGAACTTCCCTCGATATGAACCTTTTCTTTTATTAGGATTAGTGAAGTATGACTTAATTTAGTTCGGTCCATAGTCATTTAGTAACACAAGTATAATGTCTTTTCAAAATTGTTATTGAACGTCATTTTATTGTACCATATTTGCTATGTAGCATGTACCTATGAATATTTTACCTATTTCTACTTATGCCACACTTGATAATGTAAAATTAATTAAAAAAGAAATTTTTTATTTCCTTTTTTAAAAAATTTCGTTAGACCGCCATTTGGTTCCGTTATGATTAATTTATAATAAATTTTTATCAGTGTACCAAAATATCTTATCTATTTCTTGTTAAAACATTAAAATCCATTGAATAAGAGGTTTTTTTACTTCATCTTTTAAACAGTTTATTTCGCTGCCATTTTATTCCTCCATCGTGAGATCGTACTACAATTTTTAACAGTTTTATTGTTATATCACACTTAATTCTTTGATGAAATTTGAAATAACACTAATAAGTAGTATGTTCAGGCTTTATTAGGTGATTTTATTGTGCCGTCTTGGATTCGTACCAAAACGTTCTCAGTTCATTCTGATATTAAATTTTGTGCAACATTTGAGCTAAACCGGAATATTAGGCCTCTATTTTATTCCACTATATTGGATTTTTATATTTTTATCATATTTATTAAGTATTACCAGGTCATCCCCAATATGACCCAAACTTTCGACGAAAATTTGAAGTCAATCTGGTAAGTTTTCCAGCTATGTCACGAACTGACAGACAGATAGACAGACAGACTGATGAAATTGAGAAACATATTTTTTGTCATCTATGGATACTAGAAGTGAAGATTCCGAGAGTGTTTATTTTGCCGCCTTTTTATTGCGCCATCTTGAATTCGTACCACGATTTTATTAGTATTTCTATATCACACTTAATTCTTGCAAAAAAATTGAAATAATTCTAATAAGCAGTTTTATCAGCCTAATTTTTAAAACATTTTATTATGTCGCCATTTTGATTCACCATTTTGGATTCATACTAAAATTTTACCAGTTCATTCCTACATAAAACTTGATTTTTTGGTGTAAAATTTCAGGTAGATTGGATAAGTAGTTTTTTAGTAATCATTTTTGTAGCAATTCACTAGGCCACAATTTTATTTCGCCATATTGAATTGGTACCAAAATTTCAGGTAAATTGCATAATCAGTTTTTTTAGTAATAATTGGTTTTAACATTTCACTAGGCCGTCAATTGACTTTCTGTAAAAAAAATGATACGCCAATTATTAAAACTACTGGCTTTATCGTTTAGGGCAAGTAAAAATGCACCAAAAAAAATCTCTTAGTATTTTGTGATCTATAAGTCGTTTTCGAGAAAAAAAAACAAATTCAAATTGGTTCATGCCTCTGGTACCTGTGATCAAGTTTCAGTTAAGTCAGAACTACTCAAAACTCTACAAAAGTGATTTTTTGGATCATTTCAAGAAAAAAAGTTTTATTACATATATATCTGCAAATCCCCCATTTTTAATTTTTTTCTTTTATTCCCCATTTAGTGGCCTTACTTGCCTCACCTCTAAATTCATTAAAGTTGTTTCGTTGTGTCAGTATTTGATTCCGGGCATTTTAAAGTAATCTCCTCAATTCAAGAATATTTTGTTCGTTCTGAAGCATTTTTGAGACACGTTAATATTATTTAATATTTTTTTCTCCAATACTATTAAAAAACAGTTTCAAATTCTTTTAGTTTGGATATGTAGTTTTTTTACATCATTAATCTCTGAACGATTTGGAGAAGTTAAGATTAACTTTGATAACGCTTTCATTACTTTCGTATACCGAAACCCAAGAGCATCATGCCGTGATGACCACCATGTTGGATTAAGACTTTTTAGGACGATTCTGTAAATAAACTAAGCAGGTGCCACCGCTTTATGCTATGAGCAAAAAGAAAACATAAATCTGTTGTTCAACGTCATAAAAATGTCTGATAACTTCGACATTTGTACAACACCTCCGATTGCACAAAACTTAATTGCTGTTTAGAATATTTAATCGAGCTTTCGGATTTGACAAGCTGCTTGCAGACATCTAGGAACTGGCTGTCAAATTTGACATTCCTTTAAACCATCTAAGCTTTAATAATTGAGCTTTCTGCAACCGGCCAAGGAGTCATTTAATACCATATTAATAACTATGGCCAGCATAATGAACATAGGGCGCATTTTGAATCAAATCTGCTATAACGGCTAGAACGCCATTCGTATTAGCAGCACCATCGTAATCTGGTCACAATGATGTTAAAAGTCAAACTATGTCGTCGCCACACGCTATTTATTTGTGTTTACCTAGTTTCTGTAATGTATATTACATAGTGTATGATTTCTTCCTATTCTTATATTTTTATTATTTATCGTTGAAAAATTATCTTAAAATATTATTACCTATTACCTATTTTCTATCTTTTTAGACAAGATAACATTATGTTTACTTTTCTCTAATCATTTTAAGTATAATTATTTTTTTAACTAATTCGGATAAAATGGACCAAGAAACATAAATGTTACAACTATTTATATAATTTTTTATTCTTACCTTTATCATTAGAATCAGAACCCGAACACAGTAGTAAATTAATGCATTTATTTACATCTTTGTTAGCGTTAGTAGTAACATTACTTTCAGAAGGGTATCTTGTCGAAACAGTTTTAAAAATTATCTAGTTTTGGCAATGTACTACTAATTTTTCTCCGCTTCCTCTTTTTTCGTTCTTCTTGAACACCAAACTAGGGTCTGTATGATCCACTCATCTTACTATAAGTTAATAAAATCAAATCAGTCACAACACTGTAGAACTCTTTCGTATATTGCTTTTTGATTTTATCAATGACCACGCAAGATTTACTATTTTATTACTAAATACAACGCGACGCGCCTTTTCATAAGCAATTAATTATCTGGGTTTCACAGAAACGTTTTCACACAAACGATACGACTTGTGGCTATGTGGAGGCAATATTGCCAGTAGTACCAATATAAGTACAGCGTTGTCAATGTAATCAGCTATTTGGATTTCGGAATATATTATTTCTATGGATTACTTATTACAGCCAATGTACAAAAATAAAATAAAACTACTGTGGATAACCAATTTCCACTCCGGGTCCCTAATAAACGACCCGGTCTCCAGGGGCTGTTCTGGACTTTATATGAAGCAATAGAAATTTTCTAGCTGTCAGTGTCATTCAGTGTTCAGATCTCGTGGAGTAAAGATCCCTGAAGATGCCTCGTGCAATCGAAGGCGAAACGTCGGATAGTAATCCAATTTGACACGGTCTAATCCCAAGAACCACGATTTCTTCACAGATGTGTGTTGCAAACAAGATGCTTGCTGACAGAACGAAAGTTTTCACGGCTGTGATCAATTAAGAAATCATGGTTCTTGGGATTAGGCCGTATCAAAATGAAATCAATTTCCGACGTTTCGTCGTTTCGCCTTCGATTGCACCAGGCATCTTCAGGGAGGATGAGTTCGGAGAGTCCCAGGCCGACTATTTATAATCCACTTGTGTTCACCAAACCGTGACCCGTAACGATTGGTTTCCACGTAAGATGCAGACTGGAGCCCGCATCGCTATTAAAATTGTAAGGATGCTTATAAATTTCAATATTCTCTAATTTTCCTATAGAATCCCGAAACCGATTCAAGAACTTCGGTTTATTTTACATTTATGACGTGTCGAGAGGAATGTTGGTGTTCAGATACAGCATATTGTACAATTTTGAAAAATTGCTTCTTTCTAATACATCGTTCATATTCCTTAAGGCTAGTCAATATAGATCGTCCAGTTTCTCCAATATAGACATCACCACAGTGGAATAAAATTAGTATATTTTCTTGTTGACCGCCTAATATCCTCAGTGCAATATCTATTCCTTCTTTTTAAAGCTTGAGTGCGTTTCTCTGTTTCCAATTATAAAGAATTTTGGTTATAAATCGAGGGCTCTGTAAACTAAAGAATTAATAACTCATGGCTTCTGTGCTTGAATTTAGGTATCTCTTCGTATGCGTTGGTTTTCTATATGCATACATAATCTGTATAACCATCCCCCTCCCTTTGTATGGCATACCTTTATATGGTATATACGTAACGTCCTCTGAACTGTTCCATAAGTCAACATTTTATTTTTTCTTTCATATATTAAATACTGCTCACAATCGGGAATTGAACGTCTTTGATTCTCTTGGGAGAGCAGCAAAATTGCTTTCTTCATTTATTTCCCTCCTTCTTTCATTGTCTAGAATTCATCTTTCTTCTGGTCTTCTATTTATTTCTATTATGTTGTTTAATGATAATACTTTTTTCTACCGCTTTTGAGCCTCGTTCACGTTACTGTTATTTCTTAAATAACATTTTACCGTTTTTTATATCTCATTAACGGAATAACTCATTTTACATAAAAATAAAATATAAATTAATTTGGCTGAAATACCTAAAGTTACAAAAGGTAATATGTTGGGAAACTGAGCACATGAATCAAGAGAAATACATTTTAAATTCAATATTTCAAAAACAACTGTAAAATCCCATAGCCTATGTTAAACAAAGTAAATCTACAACTTTTCGTAGAATCTAAAAATGAGATAAAAACCATACCAATCAATTTATAATAAACTAGAAAATCGATATTTTATAATTTATCTTTTTTATTTGATGCTGACTCAGTTGTTTGGCTGATGATTATGAATGATCCATAAAAATCCACAAAACTTTCATTTTTAACATTGTCTTCCATCTTTGTAAAGAAAGAAGTTGTAAGGACTGTTAACGTTTATTTGGAAATCAAATAAAAGTCCTAATTAACATTACGATGTGATAATGCGAATATGACGACACTGTTTTTTTAGGTCATTCGATAACAGAAAGGTAGAAAGCTTGACTTGGCAAATTTTTAAGCACGACTTATTTCTCTCCTCAAGAAAAATGAAAGCTTTATTTTGAATAGAAAATATTTCTAAAATCTCTATGTGTCAGTTATTATCTAAATTCACTATATGGAAATGCTTTTGCTTGCTAATTAGAATGTTTTTTTTTATGTAATGAACTTAGAATAAACTACACATTTTAAAATTAATATAATATATATTATAATAATGTATACAAACGTGCTTTCCCAGATTGTCGCTTTTGACACTTGGAAAATATAGAACGAAAGAACCATGTATGTACAACAATTTTAAATTTTATTAATCGCTAAGCATGCAATTAAGATGAGACTATGCTTCGTATATTTTGTTCAATAAACATACATTGTTAATTTAAAAAGTTATAGGGGGCGTTAAAAATATTTCAAATTCAGTTTGGTTTTCCTACCTACAAATAAAGATAATATAATATTCACCACTCTTCAAGCTGTTACAAAAATTATAAAAAATAATGTATTTAATAATACGTAAGCTAGTAAGATAGAAATACCTGTATATGAATATGCATTCTATATTAAAACGCTGTTGCAATCTGAGATTGTAGAAATCCTTAGCCTTAGGATAGTAATGTCAATTTACTATAAATGAAGTAATGAAATATTTAAAGAAATAAATAATCTGCTACCTAACCAAGCTGAACAATATCTACATTAGTAAGAAATACCTTGGGATTTCAGTTGATAACTGAATGTGTCCATCTACTAAATATTATTTATACTAATTTTATTTAGGAGTGCGTTAAAACCTCAATTCTTACAGTAACACTACATTCGTATATTTCTACGGATGGAAAACGCGTCGACTTTTCAGAGAGAAGTATTGTAATCGTGAAAAAAACAGCCTCCGAGATTTTTTCAGATCTTTACTTTTTAGAGTCCCTTGACCGGGAAAAACATGTTCTCCCATTCCTGTCGGCCTATCCGCCTGTATGCAGCGTAGCACAAAAACTACTTATCCGATTAATTACAAATTTTGGTCAGAAATCAAGAGTCATACAGGAATAAAACGGTTACATTTTGGTAAAAATCCAATGTAGTGGAACAAAATGATGGCGTCACAAAATATAAAAAAAAAATATTATTTAGAAACTATTTTTCCGATGAAATTTGCCCAAAAGTAAAGTGTAATATAGGGATAAACTCGTAAATGTTCTATGTGAATTCATCAGGGTGAAACAAAACGACTGACTGCATAGTGAAAGACTTAAAAATGTCAAATGTGAAACAAAGAGAGACTGTTGAATTTTTAGTGAAAATCCAATATAGCAAGAGAAAATGCCTTTCAGGAATAAAAAACTTCTTTTTATGGAGGAAAATAATAAAGGACATAATTTATTTTTTTATATGCGAAAGAAATAAAGGTATGAAAAATAAATGGTGATAATAATAATAACAATAATAAATATACTAAAAACTAAAAAAAATAAATAAATTACAGTTTATAGGATTGGTATAACCCTATTACCAAATAATTATTTGCATATATAGGCTGTGTTATACGTACGTAGTGAAATTCTATACGAGGGAAGTTGTGGGTAAAGGCGAATTTACTGATTGTTAAGATTATCGGAAAATCAGTATCTTTTATATCATATTTCTTTTTGTTTCAAAAAAAGTTTATTTTTTTTTAACTGAACAACTATAGACTTTCCGAAATTCTATTATACAGTTTCGTAATTTTTATTTTAACATTTTTTATTTTCAAAAAATCAACGGTTTTTATTATACGAACACACGTTTTTTAAGATTGTATCAGGATCATTCGTTAGACTAATGGCGTTTCTGTCGGTGACTCACATCGATGTGTTAATTTCACCCCGATATCCTCTTAAATTAGATTTTTTCACTTCATAAATTATGTCGAGCACAATAAATCTCTCATCAGGATTCCACCAAATCGGGATGCTTCCAAATTCTATTTAAAAAACCGCCTTTAACCTACAAAATGGTCATTACCCATTTCAGTGCGTCATGGCCGTATTTCAAGGCTCTCAAGGTAAAATCTGTTTCGTCTATATTGACGACACAATAATTTACGCAACATACCTTGTAGAGCACATACAAAATCTAAAACTAATATTCCAAAGAGTGATAGAAAATCCAATGAGATTACACAGAGTTCCTCCAAAAGTCCCTTGAATTCTTAGTCATGACATCATACCAGAAGGAATTAAACCAAATCCCCGAAAAATAGAGGCAATAAAGAAATTCCCAATTCCGAAAAAACCCAAAGCAGATAAAATCTTTCTTAGGTCTTATTGTATATTATCAGAAAGTCATAAAAAGTTTTGCAAAACTCACTAAACCGATGACAAATTCTTTAAAAACAATAAGTAATTCATACAGCTGAATTTGTCAAAAGTTTCTCGCAATGCAAAGAACTTTTTATGAACGACCCAATACTCCAACACCCCGATTTTTCAAAAACCGTTCCTTCAAATGCAATTGTTAAACAAATGAGAAAAAGCTATTAGCTATAGTATGGGCAACAAAGTATTTTCGAACTTTCTTGTTCGGTGTTAAATTTAAAATTTAAACATCTAAAGCCCCCTTGTGAAAAGAGCCCTGTCAAAGGTTTTAAAACAAGTCTTGATTCTTCAGAAAAATCTGCAAGCATCCTTAGGAATGAACCCCTTCAAGATCAGAATGATAATCAAACTGTACATACCACCGAAGAAAATCAAATTTTAGGAGCACTCTATACTATAAAACAACTTAATACTTTTAAAAACCAAATCATTTTCCGATACTCTAATAACAATTCTTATAAGATAAAAATGCAACATCCAAAGGATAGAATATTTTTCTACAAAACCCCCCTGAAGGGATAATACTATAATCAATAAAAGAAAATATGCCCACAGGTAATTACTGTACGCATTTTAAACTCTCGAACCCATAATACTAAGAACATTTAAAAAAGTCAGTAAGTCTAGTTCTTTTCAATTAAAAATAAGTAATACTCTTATTGAGGACATAACCGAGGACAAACAAACTCATAAGATACAAATGTTTCACGAGACAAAAATACCCGACCGAGGTTTTACCGAAAACATTATATTATTAAAAAGAAATTACTATTGGCCAAATATGGAAAAAGACGTACAAGATTACGTCAATACAAGTGAGATTTACCAACAATTCAAATATAGAAGACAACCAAATAAAATTAAATTAAAACCAATCCCGATCGGCAATGAACCTTTTAACCACCTTTACACTGATGTTTACCAATTTGATAAACACAAATGTGCTTAACATTAATTAACAGCTTTTCAAAGATTCCTGGTAGATTAATTGAATATATTAAATACTACGGTATGTCAGGAAAAAATAACAACACCTCATTTAAAAACGCATTAATTCAAAATGTTTGTAAGTTACATCAGATTTAGTTACATTTTATTACTCCCCGTAATCTGAATTCAAATAGCCTGTACAACAGAACGTTTCCATTCAACACTCAGAGAAACGATACTTCCCTTTCTAGAGAAAAACCCTAAAGAGCCTTTAGAAAAATGTCACTTGCAATCCTTTACTATAACAATTCAGTTCCTTTGATAACCAAATACACGCCTTTTCAAATAATCGAAGGAAAATTAGATTGTAAAAATCTCCTTGAACTTTCAGAATACCGTAAAAATATAGAATCACAATATAAAACTCTACAAAAAGGTAATGAAAATTTAGGCGATCCCCCAGAAATCGAAGTATCTAAACCCATGTATAACACCAACGCCCTCGTAACTCTTCGCAAAAAAAGGAAAACTTTAATGAAAAAACACCCATTCTTAAGAAACAAAGAAAGCTGAAAAATGGTAACCTTGTTTCAGACGATGTTTAAGTTCCGATATAGCTGAGCTTTGGAACCCCTTATTACCTACTTCTTTTAGAAATACTTATTTATTTAATTAATAACTTACTTACTTACTTACTTACTTAACGGCTTTTATTTAAATAATTTTTTACAATGGTGTGGTATAGTACAAGATGATATAGATGTAAATGGCGAAGTTTAGCCTAAGGCTACTCTTACACTTAACCATGTTACTAGTAAAAATTATTAATAGTAAATTTACCTAAAATAACAAAATTATCTATAATAATAAAAAATAACAATATAAATAATGTAAAATAAATTATATTATATATGTATATATACATACACACACACACATACATACCATACCATACTGTAAATATTACAATAATTATAAAAAAATGGAAAATTCACTAACAATGATTCAAAACGCCATTGTACATGACCTCAAACATGACGCATTATTATTCACGTTTCAAAGCAAATTAAATCAAAAGCTTATATTTATATGACCAACAAAATTCAACAATCTCTTTATTTAGAGAGAAAAGACAAAAACGTGATTAAATTGATTATAGATAATACACAAAAATGGTTATTCGGAACCTTAGACGCCGATGATGAATTAAAATACGATAATTATATACTTATCCTTAATTATTATTCGCATCCCATGAGAATATTACCAAATTTGACAACATGGTTAATTTAAAAATGTGTTTAGATTATTTATTGCGTTTAGATTGACAAACAAAAATATTTTTTGGCTTTTTCGCAACTGAAAAAAAATATTTAACTTCAAATTAATTGAAGCAAATATTTAATAAAATTACATATCTCAACATGTAGACTAGTCTGTCTGCGGAATGTTTCGTTATATATATGTATCGAAACATTCCGTAGACAGACTAGTCTACATGTTGAGATATGTAATTTTATTAAATATTTCCTTCAATTAATTTAAAGTTAAATATTTTTATTCAGTTGCGAAAAAGCCAAAAAAGATTTTTGTTTGTCAACATGGTTAATTATTATGAAATCATGACAACTCAAGTATTAATACAAATTATTTACAAAGTGTTCCAGGATTAAAACCAGTCATCTCTGCAAATTAGACAATTTGACAAAGGACGAATCCTGCACAACACAAACCCACTAGCAAAAGCCAGGAGCGGGTGTCCCACTCCCGAAATAACGTTTTCTACCAGTACTATCAAAAAAGTACAAGACAATACCGTGTTAGTTATTCCTGACAATCCTATTTTAGTGACAAGTCAGTGCAATTTTTTAACTAACTAAACTCCTTTTTTGATATATTTTGATGAATGTAAAGTAGAAATTAATAACTTTCATTTAAAAAAGATGTAAACGAAATTGTTAATTTTCAGTTAAAACTACCAGTGCTAGTTTATTTTAACTTTTACTTCTAAAAAAGCACTCATTCTAAAAGAAGTAGACCATTATGTAACAGGCTCAGCGGAACTAAAAATTCTATCACGATCAGATCATGGTTAGACAAATAACAATAACTTTAGTTATAATAACACTTCCAAGAAAATTCCTGCTAGAGGTATTAAACTCCATAATATAAAAGGTTCAGAAAACAGTGATAAACCCTTACTTTATTTCATTTTCTTGAAGAACAATTTACAGTTAATACATCAACATACACCAAGAACATTTTTATCGACGTTTCGTACTGTTATATTCATGTTCATGTTTCCTTTTTCTAGTACGGCTCTGTATCATAACAAACGAAATTAGAATTAAATACCTACTAATATTTTTAAGCACTCTTGGTGTTATTTTATCACGTGCCAACTGAATTCTTAGCTTAAGATCATCCAAATTTTCAGAAGTCGTTAAATATACCAAGTCTTTTATGTCACCCCATATGGAAAAATCCATTGGAGTTAGGTCTGAGAAACGAGGTGGCCAATTAATAGGGCCGTTATTATCAATCCAGTGGTTAGGTTTAAAATTATTAAGGAATCGGGTACAGCGACGGTAACGATAGTGCTCCATCTTGTTGCAAAAACTCAAAAATTTATGCACAGTCAACGCCAGGTGATCTAACATTTCTTGGAAGTCAATTGTCAAAAAATTCAAGTACACGTCACCAGTTAAATGATCCTCAAAGAAGTACGGACCCACAACTTTAGAATCCAAAATTCCCAACCAAACGTTAATCCCGAAACTTTCTTGAAAAAAAATGTTGGTTTCCCTGTGTCCAGCGGTAAACCACCCATTATTACAAAATCGGCTCTTGTCTGACCAGAGTATTTTCTTACAAATATCAGAATCAAGCCTATCTTTTTGGAGAATCCATCTACAGAAAATTCGCCTTTTACGGAAATCTGTTAGCCTTAGATGTTGCACTTTTCGGCAACTATAGTTTCTAAAGTTGTATCGAGGGAAAATCTTTTTGGACGAATAATTGTTAACAACGGTTTCTTTCTCAATTCCTCGCAGGGATACCTCTTGATTCTCATGATTTTTATAATTTACGAATGCTGAAACCATATTCACATTAAAAGGCGACAATTTTTACACCAAAAAGAACTTACCTAATACATTTACTTCACCAACTCCTCTCTGGACTGTTACAATTGGAGTATGGCTTTGCTTTTTATGAAAAGATCCATGTTGTCATAAATTTCTTTCTAGTCTACCGAAAATGCGAACACTGGGAACGGCTCTTTCGGGATACATATGATGGTATAGTTGAGCTGAATTATCTACGTTACGCATGGATCTCGCATAAACAAACAGCATATCTACTTTCTCGTCATTTGAATAATCCATATTATTTCAATTATTCAACAGACCAATAATTATCACCAAATTAAAATAATTTGACAAATGTATTATTTGACGATTATTTCGTTTGTGATGAACCCTAAAAAATTTTAATTGTATTTTACGAGATCCATATTATTAAACAAAGATATTTATGAAGAAGCCCATTCTTTCAGTGAAAATCCGGAGCCGTACTAGAAAAAGGAAACATGATGATGAATATAACAGTATGAAACGCCGGTAAAAATGTTGTTGGTATATATTGATGTATTAACTGTAAATGGTTCTTCATGAAAATGAAATTAAAAATGCAGGTCCTTATTTTAAAAAAAATTGATGGTGGTGGCCACTGGCCGGTAGACAAAACGTCGGATTGAAAATCTGAGGGCGCCATTTTGTAGTAGTATATATATATATATATATATATATATATATATATATATATATATATATATATATATATATATATATATATATATATATATATATATATATATATATATATATATATATATATATATATATATATTATTACTGACAGCTTGCAGCTAAGAAGTTCTGGAGGATCTGTATCATAATACGTATATCATGTTGAATTCAAATATCTGTTTAAAAATTAATATCAAACTATTAATTTAAGAATACATGGACTTTCACCCCAGGATAAATCAAACAGAAACACGCTTTTGTCATTTTATAGTAAAAATAAATAAACAAACCAGATCAAATCAACTAACACAAAACACAAACCATATGACGGTACTCTAAAAACTGGATTAATGTAGCCTCATTACGTCGATACTGTTTTAATGTTATACAGTTTCGTCAAGAACAGTGATTTATTCGCCCGAAGTAAAACTATAACATTTCATAAAGAATTATTTAATTTGTTGCAAGCTGGAAGGCCCACAATATGAGTTAAGAAGGCCTTTAAAACCACTTGTTCGCTAACGCAACACGAGTGTCATATGGTACTCAGCTGAATTATTTCATAATATAATTCCTAATTGTCATCAGGTTGACATTTTATGTGTTAAGAGTGCGTACAAATAAATAATCGAATCTATATGGCGTAATGTAAGGAATTTAATTCTCTAAGTTCTTGTTTATGCTTTTTTTCTTAAAACCGACCATTTAGGCAGCTTTTCGAGCAAATGTGCTGGGTCCGCACTTTTTATCATTTTCAGTTTTTTATAACTTTCCTGATAGTGAGGCCATCTGACGGAACTTTTCTTGAAAAAGAAACTGCTTTTCTCCTCGGATTTTTTTGTATAAATTTGTTGGTGCAGAAGGCAACGCTGAGTTTTGCATCGCACAACAGAAGCCATTTTTTTCGTTTTTACATTTTCTACAAAACTGCGCTGGTTGCAGAGGTTTATGTCTAATACATTACTTACAAAACAACAAAAACCATTTACTGCGATTTAATTTGAAAATTGAACAGTCTGTAGTCTTTGTGCAAACCGGCCAAACTGAAAGTTTTATTTTTTCAAATGTAGATATTTTTTTTTAAAACGGCACTAAAAAATATTTCTTAAATGAGAAATTTTATTTGAATTCTTAATTTAAAAAAATAAAAATGTTTTTGTTTGTTTTTTGTTTTAAATATCTATTTTTTTTTATTAAATAGAGGGAATTATTAATTAATAAAATATATTTATTAAATTGTTAAATAATATTTTTTCAGTAAACATGATTATTATGGTTTAAATGTGAAATAATTTTTATTCTATTATAATTATTTTAAATAAAGTTTTTTTTTTATTTAGAATTAAGCTTTTGAACATTTTGAGTATAATCATATTCTTAATATTTAATTATGAAAATAAATATTTAAAACATAAAAAAGCAAATTTTTTTATAAGATCTAACAATTTAAAAAATATTTTTAATGCGATTTTGAATTTAAAAAATAAAACATTCGGTTTAGCTGGCTTGTGGTGGGGCAGTGACACTCCCGTAAGGGTTGGGTGGGGCATAAGATAACAACTAACTCACACTAGACCTTTGTTAATCTTAGTGATGAATTACTTTCCAGGATGAGGCAGTGAAATTCCCGGGTGGTAGGGGAGCGGGATGAAGTAACCTTTCCGGGGAGCAACTGCAATGCAAACACTTAGGATTCATATCCTTTGTGAACCCACCAACAGTTTACACAAAAAAAACTCGAGGGGGAAGAGCAGTTCCTTTCTTACGAAAATCTCCGATAGATTAACTCCACTATAATGATTGAGTAAAATATTTTTTAATATTAATGTTCTTTGCGTTCCAAATGGCATCCTTTGCGCAGTTTGTTCGTAGTTTTATGGATATTACCTGGAAAACTATCTATATTAAATGATATACAGAGTGATATAGAAAAGTATGGTGGGCCCAAGCTATATATTTTTTAAGTCAATCTCCATATATGGAAATTGCTTAAGTGTTCGAATCTGCTAAAAATGTTATCCATATTTCATATAACAGCAGAATGTGCACTTATATGTGGTTAATTTATGTCCAATACCCTAGAGTTTATATAAACAAAGGACCGCAAACGCTGCGCTCTCGAGATACAGGTTGTTAACATGTTAATTTTTAATTTTTTTGCCTTATCAATGCTGCGCCAATCCAAGTTGACATCTCATGCAAATATTGATGTGTAATTATTCAAAATACAAAAAAAAAGAAAACAACTATTACTCGTTCATGAAATTCGATGACTAAAAAAAGTCCTCACTTTTTGTGAGTGTTTCTTTTATACCTATTTGATTTAAATATGTGCATTTAAGATTTAGCACAGTCGTGTGCTACACGATTTTACACATAAGGACGGCGCGGGACTGCGCCTTGGGTAAATTTTATTTAAAAATCTCTAGAAACGTACGAAGTGTATAAAATAAACGAAAGAAAATATTAGCATTTTAACACCCTTTATCTTGAAAACAAACCGATGGCGCACACCTTTTTATACCAGTTCATATATTTATTAAATAATCCCCTCCCAAAATTAAAAGATTAATTAATTTACGTCTTGTATATTCATAATGATAGTCTATTAAAAAAAGGGTTGTGGCTACATCTCAACTGCAAATTTGTGTACCAATAATTCAAAAACAAGTAAACTTTGACGTGTGGCATAAAATATACAATATGTCAAGTATCTTGGCAGATTCGAAAAATGAAAAAATACATAAGTATTTTATTTAAAAAATGTAATTTGGGCCCGTCATGCTTTTTTAGCACCGTCTGCATTAAAATATTAGGAAATAAAAAAAACTATTTTATATATATATATATATATATATATATATATATATATATATATACATATATTAAATATGAACACGATAACTGGATCACGAAGTAAACTGCAGGCCATAAGTAATAAGTAGTGCATAAAGAATTTTTTTATCAGAGTTTAAAAGTGGATATTTTAATTGCGAAACGCGGTTTTTTGTGTTTATTTGGCCGATCTGTTGGGTATGTGTTTCTACTTGCGTGAATGCATATGCGCGTACAAAATAGTACTTACAGGGCGGAAAATAAAACCCCTACATTTTCGCAAAAGTTTAATAACCCCTAAAATTCTCAAATTTTCTTTTTATTTTTTCTTCTAATCAAAATGATCTTTGACAAAATTTTAAAAAAATCTAGCGATTTTAGATATATTATTTGCTATGATGGAGCATTAACTTAGTTAAGTTACAGGTAGTTACCTGTATACGAAAGAAATCTTTGTCACCTAATTTATGATCCGTTTTTATATCGTTATCATTAATATTAAGGAGTTTGAATACAGGGTGTGACAAAAGTTTGGAGTTATGTCAGACGTAAGATAATTACGATATTCCAGCTATGATAAAACTTTTATGAACTTGGTCATTTTTGCCGAAATGGTTTCATTATTTTTACTCTAGCCGTTTTATTCGTATTGATTGGAATAGGTTATTCCTTTTTAATTCCAAAATAGTTATACAGGGTATTTTTTAATTGATGGCTAAAATGGCAAGAAGTAATTTCTTAGGTCATTTTAGTGCTAAACGTTCATATGAATTAAAGTTTTATTTTTTTTTAGTTTTTTAATTAACCTCGTATATTTCTAGACACAAATTATTCAAATTTGATACACTGCATGCTGTGAGCAATGCCTTCAAAATGGTTATAATACATTTTAGAAAAATCTACAACCCAACGCCGTTTGCCCCTCTGAAATTTACTACTGGCCATTTATACAAGTTTAAATTCCTTATCGTGTTCTTCAATTGTTTATACTCTTAAATTTTTTCGATATGTGATACCGTTTAATAATTATTTAGCAATGTGTCCATTGGTGCCTACCTAATTTTAAGGTCATAATGCATTAACATTACAGTTTTACTATTTTTTCCATGTTCCATATGCCATAACTATATATGAATGGACAGTTCACTAAACAAGTTTTAAACGGTACATAATATCGAAAAAATCTAGGAGACAATGTATCAACTTTGAATGATTTATCTCGAAAAATGTACGAGGTTCATATAAAAAAACTTTAACACTCTGTATCTCAAAAACGAAGACTTTGCGGACACATCTTTATCTGAACTTTTAGCCCTAAAATGAGTTAAAAAATTACGCTCTACATTATCAATCATCAAATAAAAATGAATAGGATATTCAAGACTAATAGAACGGCTTGAGTAAAAATAAAAAAAATCGTTTCGGGAAAAAAGTCCATAATTAACAAAAGTTTTCTCACAGCTTGTATATCATAATTATCTTACGCCTGACATAACTCCAAATGCGAAATATAGTAAAATTTATATAATACATCAAGTTAACGTTGGTAAACTTTTGTCACATATTGTATCCAAACTTCTTAATACTAATGATAACAGTATAACTACTGATAATAAATTAGGTCATAAAGATTTGCTTTCTACACTTAAGGCCGTTTTACATGCTGCAATTCTTCTTTGCAATTTGCAATAGTCTTGAACAAAGGCATGCGCAGTTTGACAAAAGGTGCAAATGTCTTACCACTGCGCATGCTTTTGTTCAAGACTATTGCATATTGCAAGAAAAACTGCAGCATGTAAAACGGCCTTTAACGCTCCACTTGTATGAATATGTCAACATTTTCAAGGAAACACTGTATATTTATTGCAAGCAAAAGAAAATATCAAAATTCGCTAGAAATTGATTTATTTTTTGTATTTTAGTCAAAGATCATTTTGGTTAGAAGCAAAAAAGAAAAAAAACGTTTATTGGGAATATTGGACGATAACAAACTTTTGCAAAAATGCAGGGGTTTTATTTAACTCTAGGTATGGCCAAACGAACACCAAAAACCGCATCTCGATATCGCATTTCGCAACTGAAATATCCGTCTCTAGATGTTGATAAAAATCTTGATGCACTATTTATGGTCAGCAGTTTATATGTTGAATCCTTCACAGGCTTTTAATAAAACTTTTTCTCCCTTGTTAAAGTTTGATATTTTTTTAAATATCATTTTTATTATTTTGTATTGTACAGAGTTGCATTAAAGAGAATAAAAAGTGTTTGGGTTCCGCGCTATTAAATTCTTTGCAAAGAAATTAATACTTCGAAAAGCAAGTTTTTTGCAATAACGAAAGGCATGTTAACGAACTAACTTTAATCCATCTTCAGTCTTTTTAGGATATCCTTAGGCAGAGTCGGACTCGACAAGCTAGCATTCCTATCAGAAGTACAACTAAAATGATAGAATCTGGACCCATAAAATAAAAAACAGGCATAATTGTTAAATAACTTTAAAAAATGAATGGGTTTATCACCAAACTCAAATACCCAGAATGAAGAATTTCAGTTTAAATTGAAAGTGATCAAATTCCTAAAATGGGCTCAGTTCTAAGAAGTATTGGCTGATAGCTAATCAAAATGTTGATTAGGGAACAATAAAACTATATAATCAATTCAAAATAATCTTATCAACAAATATTTCAGATACTATGGTCGACTTCATAAGCCTAATTACTTTAATTGGCTTAAGTAATAGAAAGGTTTATTGTTAATATATAGACTTACTAATTAGTAGCGAATAGTGAAAGGTTCATATTTAATGTACTTTTAAAAATTAAGGCTTGAACAAAGAAAGAATACGGGGCATTTATAGTTGGGGTAAAAGTATGAATGCGAACAAAGACTTATATTTCCCTAAATGGACACAATAAAGATTTAAGTTCGACAAGGTGCAGTCATTCATCGCATCTGCACAAAAGGAATACAATCGCCCACAATATGGCAATTCTCAAGGGAAAAAAGCTTCTCTATGCATTTGGTTGATCGATCAGACCAGTTGAGCTTTAATCTGATGTGTATTTCTGTATTTTTTATTTGAAATAAGATGCAAATCACTGGATGGAGATGGCACTGCAGGTGTAGACAGTGAAGAGTGGCAAGTTTAAATGAGAGAAGTACTTTTCAGCTCGACGAAAAAAAAACTTAGATTTAATAGATGCTGTAGTTACTGATACACTATATTTATGCCACTGTAGATCCTATCAATATCGGCGAAAATAAATCAATGTTTGAACACATTGACAATCCCATCACATCAGTTGTCATAAGAGCAGCCTAGAAAACACAAATGAGACCCACATTTCAATACTGATATTCATATATTGGAAGCAACTTCTTCTTCAGCTCTTAGTATAGAAGATAGTTTTTCGCCTAAGCAACACAAGAAAACTTATTGCTATTTTCTTAGATTGTATGCGATCTGTCTCTGTTTAATCCTCAACCTCGAAGGAGTAAGTTGGTATGTTCTTAACATGTAAATGTATAACACCGTCAATATGTATGTCTGGGGCTATATAACTTAAACGGGAAATCAGATTTGAACACGGTTTTTAAACGGTAGAAAATTTTGCTGCCAGGGTTTCTAGCCATATAAAATGACGGAAGTAGGATGTCACGTGGAAATAAAAAAATACAATTATATTGGCCCCGCGACTTACACTGTTTGATAAATATGAAATGGAGGATATATGAAGTCAATTTCCCTAAAGTCAATTACCAAAATATGTTAAAAGTTATCCATTGGAAGAGAAATTTAAATGTCTTGAACATGGATGGATGGAATGTCAATTCAAAATGCAAGTTGTCCGTCGCCACACTGCTAAGCTTTATTTTATTAGTTTTATCCCCTTTATTTTATTAGCGGTGGTAAGGTCTAGGTAAATTTTTATTAGAAAATAAAAAATATATATTTTTAAAACCTCCAGACAAGAAAACGTTTACTTTAAAAGGATGCAAATTAAAACTACTCACGGTTTTAGGATATAGAAATGTTATCCGGGTAACTGCAGGCATAGGTGTATTACCATGGATTCCATTCTGAGGAAGTAACATTAATTTTAGGTACCTCCTTAAAACATCCTACTGGGTTTGCTTACACCCGGAATTTTCCGATTGTTACCAGAAGGTTTCCCCCAATCCCCAAATATGTAACTCATGACAACAAATTATATATTTTTTATTTTAAGGCAACCTCGTTACTATTACCAAAGTTAGCAATGTTTGAAAGAACTACATAAGTATACTTATTTAGTGTTTTTAAGTATTACATTTTTAACGTAAAGGGTCAAATTACATTAGTGCCACAGAGACGAAATAATTTCAGTCCGACCCTGTTTCTAAGATGAAACTCAAAAAGGCCAATTCATGCTGAAAACAAGTGACTAAGTTAATTTTGTATTAAAGCTCTAAGAATTTCTAGGTGTAATTAGAAGACTCCGCTCTCTTTTGTTTTGGAGAATTCCTCTAGAGTCTACTGAACTGTTCTCTTTTTATTTTCAATAAGTTATTTAAGTTTATTTTTAAGAAAACCCTAGGCCCTAGAAGAGCGCTGAATGAAGTCAGATATACATAAGAAATTTCACTCTCTGTATTTCTTATATACCAGAAGCTAATAATTTGTTACCTATATATAAATTGATTTTTTTTAAATATTGTCAATGAAATGGGAAAAACCTACCCAGGCTCAGTTCTTTCAGAAACTCTGAAAGAACATTAGAAAACCCCGAATTAAAACGTGAAAACGGAGAAAAAATGGATTATATAAAGGAAATGACAAAAATAAGCTAATGAGTTTTTTAAAGATTTTCAGTTTTCAGATTTAGCTGTCGTATTTTTTAAATATATTATATTTATCTCGTTTAAACTTTGAGTTTCATAGTTAAACTTCATAACACATTCGTTTGTAGAATCAAAGTTATAGAATAAGGTCTACTTGTCTAATAGATATCGATTAAAAATAATAATTAAAGAAAATAGTAATATTAATCTAAAAAGATTGCAGTGTTTTGTAGTAGTTAAATAAATCAACGGAAATATACACTAATTTTATGTTCACATTTATTTTTTCTTATATTAATAGTTTTTCCAAAAAACGTAAAATTTATATTGTTTTTTTTAAGAGAAAAAAAAATGTAATTTCGTAAATACTAAAAAATCTATCAATTTTAAAAAATCGATTCGTGACAAAAACGGAAATTTTTAGTCTGGAGCATTGACTAGTTGAACACGAAAAAAAAATAAAATATTTAATTAGTTTTAGAAAATAGTAAGAGCAGAACTGTAGTTCATGAGTGGAATAAAGTTGGACCTTAACTTGAAATAAAGTCCCCATGGGGACACATGCGGACAATGTTTCTGATTTGGACATGGGCATCAGCAAAGACAACAAATGCTGAGCATTTGCTGCTGTTGAATTAACAGATTTTTTTCAGTGTTTTAACAAACCTAAAAACATTTGAGAGTACACATACACAATAGACAACAATCTTTTAAATTGTTTAATAATGTTATTATAACAATACAATTTTGAAACTCTTATTCGCTACATGAAAAACAAATTGAGCAATAAGGGCATTTTCTCGTTTTCGACCCAAAATGCTGATTTTTTGATACGTTTTTAGCATTTCCGCCAATTACACCCCTCCAATAAATCTCTTTAACACCGGCTGCGTGAATCATCAATAACATGAAACCGCATTTTGATGAGACAGCTTTATCATTAGCTTGGCATACTAGATTACTCAAGCAGATTGCAATTTTAGTACTCCTTTGTCTACAAAATCATATGAAAAGTATGCAAAGAACGCATCCTCAAAAATATCTAGATGAAATAGACTAAAATAAGTTAAAAAAAAAAGAACTATACCATATGCAAACATTTATTTTAGCAAATATAAATCAATCAGTTCCTAATCATATTTGGCAAACAACGCGAATAAATAGTTTTATAGGGCATCATATATTGTGCAATCTGGAGAGAATATTGCGAAATACGGTATACAGAATAGGTAGATATATATGTAGCAGATTCGAGGCTATAAGTAAAAATAATTATTGTAATCTTTTTCAGTTAGTTTAAAGATTTCAAACATGTTTTTCAAAATAAATGTACCATCTACGATTATTATTTTAAGACTTCTGCGGTTATTAGGCAGGTTTGTACCAGGTAATCTTATTCTTCAACACTTTCGGCCTTATTTTCATGTCTTCCTAAATCTTGCTGGATCATTTGAATTGTTTGAATTGGTTATCAGTGCTTTTCTATCCATCAGTACCATAATCCCTATCACACATGATAATTAATTAAATTGATTGAAAAAATTGACCAGTTCCTTTTCACTATTATTCCATATTATAAATTTCTTCAATTTTGAAATTTACAGAAAATAGGCAGCTACTGATAATATAATTCAATTTACTTGCAATGCACCCTACTCACATAAATTTGCAGCTTTCAATTCTTTGTTTTTTAGGTTATTTAAACTTCGTCTTTCAAAAAATACTTTTTATAAAGAACTCAACACAATAAAATAGATAGCAGTTAATAGTGGTTTTTCTATATATTCCTTCAATAAGCTTTATTTTAAATTTGCCAACAAATATAAATTCTCTTATAATATAATATAATACATCCTAAGTCTGACAAGAATAACAACCAATACAGATGTATAACATTTTTTGGTAATATTTACTTACAAATGGCAAAATTTTTTAGATATTATAACATATCTATTGCATTTAAAACTGTAAATACTCTTAAAAACATTTAGTTAAAATTAAGGATAAGACTGATAGATGATTCTCAAATCTGGAGTGTATTCGTTGAGTTGCAGCGACTGTCCCGCTATGTATGTTTATCAGTCCGAGAGGAAGATATTTATCAGAGTACAGGAACATGTAAACCTTTAATAAATACAAAATTTCGAAAATAATGGAGACTAAATCTGCATTTGCGAACCATCTATTAGCTTCACGACACACCTTTTCTGTACCGGAAATTATAAATATCTTACATGAGTGTTCCGAGGGAAGGAAGATTTATTAGAAGAATGGAAATAACTCAAACCAAGAAAAATCCAGTTCTCACCTGTGTTAATGACGTATTTAATTTCGAACCTCATCTCATGTTTAATAACATAAATTATAATTAGAGTTATATATTTAATTTTAACCTTATTTACGGACCAGTCATGTGATAATTGACACTGAACTGTATTCTTCTTTTATAATTTTATTTTAACACAATTAACTACATTGTCTCGTTTTAAGTTTTGTGGAGCATATGCAACCTTCACTACTCAAGGATTCATCCTCTTCTTATTATTGTTGTACGTCTAGATGAAAGGTGTGCTTTGTTGTTTTGTATTTTATAATTATTATGTACTGGTATTTGTTGTTTTAAATGTGTTAAAGTTGCTACACTTAATATTATTTTTTCATTGTACAATTAGTATATTACGTTTTTTCAATATTGTAGGTTCGATGATGCTCGCAATTCCAAACACCTTTTTTCACTTTACCATACCAAACTGGCAGAAGTAAAAACTAAATATCTTAAAGAAAGTGAAATATAAACCAATATATTTTATTCTAAATTTAAAAACCGGTAATTTTGTCTTTACCCGGCACTTCCCTACTTGCAAATTCTACCACATACAAATTAAACACTTTATGGAAGCATATAGTTATTTGGTAACAACTTTTTACATAGTGATGTGCTTAGCACTTGAAAATAAAGGTCTCTAAAATTCCATAAATTATATCCCCCTATGAATGTTTTAATTTGATACCAACTCCGCCACCCATAAGCTGTTAGCTTTAAATCTATCTATCATCTATAATCGTCAGTGTTTTTCCAATTAATAAATGCTATTCTTAAATATGTAGAATAAACAATCTCCAGTGTATGTAAATATAGCTCTACTTTCCTATTTTCAAAAAAATAATGCGCAATGCTACAATATCACTTTTAACAACAAACTCTTTGATGTTCCAAAAATCAGTCCATTGCTGTGCATCCATATAGTTTTTGTTACTCTTGTTTATGCTGTGCGCTAGGCCCTTACCCAATCGAAAGCCCCCTGAGGAAGTATTTTTAAACTAGAATTCGTTGATTTTAATGTAAATGTAAATGAGAAAAAATGTATCCATAGTTTCCCTTTCTTGGACTCCATTACACATTATCACCAGGCTCCCTGACTCGTCACTGCGTGGGGCGCATCTAACTGTGGGGCCCTGAGCTCGGGCCTATCGGAAAAATAATCCCTGGTATTCTTTGTATTTTTTTATTTCATAATGAGCATTTCCGAAGATTTAGTATTTTGATATAAAAGTCCTAATAGTTTAAACGTGACTGGATGCAATTTATCTTGTATGATCCCATGATATGATGAGACAGCCAATATATCAGTATGGTTAAGTAACTAAATTGATTTTCTTCTATACCATAGGCGAAAACCCCATGGGGGTTCCTACTGCATAGGTGTATGGCAATGGCATACATAAACCGTAAAAAAGTTGTGTGCAATGGTTAGAAATTAATATTGTAATCAGTTACGTTATTAGAACACTTTTTAAGATCTCTGGATGAGGAGTATATTTTATCAAAATCAAAAGATTACAAATACAGATTCGTTGCTCTGCACTAAAGCTACTTACTGTTACCTCAGCAGCTTAGCCTACACTAATGTTACCATCCGTAATACAATTCCACTAGTTAAAACAAATAACGCGGTCTAGTATAAATAAGACAGTATCAAGCAGCATTAAGGCAAAAGTGTGCAGAGTATTATGATTCTGAAAAATTGATAGGATTCTAGATAGGTATGGAAATATTCCAGATCTTTTTTACTATTTGAAGCAATGCTAGAAAACTAGTTTCCTAGCCAGCAATGCTACCTATGTTTATATAGAGGACTTTTTCGCTGCATTACTATTCCCATGACCTATTATAGACGTTAGACTTTTGATGTTATTTTTGTGCATCATATCACTTACTATATCAGGTTAATATACAAAATTAAGGAAATAGTCAGAACTGAAACATTTTAGGGGTTATCTGAAGCAAAATACATGCCTCTTTCACCTTAATACAGAAATAGTTCATTAATGGAAAATTAATAAGCTACAAAGCGTATAGAACACACAAATGCAAAATAGTCTTGCCTTTATAACAAAAATATTGTTCCTTTGTCAATAAAATTCATTTTTTTTTTCATTCGCTTTATTTTATCACCTATTGTACTCTAGCTGCCATTAACAAATAAATTTCTGTCTGGCTCTATATAAATTACCAAAAGCGATTCTCAAAAGTCACCTATGTGCTAAATTGTTCATGCTAAAATGAGTAATAAAAAACATACAAAGTTAATAACATTAGTATTTCACTGTGCAGATATACATAACTCTAGGATAGTAACGATTTACTATTAGAAGAATTATGTAAATTCTATACCTACCTGTAGATATAGTAGAAAACATTGACAGATATGCAGTTTTGTCACTGGCGCTTTGCCAGGTTTTGTAGGTGAAACCTACCGTGATTAGCAACCGTATTGTATAATACCATAATCAGAATCGCTTATGTGATAATATAAT
The DNA here is from genome assembly GCA_030620095.1 of Kuschelorhynchus macadamiae. NCBI lineage: Eukaryota > Metazoa > Arthropoda > Insecta > Coleoptera > Curculionidae > Kuschelorhynchus > Kuschelorhynchus macadamiae. Next base: position 415,031 of record JAUTXW010004244.1, read on the forward strand.
TATTAGTCACTAATGAACATTGACAAATAAGGCGGTAAGGTGCTAAGTAATTTTACCTAAGTGGGTGTAGCTTGTTAATAAGATATGTAAATAAAATGCAATACCGAGCTTCTGACCAGATGTATTTATAATAATGACTTCTAGTAGGCTACCGGTTTGAGATTTAGTCAAAAAAAATTACGATAAAGTCTAAAAAAATTATCCAAGTACATTTATACATAAAAAGTATGTTAAGATGCTCCAGATCTAAATCAGACCCTCCGACTCTGTTGAACCTAATAAGTTATCAAGATTGATTAAATTTTCCCCATTTATATTAAATTTAATTTTTAAATTTAATTTAAAACAATTAACGAACAAGGAATGACGCGAATGAGGAAATGTAATTTGAAAATTATTAAAAACAATACATAATACAAAACACGAGAGTGTAAATGACTAAAGGTCTAACTTGACATACTGGTAGACCAACATTTTTATTTGCCATGGTAATTAGATCTGGCCTAAATCTTAAACCTTTTAGTGAATCCCGGGCTTTTAATTTTTTTTAACTAGAATTGAAATGGTTTGCAATCTTGGTATGTTATTAAATAAAGTTTTAAAAATTATGTGTCACGGGCAGCGTTAATGTATTTATTCGGTATTTAAATCAAATCTAGTAAAATAAAGATACCTGAACTTGCCTTGAGCAATCGAAGTCGACACGTCGGACTATCATTCCAATTTGACAGGCTCTAATCGTAAGAACCATGATTTCTTAATATATTTAAGATATTTTGAAAATAATTATAAAAAGTTTTTACTCCGACACATTATTATATACATATTAGATATATGTATTGCTTTTGAACGTTTTTGTTGTTATTTAACATTTAGAACATATTAAGTACTTTTTCGGCCTTACTTCTAATACATATTTTATAGTACATAATGGCATGTTTAAATAAAATAAAACAAAATATTTTTAAATTAAATTCAATATAGATTAATTTTTTAGGTTCAAAGTTACTTCGTTTTTATAAGTGCATGCAATTATCCCTACTGCATAGCAGTATAACCATTACTAAACCAACAAATTCAATAAATTTTTTGAATAATAAACAAATATATCTGATATTGCATGTTCGAATCATAATTTTTCTAATATTCACGCAAAAAATCTTTTTTATCGCGGATAATTATGTAAAAATTAACATTTAATGTGAATGTTCGTGTTTTATTACATTGCGGTATTTAGGTGACAAGAATAACAATATCTTATAACACTACAATACAAAAACATTGTTTTGTTTCTCTGTATTAAAAATTATATATCAGATATTTTGATGTATATTAGTAGCCGCCGAATCCACTTTTTGAAAAAGTAATTCGGATACTCTGTCTGATGATTAGTACTTGTTTATATGTTAATTCGTATATAATTGTATAGGATTTAATATAATGAAAACAGCCTTTAAAGCAGCTTTTCAAATATTAAAAAAAATGAAAAGCTTGAATTCGCTATTTTTTTGGATCCCAGATTATTATTTATTATTAGAAAAAAAGATTAATTTATAAAAACACATTAAAGCTTGCATGCTGAGGAAATTTCAACGAACATAACAAAACAACGAAGTGATTCTGTATAGGATTGGTTCGATAGTTTTGGTTAATAATATTTAGGTATTCCAAAATCCAAGATAATTACGAGAACTTAGAAGTATAATTAGACGCAGTAGTCTTAAAAATAGTTGAAAGTCGATTTAGTAGGTGAGCCTTTCCATATCTATAAAACAGGCAAAGAAGTATTTATCTGTGCTTGGGTCAAGTGTTTATAGCAAAAACTTTTTCACTAGTCTGGTTACATCTAGGAAAAAATGTAGGAAAGCTTATTTTTCTGTACCATAATTTGCACATCATTAATTAGCGATATCAATTTTTTTGTCTTCTGTTCTAAGAAATGTATTTATGTTTTTTGATTTTATAATTTATGTTTATTTACATGCAGTTATTTATTATACAGTATATGTGTTCGTTTTCTCATTAATTAAATATACATTTTTAATCTCATTATTAAATATACATTTTTTAATCTCATAGTTGTAACTTTAATTAAAACTTAAGAAAATCTTGGGATCCGGTCTGATTTTTGTGAAAGCGGATATCTGAATATTAGACAGGATCCAATGATTATTGAATCCGTATCCGCTTCTGAATCCGATGTCATCACTTATATAATATATAACTATATCATTCTGGCGATTATCAATGCCTAGACCTTTCTTCTTTTAAAAAAAATCATATGGGAGTATGAGCACATACGTATTTAGCCTTGGATAATATCCCTGTTATAGACTTTCTAGCTGAGACACTAGTATAAAATCATATATCATTGCAAGTTTATGATAAAGTTGTAAACCTTTAGTACCGAGAAATTCAGCTTTAAACCTTTTTCTAGTTCTGGAAAAACGTAATAATCTGTCTCTTGCAAAAAATTTTTAATTGTTTTTCTGTTCTGTTCCAAGAATTTTTAATTGTTTTTCTGTTCTGTTCCAAGTTACAATAGGCACTTCAACCATTAGCCAATTTAGTATCTTACACTTCTTGTTCCGACAATAAGTAGAGAGAAGGAAAAGTGCACGGAAAGGGGGAACAAAATCAGCCTACTAAAAAAGGGAAACAAAATTTACGTCTGGGAGATATTAGCCCGAGGAGTAAATAATTACTAAAACAAGATTATTATATTATATTAGTACAAAGGTACAAGAGTTTTGGTTTTGCTACAGGAAATGTGACGATCTTGACATAATTTCTAACTTCTCTTGAATAAATATTTCTTGCACTATAAGATTTTTCTCTTCTTCCCAGGGAAAAATGAGGCTTTAATTCTCTACATAATGTAATCAAAACCCATTCCTGAGTAATAATCTCGATTGATGATATGTAGGATGCACAAGTTGTTTGTAATGTGATGCAATAAGCTGTATGAAATATGAAAATGAAAAAAAATATGTTTGAAAAGGGTTATTTATTTTGTTTTGTTTTGTTGTGGGCATAATATTTTTGAATTGAATATATCTTCTACCAGGCGTAATATGAGAAATGATGGTTCTTGGGTTTAGGCCGTGTCAAAATGGAATTGCTTTCTGAAGTTTCAGGGAGCTTCACGGTACAAGTTCAAAACACAGAACTTCGTGCAGTGAAGATCACTAAAAGGGCCTTGTACTCGTATGCATTTAAATCAAGGGGATCATTTTATTACCCGGTTTATCCCGGTTACCGGCGTAAATGGTAATATGAAAGGAACATTTTATTTTACACTCTTCTAGCAGTATATAGTAATTTGACAGAATATTGATTGAGGAAATCTGTCGTACCCAGGGCTCGCATGAACACCGGCCACCTGCTCTAACTCTAGACGTAATCCAGTGCTTTAACCACTCACCGGCACTAATGGTTTTTAAACTTTAATTTGTACAGTGGATTCGAAAATGTCCTTAAATTCTCAATATCCGAAGTGACTATTATGGATAATTTATTGAAATAGTATCCATTAATCATAATTTAATAGTAGAAAAGAACCATATATATTTACAAACCAAAAATTTATAAACATATATTCCATCTATGGAAGGGTTATAAAAAGCAATTCAGTAAAATCGAAAATATGTTATATGAATACTAATATTATCCGTGATTCGACAACATAGCGTGTTACTCAAAAGCTCTTAAATAAATAACATGAGAATTCTAAACGGGGATGTAGTAATATTTATTAAAAATTCAAAAGTATTGATGCAAGAAAATTACTGTTTTGTAAGCTGAAGTTATATAGACAGACAAAATGGTACAACAATATCGATTTCTAAATTGTCCATATTATGTTCGTTTACATCTAACATCCGATACATTTTCTAGAGGTATTGAGTTACTTTATACATAAATGTACATACATTACTTTTCGTCGCGTTTAAATATTGCGAAATATAATAAAACATGAAAGTTTCGAAAATTCAAACTGAAACATTGTGTAAATACTGCTTCATGTATTTACAGATTAGTCTTAGATTTCTACAGAACTTGAGAAATTATAATAGTTTAAAAATGATCTTCTCCTTTGTATCTTGTAATCGGGGGAGGGTAGAACAACTTCACTTCAGCAAATATCAGTTACTTGAAGCAAATTAGTTTTTTTGCAGATCTTCATATTTTAGGCCTTGAGAACGGATAAACCGATTCGTTTTAAATTTACACCAAAATTAGTCTAGGTCACTGCCTCGAGGGAATTCGATTTTGGGTGTCATGGGCGATATTTTAAGGGGTATTAAAACGTAAAAAAATCATATTTTGAAATGAACAAACTGATAACACATTGAAAAGAGAAATAGCTGGGGTATATGTTTTGACACTGAAAAATTGTGGAAGTCATTGGAGTAGATACTTGATTTTTTTTCGATATATATATATATATATATATATATATATATATATATATATGTATATATATATATATATATATATATATATATATATATATATATATATATAAATGGCGAAACTCCTAAAATTTATTTTATTTTTGTTTTGTATACAAAATATTTTTCTGTTCAGTATACAGTACACAATTTGTTTGAGTCCCAAAAGGATGAAGCACCTCCCTAAAAACGAAAAAAAAATTCAAAAACGGTAAAACAGATCACATTATTTTTTTTAACTATACGGGGTAACCCTAGGATAATAAAACAGCCACCTTAAAATGAAAAAAAAAATGTATTTTTTTTTGTTGGCAAAAAATGTTTTTTCAACTATAAACGGTAGTCCTCGGAAAATCTAAAAAATATATATTCTTCAGAAGCATTTAGCTTACTTAGAAAACAGTAATATAGGTTTAATAATTTGGTATATAAATACATTTTTTTTTTTCATATACAGGGTAGTTCTAGAAATATTAAGCAGTCCACAAAAACCGAGAATACATTTTATTTTAAAGCAGTTAGTTAAAAAAACAAACGGCGAATTATGTCAAATTTCTTTTATCTCGTAGTATATAAATTCTTTTTCCACTTTAGAGGGAAACCCTAAGGAATACAAGAGCCCTTTAAAAATGGAAATATTTTTTATTTCCATAATGCTCAGCTTTTTAAAAACGGTGAAACAGGAAAAATCATTTTCTCTTTTTGCATACCTACATAAGCAACTTTTTCCATTATATAGGTTTAATCTAAGAGCCTAAAGCCGAAAGATTTGATTTAACATAAAAAAAACAGGAAATGACATAAGTTTGTTTTATTTCCATGTATGAACCTCATCCCAAGAAATTGATTTTCAATTTCAAAGGGTATTCCTATAGAAGTATCTGGAGAACGAAAAGAAAAATAAATTTGAAATTTTGACTAAGGTCATAGGAGGCTGCGCTCTAGTTTTTAAACATAGTTTCGCGTATGCAGTGTTGCCAGATCTACTAGTAATAAGTTTTTTTGTATAGGATATTTTCTTATTTCTCTTACCGTTTCTTAAATATTAATTATTTTGTGTTTTTTTACCAAGTCTATGTAAAATTTAAATGTTTTCGTCTCCAGATATCAAATCAATGTAAAATTTTAATATTATTTAGTCAACATGTAGTACTTTAATTTTATCAAGATAGGATTGCCGACTTTTTTAGAGAGGGTCCTAAAAATGAACTGCAACTCAGATTTTATAAATTTGATCAGAATTTACTTTTTTAAATGGAACACCCTGTAGATTATTGGAGCGTTGAATAGAGTGAACAAATTGATTTTTTTTTCATATAAGGTTCAAAATAGGAAATATCTATTAAAACGGGTTTTGCGTATTTATTTATTATCTGTAAAAGTAAAGTTTACAAAACTACAACTGCCTAAACAAACGTGGAAATTCAAAAATGTTTAAAATATTATTTGAAAATATTTTACTCAATTATTAAGTTTAGGTCTTGGAGAACACTCTCCTGGCTTTTACTTACTAATTTTGGCACTGGTTCTTATTATTAATACCAAAACACAATATTGTGTCTGGTAAGTAATTGAAAAAAAATATAATAAACCTATTTATGTAACTTTTTGCGATTAAGTTTTAATTTATCTATTTTTGTTAAATAAAAATAGATAAATGAAAAGATGCCGATATATCGGTATTGTTTAATTTATCTCTAGGTAACTATCAATAGTTATCGATATATCGGTTACTATCGATATATCGAAAGTTATCGATAACTATCGATATAGGTGAAATCTAATATCGTCCATCCTTAATGAAGATTGAAGTCTAACTTAAGTTTCTGATCAAAGTTTTTCATCAATCAACTAGTTGAGAGATGAGTATAATTAGCGCCTATTTATAACACGGATGAAATTCTAAAAAATGTGCTAATTCTGATATGAACCAATACTTCAAATTGTTATAGCTCTTTTTAATCATTGTGTCTCTCGCTTCATAACTACAATATCAACAGTCTTTGTGTCGTATTATGTATTTCCGAAAAATAAAATTAATATGGTATTGAAAGCATGTACGAATCCTTATGTATCACGATTCAAGATTTTTTATTGATAATTCAGGGGCAGTAATTTGATATGAGCTTACGTGTAATAAGTTGACAGATAACAGAACAAACATATTTATTGAAACCATCCAAAAAAATTTCGGAAAGGGTGGCTTATAAATTTGATAAGTTCAATCCATATTTTTTTTGTGCTTATTTATACAGATAATTTAATTTATTCTCCTTCCGGAGTTTCATTTACCGTTTTTGTATCCTGTTTGAAGCTATTAATAATTCTTTTATCCTTAATTGAAATGGCTCCTATTGTTTTATACGTCCGAAAACTGTTTTTGAAATAATGAATTTATTTTATAGTTCAGTTGTAAATGATTTTAATTCAAATTAAAACAACGAGATTCTATTTTTTAAAAGTTACTTCTAATAAGGTACCAAAATAAAGGCTAATATAAAGGTTTTAATATTTACAAAGGACAGCAATATATTTAACACTCTGTGTAAGTTTGTTTATTACTACTAAACGCATAGACTTACCTGTATCCCATGCATGCAAATAAATGAAAATGGTGTGATGGGTATCATTAATATATATCATAATATTTTTTTTTAAATTGTTTTCATAAGCAATTATAATATACAGGGTATCCTAATTATTAGCGATTATCTGAATGTCTTAATCAGGTAACACCGATGTGATAAGAGTTACATTGTACCTGGGTCAAACCACATTAAGCGGGAGTGTAAAGCTATATTTGAAACAATAAAGTGAAATTGATAATGCCGAATAAAACGTTTTATATAAAATTTAAAGGTATTCATACACGATATATTTGTCAAATAATGTTTATTATACAGGGTAGCTCAATAAAGGATGAATCAGATGTATAACTTTTTAAACGGAACACCGTATTTTTAACAGGTTGTACCTAATTCAAATGGTCTGATAACAGACGAAATGTTTTTTATCAAAGTAGCTTACGAATATTATCAGATTAGCAACTTTTGTTAATCATACCTTACAATAGATAATAGGCTCCCTTTTCTTTTCAATCTACCCCATTTTTCCAAGAAATTGCTCGCTAATTTGATTTTATCAGCTCAACCAATTAGCCTTTTTCATCCGCTACTGGATCTCGGCCAACCCTTCGGTAAGTACTATGTGTTTTAATTGTTTGTTTACACAGATTGAGATGTTCTTTTAGCTTATTACTGATAGAGCGCGCAAACGCCTACTCATCAGATGTTTAGCGTGTTAAATATTCCTAAGAAAAGGATACACTACCGCTGGCGCTACGCTAGCCGTCAGTTTAAAAGTCTGTTTTAATAATTGTAAGTAGTTTCTACTTTTAAGAATATTGATTGAGGTCATGTCCTTGATTTCTAAAAATTGTTTAACAATCCGACTGTTTAGAACCGAGTGTGAGAGATAACTGATTAGCTGACTAAAAAGAAAAAACAAGATAGCGTATGTAGTATTCTATGTGAAACCTAAAATATTTTTATGACTGCCAACCCGTTTCTATAAAAACCTCATTTCATCTATTGTGAGGTTCACACAAACCTATTTTCTAGGTATTACGTTTATTTATCATTTATTTAACAAATAAGATGTTTTTTCATTGCTGTTAATTGCAGGCGGGGACTAAAAAAAATAAATTAAAAAAGCGTCTCCGCTTGCAGTGATCAGCACTGAAATAGAATAAATAACTACAACATACCTACAAATGGATTCGTGTTAATCTGTCAATAAATGACATGAGTGCAATATGAACGGTTTGTTTCTCCTAAAATATTTCTTGCTACATATCTAAATCTCAGTCATAAACCTTCATTCTCGAAATCCTGCAACAATGTTATACCCGAAAATATCCCTAGTGAAAATCTGACCATTTGCAAAAATTAGAAATGCTTTCAGTCTCTATCAGATTTTTGGAGATAAATAAAAAAATTATTTTTAATTGTCGTCTGTAAAAACAAAAAGAAGACATCACTTGAAACAAACGTAATATCTTTCTAGATTCAACACATTTATTTCGTATTATTCTTTGGGATATTTTTTAGAAGAAAGGGGGGAGCATGTACTTCACTTGCCTCCCTTTATGGCGCTCATGAACGTAAAATCTCCTTCTTATCCTTGATTTCTGGCAGTTTTTCAAAGGCAAATTAAAATTCTGCTAATTTCACTTTAATAATTGCTTTTTCCAGAATGGAATACATATTTTTGTATTCCATGCGATAGTGATAGTAGGTACTGTGGTTGACTCAATTTGAGAAAGGAAAAATTTGTTGCCGTGGGATTTAAAAACTTGCAGATTACTTGATAAGGGTCTCCATAATCGAGACACTCTGGCAGTAAAGAGGCGAACAAAATAAAAGAACGACTTTTGTTTCTTCCTAACAAACATATCTAAAAAATATATGATCGATTGCCAGAGCGAACCCATGTCAATATCTGTAAATAAAAGGACATTCTCTACAATCCGATGATTAAGGCAAGATTCTTCGTGGTATTGGAATCACCAATCGAAAAGCAGAAGTAATAAATGAGCTAAGTAATATTTTTTAAATTGAGGTTTCATCATATTTTAATATCCGGTCAAGAAATCTCGGAATGTGTGCCCAAGTCGGTTCTGCATGAAAGGTGCTGAGGGCCAGCAAACTACACAAGCTGTTGCACCTTATGGACTGTTCATGATTGTATGTGACCAAATAGGTTTGATTTTTGTTGTCGTTTTTGAATATTGTTATAATAAATAAGACCAAAGAAAGAAAATGATCAAGATAGACCGCAGTTAAAATCGGCTGAAAAGCCTTTACAGTTTCCGAAAACAGTTTTTTTTTTAAATTTTAGTCCTCAATTTGTTTGAGTTCTGTTTCATAGATTTTTTAAAATTTTTTATTTATTTAGTAAGGTGTGTATTTAATATCCCCGGTTATTTAATTTTGCACTTAGCGCCATTGTTGTTTCTGTTTACATACCTATGTCCTATGTCTAAGCCAAATGTTAAACGTTTTGCATATTTTCTTTATTGATTTATTTTTTTTAAATCTCTAGAATTTAAGTTGAAAGCCTGGAATAATTTTGTATTGTTTAGGAAATATAAATTTTATTTGGCATCGTTGTTGCTTCTTAATCAGAAGAATAAATTTCCTTTAAAGAGAAGTTTCATCACCAGAAGTTAATAGTAGAAAGGGGGGTTTGCAAACTTCAAGCGTAAATGTGTTTTTTTTTTCCTTTTAACTTATATATCTTCTGTATATCATTCTACCAAACGTTAATTTAACATTTGACTCTTAAGTCTCCAGAGAGACCTCGAAAGACAGATGATCAAAAATAATGAACGGATGTTACCATGTACTGCAAACAATTTACTTAGGAGTTGGGAAAAATGTATACCACAGAAAATAAGCCTTAAACCTTGGATTTAATGATACACGCTTTACAACCGAAAAAAAAGTTATATAAGGAAAAAACGAAGTAGGTTAAAGTTTATTGCTTGGTTCCTATCTTAGTATTGCACTGTCGGCAGAAAAATCAAGGGTTATTTCTATAACCTATAATTCTAAAAAGAATGAAGGCCCAAAATCAATAATTTGATGACATGATATTTTAAAAAATACCGGCAACCTCTAGCAATAACTTTTCAAATTTTAAATGTAATACTGTTAAACCAGTTCCAGCATCTTAAGCTTTAAACGATATACAAACTTTATTTATTTAAACATAATATAATTTAATTAAAACCTAAAAACTAAAATTTGTTTGGAGTTACCAACACTACGACAACACACGAAATATAGTACCTACTTCATGCAGAAATATTTTAGTTCTCGAATATTTTGCAAAAGTAAGATGTAATATTCGCCATTTCTTGAGGTTCGGTCGTTTTTATGTCATCACACACTTTACGGAAAATTAAAAAATATATGAACTTTATAGTTGTACTATTTTAAATAATTGTTATTTACTAATTGGATGAGAAAATGTTTATATATATTACTATTTAAAAAATTATAAAAAGTCTTTCTTTGGAGGATTAAATAAATAATAAATGTTCGCACCCATTTATAGATAACAAAATAAAATGAGAGAACGAGTAATATCACCTAATATAAGATTATTAATGAAGTACCAAGCGGTTCGAAGTGTTTGTTCCAACCTGGTTTTGTCTACGCTTACCCATGGAATGTAGGTTGAGAAAATTAAACTAAAAACAGAACTTTTAATCACTCACAACTACAAATGCCAAATTAATACTATTATATTCTCTTTTCCTGCTTACTATTTTATTAATATTAGTGGTCACATTTCATTTGTACAAATTCTCTTTTATGAATTTCACCTAAGTGGCTACTTATTTTTTGAAATATTATTTTTATATTTTAGTTTTTTGAAAAATATAACTACTCTAGAGGAAATATATTCTATATTATATCTTGACACAAATTTTTTTTAGTTATCTATTTTATTTCCGTTTTTTACTTCCTTCGTAAAAGGGAAGTAAAATCGTGAAAAAATCACCCTCCGAGATTGTTTCAGATCTTTACGTTTCAGGGTCCCTAGATACTGGAAAACATATTTTCCTAATTCCGTCGGTCTGCCGGACTTCAAATTTTGGTCAATGAGTATGGCCTGGTAACATTTTGGTAAAAATCCAATATGGTGAAAAAAATGACCGCTTAGTCAAAAACTACTTACCAATTTTACCTTAAATTTTTCATAGTAATCCTGAAAAAAATCCAGGTTTTTACATATGTTTACGTTTTAGCGTCCATAGACGCCAAAAAATGTAATTTGTCAGTTCCATTGGTCTGCCTAGTTCGCAGCGTAGCTAAAAATTACTGCCCGATTTTGGTCAAAATTAAGAGTTGTATAAGGATGACCTGGTAATATTTTGGTAAAAAAACAATATGACGAAACAAAATGGCGGCCTAGTGAAATGTTAGAAAAATTATTACTAAAAACAAATTATCTAATTTATCTCAAATTTAGCACAAAAATTAAGTATTACATAGGAATCAACATGTAATATTTTGGTACGAATCTAAGACAGTAAAACACAATGGCGGCCTAATAATTTTTTTGAAAAATCAGCCTGAAAAAGTACTTAGATTCATTTCAAATTTTGGGGGAACATTAAGGGTGATGTAGAGATAAACTGGTAAACTTGTGGTACGAATTAGAGACGAGGGTATAAAGTGTCAACCAAATAAAATTCTAATCTTGCAGCAAAATTGGATCTGATACAGGGATTAACTGGTACAAAACGGCTCTCTTAAAAAATCAGTGTTAAAACTATTTATTCAATTTATTTTAAAACATGCCGAAAAGTCAAGTATGGTTGTTGTTTTGTTGTGAAACAAAATAGTGCCCAATAAAAATATTTTGAAAGACAGTATACCAAATAACTATGCGCGGAACTAATTAGGGTTACACTTTACTAATAAATATTCATAACGAGGGTGATGGAAATTTACACATTTTTTCATTATTGTTTTCTACAGCAACACCCGATAACACATAGACCTGTCAACGTTATAACCAACGTGAAATAATCTTTGCTCGCAAAATAATCATAATAGCGAACTTTTTAATACTCTGGAGAGACTTAAATATCTTAAAAATCCATTAGAGGTATAAACAATACTAGCACATATATTTGAAGATAAACATGCTCAAATAAATTATTCAAATTACACGTATAAAAAAAATATCAAAATTACAGTATTAGAAAAACCAGAAAATTAAAAATATCAATTAACGTAGAAGAGCGAACTATAACATGTATACGTATAGCACGCTGGCATCATATATTTGAATTATCCTTTAAGTATTCCTTAAAACGATTTGTTATAATGCCTAAATAATTTCAGGGCTAGCAATATCCCAAATTAAAATATATTGATTTTCATATTAACTGAAGTTTAATACACTTATCAGGTTTGAAGTATATTGGGGCAATATTGTCAATTCACTGTCATTAAGGAAATTAAAACGTATTTTGGAGTAACGAGTTAAAAAAATATATACGTCATTCTATAAAAGTCTCTACTATTACTTGTTACAGGCTCGACTTTGTAAAACATATTTTTTGAAATTCGCTTTCGAGAATTTATTAAAGTTATGAGGTATCAAAAGAGTAATAGACTTACAAATACGAATAATCCCATTTTGCGATTATGATTACCTATATCTTTAGAGCTCCAGCCTACAATTCCTATGCAATACTATTGATTCGTATATAAAACTATTTATAACGACAACTTTTCAACCACCTGAACCACCAATAAAGAAAATTCAATCAATTGTTATAGACTGCCAGTATAAAATGTTGCCGGTTATGATTTTGCAAGATGTCAAAAATGTAATTTTTTATATTTTTTATAAATACACTGCAACAGGTACTTAAAACGATATCGAAGTGAATTTAAACGCTCGATTCTTGCTGCTGTGTTGAAAAATCGATGCGTTTTAGAGTTACTCCGTTATGTTAGTTATCCTCTTAAATTTTGATAAACGATAAGCTACATACATAGCCCAGAATAATTTATTGCTGACACACATTCTTACCTAATTTTAATTTCCCCTTTTTCTGTGATATAATATTATTAGTGAATATTGACAGTATATTCAGTTTCCAGGTTTTACATATCTTTACGTTTAAGCGTCCCTAAATGCCAAAAAAATTATGTTTTCCGAATTCCTTCGTTCTGTTTGTCGGTCTGTTTATCTATCAGTATCATTTTGGTCAAAAATTAAACGTCATATGGGAATGACCTGGAAATACTTTGGTAAAAATCCAATGAGGGAACAAGATGGCAGCCAAATGAAACGTAAAAAATTGGGTCACACATCATTATTCCTCATAAATGAAAAATTGATAACGAAGGAAGTTCTGGGTAAAGAAAATTTACCGATTTGTTATTGTATGTTACAGTTACATTACTCTGTCTCTGTTTTGTTGTTCAAATGTCTTTAAACCTTCATTTTAGATAATGCCTTTAAGATATAGGATAAAACATGCGTTGTGTAATATAAATTATTTTCGAAATTACACCATTAACATCTTAGAATAATTCTTACTGTAAGATAAGCACTAATATTACCTGCCTATAAAATGACTACGCGTGCACAATATGTTTGCAACTGGTTAAACGTTTGCGAATTCTTAAAATAGTGTGAATATATACAAGCAATCATTTTATGATGGATCCGTATTTACATTCATTTTACAAAATGCATTGTTCTAAAATATGTTTAACATTTGATAAAATAAACAATGGCCGTACTATATGCATTTACAATACGATATATAGCGTCATGATACATTGTATCTAGATATAGGGTACATATAATTTAAATAGTCCGTAAATTATAACGCTACTTGACGCTTTTTAAACTTTATTATATGATGTTTTTGTCCACACCTGACAATAAATTAGATTAAATATCGGGTTATGATTGTTTATGTTGAGGTTTCCTAACTCAATTATAAAGATCTACTCCTGAGGTTTTTTAATAATATCAATGGTTTATTATAACATAGAAATTAATAATGCCATTAAAATTTTATTGAATCCAAAACTTGATATTATATTTAAATCAGAAAAAAATCTGCTTGGAAAGCGGGAATCAGATTCACAATCTCCGTTCTAAAAACAAGGAGGTTGTAAGTCAGATTGTTTTAAATATATTATTTTATATATAGCTTATACTCTTTACGGGTACGGGTAAAACTATGCAAAGTGTTTCCTTATATCCGTTTCTTAAAGTTTTTTAGAGATAAAAAATAATTTAAAAAATAATTTAATATAAAAAAAATTTTTAAAATATATATTATGTGTTTTATATATATTTTTTTACTTTGACCCTGTAACTAAACAAATATTCCCCTTGTTACATAGGAATGAACTGCTAACAGTTTGGAATGAATATAAGGAATTAAAACAAAATGGCGGTCTAATAAAATATTGAAAAAGTCATCTTATTAAATTAATTTCAAATTTTGTGCAATCATTAAATAGAGATAAACTGATAACATTGCGGTGCGAATCCAAGAGGGAGGAACAAAATGAAACCAAATAAAATTTTTACATATCAACGAAAACAATCTTATTCATTTGACTTTAAATTTTGCAGAAAAATTAAATGTGCTATAGAGATAAACTGGTACGATTTCAACATGACGTAACAACACGCAGGTGTCTGTCAATGTAAAACTACTTATTGAATTTATCTTAAATTATGCCTAAAAATCAAGTGTGTCAGAGGTTTGTGTGTGGTTCAATGAAAAGTATCCCGAGAATACAATTACGCGGTTAAGTGTGATTAGGATACTTCACAAATTTGAAGAGCATGAGACAGTTAGGGATTTACCTAAAACGGGCCGACCACCAGCTTTAACTGAAGACAAAAAACATCTAGAAGTACAAGAAAGTCCACATTCTTCAACTAATACCTTAGCCCTAAATAATGATGTCAGTAGAGCAAAAATGTTTCCGAGATCAAAATAGCAAAATCTTACTTATTTTATTATACTAATTAACAATCTGTCTTGCAAAAGTCTCAGTTGACTCCGCTTTTATAGATCTATGCTTATTATGATTATTTACCTACCCGCCCTTAATGCATGCGAAAGTTCGACCATTAAATGAGAAATACCTGGATATATTATACCAGGTGTACTTTATAAGGGGTTTAAATACATATAACGTAAATCCTAAATTGTCAGCCAGATCACTTTTGTTATATGTGGTGAAGTGACTTTTGTGAAACAAAAACGTACTCTTAGCCCTTTAATAAAAAAAGGCTTACCACTTGTATGTTAGCTGCAAAATTGTAGATCAGGATAAAAATTGGGCTCCCAATAACTGCTGCAACAAATGTGTGTATAACATTCGCCGCTGGCTAAGTAGAAAAAAGTGTGAGATACCCTTCGCTGTTCTTATGATCTGGCGACTGTTCCTTCGTTTGTCTCCGAGAAAAGATGGTATGTGATACAGTATCCAAATTTACAATCCGCCATACTCCTGGTGCTTCATAGTAACGAATTGCCTATACCTAATCCACCTCAGAAATATACCCTTGATTCTGATGTTTATCAAACGGTAGTTTACCGGAAAATGTCGCCGGCCCATCAACCTCGGATGACTCCGATTTTGTCTGTGAACTTCTAAGTAAAAAGCCTCACAAAATAGGTCAAAGTGAATTAAGTGACCTTATAAAGAATTTAGAATTGACCAAGAAAAAAGCAGAACTATTGGCATCTTGATTTGCAACAATGGAATTTACTTCAAGATGAAGTAAAAGTTTCTGTGTACCGAAGCCGTCAGAAAAACCTAACAGTATTTTTTAACCTGGAAAACAATTTGGTAGCCTATAGTAGATATTGGGAGATTAATGGCAACTTTAAATCTAGACTATGATCCAAAAGACTGGAGACTTTTTATTGATTCCTCAAAAGTAAGTCTTAAAGATACGTTACTCCATACTGGAAACAAGTTGCCTTCAGACCCAATTGGTCATGCAGTCCACATGAAAGAAAGGTATAGAAATTTGAAATTTTTATTGGAAACCATACAATATGAAATATATGAATGGTAAATTTGTGGGGATTTAAAAGTTGTGGTGATTTTGCTTGGAATGCAGCTAGGTTATACCAATACTGCTGTTTTCTCTGCGAAAGGGCCAGTCGAGTACGATCGGGTCACTACAGAAAGAAAATTTCACTACCGAGAGAGTCTTTTGAGCCAGGAAAGAAAAATGTAACCAACGCACCATTAGTACCCCTTGAAGCGATTTTACTACTGACACAAGGCCATGGACGAAGAAGGACGTGCTTTCAGTTATTTAAAAGAAAAGTTCCCTAAAATCAAAGACGCTAAAATTAAAGGAATATTTGTGGGTCTTTAGATTAGGAAATTTTTCAGAGATTGGCAATTCGATTCCATACTTAAAGGCAAGGAAAAAAAAAGCTTGGAATGCGTTTAAAATTGTGACAGTTTTTTTGGGAAACATAAAACATTTTTATGTTTCCCAAAATTTGTGTGTCCAAAACCTAGGGTGTAATATGTCGTTGAAAATTCATTTCTTGGATTCTGATCTGGATTACTTTCCGGAAAATTGTGATGCCGTAAGTGTTACTAGCACGGAGAGAGGTTCCACCAGGATATTTCAAACTTGGAAAGGGGGTATCAGGAAAAATGGAATTGTGAGTTGTTAGACGACTACTGCTGGACTATTAAAGGCAGGCTAAAAAGCGCATGAGTGTCTAAACTTTAGAACCAACAATATATTGTAATCTGTATTTTGTATGTTCATTGTATACGGCTATAAACTAAAATTTTGTAAATAATTAATTATAAATAAATTAAAATAAAATAAATAATAAGATTTTTTTTGCGAGCCTTCTAAATTGTTTAATAGGTATTAGATTTTTTGTATTTTTAGTAGGTATCTTTTTGTTACTTGGGTGTAGCTGAATCCAAAAAAAAACAGGTTTAATAATTTTAATATTTTAATATCAATAAAATTCAATGTTACGTATTTATTGTCGATTTAATTTCTGTAGCTATGCTACAACAGGTAGTGAAAAAAAACATAGAAAAAAAACACAATTAACATTTGATTGTGTCAATATCTCTGTTTGGATTCGACTTCTTAGACAAATTTCGTGTTTTTTAGTAGAAAATATATAGGCATTTGTTTATTGTTTTATTGGTTGTTAGTGTAAGTGTAAGTATATTACTGTTGTGTCAAATACCAGATGTTTAATATCAGTAGGATCCATTGTACGTATTTATTGTCGGTTTAATTCCTCGAGTTATGGTATAATGAGTGATGAAAAAAAAATATAGAAAAACCAGAAAAAGCCATAAAGAAAATAGTCAAATCTGAATATTTTAACTCAAACTTCTGCCCAAACATGTCTGATTTGCAATGTAGACAGACAAAGTCCTATAAACACTTGCCGCAAAAATTTACACTTTAACAAAATAATATTATTAGCTTAAAAATGTAAAACTTACTTCTTTACTCTAGGATTCCGAAAAAACCCTTTATGGCTTTGCGATAAAAGACTGTGATCTGGTTATTATTAGGCGTAACTCAACTAAACCTAGGTAACTTTAATTTAATATTTTGACATACGTAGTTTTTTAAATACTTAAAACACAATAAGAACTACAAACGAAAATTAAGAAAAATAGACAAAATCAAAAACTTGAAAACTCAACTATATTGACCCAAAACCAATTTCTATAAGAATTCAGCGAGGTCCGTTATACTTTATGAAAAAATAGCAAAAAATACAAGAGATTTTGTAATTTTAGAAAAACCTAAGTTAGTATCGTGTATTAAAGAGCCCACGAAGGGCACTAGATAACGTCAACAAAATGTATTTTAACAAATATATTGTCATGATTCGCATCTTAACAACAAAGCATTTTATATTTTTGCTCATAAAAATAGCTCGTGGAATCACCATGTATTCCTACAAAGGGGTCACGAAACAAGACTTTAAATTCAACATTTTACAAACAATGGGATGAATACATCTGTTACAAGCGGATATTTGGTCGTATTCAAATCTGTGTAAATCCAAAATCAATTAATTTTGTATGGTTTCTTTTATTTCCTGGTTGTAAATGAAATTAAACACAAACAATACACTAGGCTTCCTGCTTTTGATGATTCCTTCATATAATTACAATTAAACGGAAAGTTCAAATTGGACTTTTTCTGAATGCCATTTGATATGATATCGTTTGAATACATAATTTTTTTGCCGATTTCTCCATACCGAAAAATACCATTTTTAGCATTTAAAAAAAAATACGTTAATTAAATAAGTAGTTTTTTCCAGGCTGATTTTTTAAATAGTTTGTCAAGCTGTCATTTTGTTTCGCCATCTTGAATTCGTACCAAAAGTTTACCAGTTGATTCATATACATTACTTGATATTTTAGTCATATTTTTCACGTTTCATATTTGTGCAGAATAATTAGATAACTAGTTTTTTTGTTTCGCCATACTGGATATTTACCAAAATGTTATCAGGTCATCTCCATGTGACCTTTATTTTTTGACCAAAATTTGAAGTCAATTGGTAAATAGTTTTTAAGCTATGCTGCGAACAAACATATAGAACGACAGACAGATAGACGAAATTGAAAATTTGGGAAAACATATTTTTTGGTATCTAGGAATCCTAAAACGCGAAAATCTGTAATAACCTGGGAGGGTGATTTTTTCCCGATTAAAATACTTCCCTTTTATGAGGGAAGTAAGAAGATGCTCTTCTTAGATATTTTCTACTAAATTTATAGCGTTCTCATTAAAAATTTTTTCATGACTACATGATGTCTTGCCACTTCAAGACTCATCGATATCAAAGACCGATTATACTCTGAATAGATGATCCAACAAATAGAAAAAAACTCTAAAGGGTCCACACTTTGCCGTCTTTCAGTATAATTTGCCAGAGCTGCTAGCCCGCGAAACATGACCTCCGACTTGCTGGTTAAATTCGATTATAGATACACCCAAACCTGATAAAAGGAATAAATATCAATGGGCTATTTACAACTTTGTTGATATAGTACTATGTAAATACAGATAGAAGCGATTATTTAGAAATAGAAATAGTCATAGTCCTTTTTGCCACAAAACTTTTTTTCATTTCCTTCGTTACTAGACGACATTATTATTTTTGCTTAAATGTTTATTATCTGTCCCATATTACCTCTTACTATTTACATGGAATCATGATTAGCACTACAACCTGTATTCCGTAATATCTTTAAAAGTTTTAGATCATTTACAGTCCATTTTTAAGTATTATCCATGGGCGGAAATAAATAAATGTTTATATAATTTTTTATTGTGTCAAAACACACAATCCAAGAAGAAATGAATGCAAAAAACGTACGCCACAAATATTTAGGAACTAATTTTCACAAGGAATAAGTAATTCTCTGGAATCAATTCTACGGATTTTTTCTGAACTGCTCAATTTCTGTCACTAAAGTACCATTATGGTATCTGCGAGTCCTACAAAACTAAATATCTAACCATTACATGTCTTGTGAAATATACTTTGCCTTATTAACTTATAACACAATATTCGATAACATGTTTATCAAATTGCTAACATTTATTATTCCAAATTGCGGGTCCGAAGCGCACCGAGCTCCTGCCTCCCCACCTTTAGTCCGCCACTAGTAAGAATTGCTTCTTTATACAAGTTTAAATATTTTGACTTATTTTATTAATAATTTTAATTGAGTATGTGCACTGTGTCGTGATCTCCAAAATGTATTCTTAGAAATGAAAAAATAAGTATTACGTGTATGCTCTAAGGAAACATACGTCGCATGTCATAGAAGTTTGGAAACATTCTCCTGTTTATCATTATGGTCCGAAGATATAATCAACATAAAAACAGATTTTATGAATTTTTAAGATGGTCTCCAAACAATAATATTTACATGATTTACTAATAAATATTCGTCCTGGTTTAAAAAACCTTAAATGTGGTCAAATTTTATTGTCTATCTTATAGTTAAAACTATTAAAATTATTTTAATTTAAATTGGCATGCCATTTGGATTCTCCCACAGAATTTTCAAAAATAAGTCTGTCACACTTTAAAGTTCGTAGTAGTAGTCTGAAAGTAAAAAGAGGTTAGCAATACAAAATCTTACAAAATTTTGTTCAAATAGTTCTGTGGACCAAAAAAATAACCAAATATATATATATATATATATATATATATATATATATATATATATATATATATATATATATAGTGTTTGTAAATAAAAAAAAAATCGGTAAATTTCCTTTACCCGGAACTTACCTCGTTATGATTTTCTTTCCATTTGTTAGGAATAGTGAATTATGACCCAATTTAGTTCAGTACATAATGACAGTAAATATGTGTTACATATTATACTATCTTTTCAAACATTTTTATTGGGCGCCATTTTGCTCCATCATATTGAATTCCTACCAATATTTTTCTAGGTTCTTTCTACCTCTGCCACACTTTGACTTTTGGACATAATTTAAAATAAATGCCCTAACTAGTTTTTACATTGACAGATACCGCCATTTTGTTACGTCATGTTGAATTTGTACCAGTTTATCCCATTTTCATATTTAATTTTTCTGCAAAATTAAAGTCAATTGAAGAAGATTTTTGTACATTGATTTTTTAAAAAATTTATTTAGTTATTTATTAAAATTAATAAAATAATTAGTATTTTCAGACTTATTTTTTAAATATTTTATTAGGCGCCTATTTTTTTTGCAATCTTAGATTCATATCAAAATGTTATCTGCGTAACACTTAATTTTCGTGCAAAATTTTAGGTAAATCGGATAATTAGGTTTTTAGTAACAATTTTTTTAGCGTTTCACTAGACCGCCATATTGATTTTAACCAAAATATAACCTAGTAAGTAGTTTTTAAGCTATGTCGCGAAATGATAGACAGACGGACCGACGCAATTGATTAAACATATTTTTTGGCATCTAGGGACGCTAAAACAAATTTGAATTAGTAACACAATTTTACTAGTTGATCACTATATCACAATTATTCATTCCATCCAACCTGAATTGACCTTTTTATTACTTTTCTGCTGCCCGCAGACGTGACAGTCAAAGCGATTTAACCTGTTCTAATATTTCAATATTAAAATGACAATTTTTATTTTTGCAGCTTAATGACTTACCGATACAGTTACTTTTCCATACATTCAAAATCATTTTGTTGAGATCATCCTGTTCAAAAGTCCTGTTTATATTTTCTGTTTTTTTTAATATATTTAAATCATCAGCATACAGGATAAATTTCAAGTGTATATCTCAGCGTGTCCAAAATCAAAGAGGCACAAGGACACCCAAAATAAAAACAAAAATGGTAAAATCTCGGAAAGGTGGTTGCATATCACATTGAAGTCGAAAACATCAAAACATTTTAAGAGTAATTCATGTTTCGATTTTTAACGTAAAAGTGTGTGCTGTAAAAGAAATAATACAATATCAGTATATCCAATTTAAATTGAACTAACGTGGCTCACCCGCACTTATATCGTATTAATAAACCGAAAATTAATATTAAAATCACGTTCAAACTCATACCGATAATTATTAAATTGAGATTTTTTTTTCTAGAAACAAGACAGTTAAAATGTACCAAGGAATGAACGGGGACGCCCCAAAATTTGTCCGAACAGGCAGTCAGATATGCGCAACTCCGGAAAAAGAATTGCTGGAAGCGGTATTTAGCAATAACATACCTAAAATCGAACAACTAATCATAAGAAACGAATATCTACTAAGTTATACCTACAGCGACTACAACAAAAGAATTCTACTTATTGCGTGCTCTGAAGACGGCGTCGAAGCCAGAACCGTTGAAAAATTACTAAATTTGAAGGCCAATCCTAGAGATCATACTGATGACGATGGGTGGGAAGCATTACATTGGGCAGCGCAGAAAACGGACTATGATATTCTGAGTGTTCTTCTAAGAAAGAATTCTGGAGATGTTAATGTTACTGATCAGCACGGTAAGGAATATGACACAGAACAACAATATTTCTTGTACCTGATCAAACTTCTTATAAATTTTTGGTGACGGATTTATTACAATTTGTACAAAGTTTCAGATAGCAAGATGAGCTTTTTTTCTGTTTTGACACCGCTCGCTGGTTTCTTTTGTAGCCTCTTACAAGAACTATTGTTTACAGTTCTTACTTAAGTGCGAAATTTTTAACTATTAGTTCAAAATTTTCGTATAAGAAAAGAGACAACCATAATGGATGTTATTTGGATTAAGTCAAAGTTTTAATTAAACAGTGTTTCTAAAATAGAAAAAGTTAAAAAAAACGACGAATGGTTTTTGATCGCAAACAAAAAATTACTTTAAAGATTAAACAAAGGCTTAGAGTTTGCTGCATATGAGAAAACTTTTTATTATTAACATTTCGGAAACACTTTTACTCAAGATCGCTTCTGCATGTTTAATCTCAGTTCAATAAATTTTGATATAGGTCGTTTGCCATTTTTTGAAAACAAATTTTAAAACTGCTAAAAGTAAAGTTAGGTAACGAGCTATTGAAAGTAGAAAATGTTACGAGTTCGATTTTATATATGTATTTGCAGGAGTTTTGAAAAGTTATTTTAAATGAATCGATTTTTTTTTCTAATACCCAGCCAATTAATGTACTATTAATACAAGTGATTCCTAAAATTTTATTTTAGCTTTTTTACTACGTGTAGCAATGATTTGTTGTAAATAAATCTTTGTTAATTTTGCAACAACTTTTATGACAAATACCTGGAAAATATTTATTTTAATGCAATTAAATACTCAGGTCTTTATAAATATATAGTTTCAAATCGACTTTTTGTTAGACACAATTATTTTTAGAAAGATATTAACAAAATTTTTCACCAGATAGGAATTAGTTAAAAATTAATAAGTTTTCATATTTATTAAATAACTAATCACATGTTTCTAGATACATATAACATCAAACTGTAAACATTTTTTCTTTATAATTTTTTTCTGTATCTACTTATCT
The DNA here is from genome assembly GCA_030620095.1 of Kuschelorhynchus macadamiae. NCBI lineage: Eukaryota > Metazoa > Arthropoda > Insecta > Coleoptera > Curculionidae > Kuschelorhynchus > Kuschelorhynchus macadamiae. The sequence goes on from JAUTXW010004244.1 coordinate 438,129, forward strand.
AGTTCTAATTTTACAAATTTCAAAATTTGTTTTTAAAGTTTTTCACTGTCTTGGATGTCAAACGACATGTGTCAAAGTACAGGGAGTCTATATTTCTCCATACTTTTCATACTTGAATTAAAAACAACTATATTAAACTTTTTTAAAAAGCAATCATATTAGAACAAAAACATTTTAATGTTTTTCGCAAAAAAAATAGCCATAGTTTAAATTAAAATTAATATAAATTAGGTTTGCCTTAAATATATAAATATACGTTATTAGTACCAAAACTATCCTGAATAAACGGTTTTAAAAAATTGAAAAATTAATTTTCAAAAATAAATCCTGGGTCACACTGTAACTTGAGAACCTTGAGTCAAATTCATCTGTACTGACAAACTGCTTGGATTTGTGAAAAAGTCATGAATTTAATTATTCGTTACAGGAAACACTGCATTGCACATTTTAATCCGGCATGGAAAAAAGGACTCACCAAGTTTTTTAAAATGTGCTGAATTGTTAATCAAAAAAGGAACAGACATAAACCACTTAGATAACAGGAATAAAACTGCATTACAATGGGCTGAAAAAAAGGGAATTGGTAATGACATTAGAAATATAATTGAAGACCAAAACCAGTTCAATTCAGAATCCCCACATGAGGTAAGAAACGCCGTTTATGGAATACAAAAATTGAATCTAAATTTATATAAATTTAATATATATTTCAGATGTTTTATTATAAAATTTCTTTATTTCTAAGCACTCTCTTTTGTTAATTTAAGCAATTCCGATTTACAAAGGTAAGGGGAAAACGCACAATATGAAAAAATAAAGAGCACTTTTAAATTGGCTTAAGCGTAGCACCGCATTTGATTTCTCTATCCCTACATATTAAATAATTACAATTATTTTATCCTATTCGACATTCATAAGCTGTGAGAATGATTGACGCTAATAATAAAAATACATGTTCTGGGAGCAACAAATTTAAGACTGACATGTAAGATACATGAGTACAATTGCGGCCTAGAAAAGAAAAGTGCATTTTTTCTGAATTTTAAACTACTTTGAAAGTTTCCATTCCAACAGAAATATTGTTGAGTATAAATCAACTCAGAGGTTTCAAGGGTCTAGTGTCCTATGACTGAATTCAACTGCTCTCGAGGATATGGCGTCTCAAAATTGTCAATGTAAGCGTTAAACAAGTTGTTAAACCTAGAACAAAGTGGCATGCATTTTCCTATAGTAACTTTAAAATCACTGGGCAGCAGCTTCTGTTCAAACCGGAAATGGACACCAAAGCCGAATTTTGATATTTCTGGCTAAACCAGAAGATGATGTCACTTAATAGGTATTATAAATTTAATATAGAGAAGTGTAAATCAGTTTAATCGTTTGGTCGATAGAGGCTACGGTTCGGGCGTAATCGGGGCGCGCGCGTATGCTGGGGGCGAATCGTTTATGGGTACACATAAACGATTCGCCCCCGCATACGCGCGCGCGCGATTACGTCCGAACCGTAGCCTCTATCGAAAAAACTCATACCACGAAAAACTTGCGGGACCCAAAAATACGTCCGACCGACCGTTAACATTGCGGATACGGTGGTCCGTTTCGCGATTGTAGGCCAAAAACCATATTTTCGGCTATATAATCGGAGATAACTTGTAAACCGTGCCCATTATCGAAAAAACGCATACCAATAAAAATGTAGAGGAGATCTAAATGTATACGACGACGTATATGAAGATTCAGTTTACGACGGTCCGTTTCGCGATTATAGGCCAAAAACCATATTTTCGGCTATATAATCGGAGATAACTCGTAAACCGTGCCCCCTATCGAAAAAACTCATACCACTAAAAATGTAGAGGAGGTCTAAACGTATACGACGACGTATTAAGATTGAGTGTACAGTGGTCTAAGTAGCCCAAAGTGGCAATTTTAAGACACTATTTTCTCATCTCATCATGCAACATTAAATATGTTTGAAATGTTTCTGTAATTTAAAAAAGTAATGATGTATGGCGGTACGTTTAAAAAAATATGTATGACGTCATAACTCTTCCATAGATAAAAATCATTATTATCAAGAGATCCGAAGACGAATAGATCAATTCGACTTGTTAAACGTTGTTTTTCAAGATTATGAACAGTTTTCAAATTGTTGAATTTATTCCAGTTAAATGTTTAACCCTGTATTTCGGATTTATTTTCTTATCTCGGTCGATGAAATGTCTAGCATTGTTCTGTAATGACCTGCTAAAAATATGATCTACTTTTTGTCAATGCCCCCCATCTTCCCAATCCCAATCAAATTTCTTTCCTACATGCCTGTAAACTGCACATTCTAGGTCTGAAAAATATCGCCGCTTATCATTATACATTATTGCGTTTTATTTTCAGTATATTAACAACAATCAACACAATCAAAAAGATGATGGACAACAACTTATGTATTATCTAAAACTAGGAAATGAACAAGCTTTAGTCAACTTCAGAAATGGTAATATTCATGATTTGGCAAATTACAGTGATGACAGCTTAACCCTGTTACAAATGTGCTGTAAAAAAGGGTTGGCAGTAGCTGCAAGGCATTTACTTCAGAATGGTGCAGACTATAACCAAACAGGAAGTAAAGATTCTACTAAACCCGTAAGTACTACATTTCTGCACTATTAATATACGAGTCGAAGAGTTTTTGAGACATTTTTTCTGACTAGACCAAGTGCCTTAGACTCAAGCCTCAAATAATTCTGAGATTTTTTAGCAACCTATTGAGCTTTATTAAAGAGCGCTCTAAAGTGTCATCAATAATAATTATTGAAGACACGTGGTTAATTAGAAAAATTGTTTTCAAAATTATTGTGAAAACAATTTTCTTAATTAACTATTACTAACAGCTTGTCTCGCTTTTTTAACTTTCTATGACAATGGATTTATTTCTTGCATTTGACTGAATTGAATTATAACTACAGTCGTTGAGTTTTAATTTATTTGAAACATAAGATAACACTTTGGAATCTACTTTTTAGATGGTCCGATTGGTACCGCACGGCAAAAAGAGCTCCCTTCATAGTATAGATTACTAGGATCAGTCATATTAGGGTTTGACCCGGAAAAAAATAATGTAAATCTGAAAATTGCTAGAGATATTCTATTTAGTGTACTGAACAACATACCAAAAGTCCTAAGCCATCCTACGCCGGCTTCATGAAGAAAAAAGGCATGGGCGGGTATTTGGGGTGTATACATATATAACTTCGTAGATTCTTTGTTCCAACAGGAAGAAGGTCAAAAGGTCAAAAAAGTAAAAGCAAATTAAAAAAAGTTATATGGAATATATTTTTATTTTACTATAAAACACGAAAACTTGAAAAGTGTCAGCAAAATGAGCACAGTTGGAACCTAAAATAAATTGTATCTTGTGTTTCTTTCTTTCGTTCCATGTATAATATGGTTGCTTACTAGATCGTCGTTGACTTCAATTTCATTTACTGGAGTTTCGTTGCTGCATCTTCGACCCCTGCAATGTAAGCCCATGTAAGGTTTGCAATTCTACACCATTAATGTAAGGCTTGCAATTCTACACCAACACCGAGCCCCGTATTCAGATTTACATTCACAGGATATCATGTGCAGCAGTTCATCTGGCGCTGGGGGTAATATGGTTCTAACAGGCACTAATGTGTCATCACTTTTCTTCCAACCCCAGTCCTTCGGAGGGAAGTGAATTTCCCATCCGTTCTTGAACCTAAAACAGATTTTAAGTAATAAAATATTTTTATACAAAAAAATCGCCTACTTGCAAATATGTTCGCAGTTCTATTTAGGAGCATAACAATTGTATCAGTGTTTGTTACTACAACCGTGACTTACTGACCGTTGTTAACTTTTTCCGTGCTGTATCGCCGATCATGGTATCCGCATCTGCTGCTGCCCGTCTTACTTCTAGTCCTTCAGCTAAAAATGTTGGTCACCAAAATAATTACCCTAGATTTGTTTTTTCCTTTTGCTAAGAAATCAGCTTGTGAGACAAAGAATGTAGTGTTCCTATCGAAAACAATATCTGTGAATGAGTGTCCAGAGGCTCACCGCCTTTGCTCCTCTGCTTTTGTAGATGAAACACTTCCATAATCATCAAACACAACAACTACATTTTTTAAATTTGTACAAAAATGTTGCCCGACGTAATTCTTATATGACTCAAGTAGAGCTCCAAATGTTGCTGGCTTAGGACAAACCAAGGCTCGAAGAAGATAGCCCCCGTCTATAACAACAAAATGAGAAATTTGTGTAATCTGAAGAAAAGCAAAAGGCTTCTAAGAGTGTATACTTGATCGTTTTTCTCATAGACACCTCATCGAAAAGTGCATGTGGTCTTGGGGACAGTTCATACTTAAGGTATTTAAGAAGATTTCCAGAACTGTTGTTTATTGCCCAAGCTATACGCTTGAAAAGTTGTTGCGAATTCACTGGTATGACTTCGTTTTTATTTTTTCTTGATAGCTTCATGTCGGAGAAACTGCAACCGAGGACATCGCATGGTTGCCTAATTCCATCGCATTATGCCAATTAATGGTTGAATCTCCAACAATCCCATATGACAAAGCCCATAAGGCACTGTATTCCTGCCAAGGAGAGCGGGTTAATAAAACTGTTTAAATGTTTTGCATCCACCGATCTCCTTGAATCTCTAAGTTCAACGTGTTGGTCTGTTAAAGTTCTATTAATACCAGCAAGGCATCGAAGGGAACTACACATTTTAAGACATCTAGGAAAAGAGAGCACAAAATATGCTAGCTGACTATCAGATATACCACGGCCATGAGTGAGACCTCCCTGAACTTTTAAAAGCTGCATTAAAGACTGCTCGATCGCCATATCTAGTTTAGTAGTTTATTACAATAAAAACAAACCTTTTCCATTATTGCCACCAATGTATAACAATAACATCACAAACAATCGCGCGCCTACGAGTTAATACTTATAAATGTCTGCAGTAAACACGCACTAATTTTCAATTTAGCGAACTTGCCACGTCTTTCGATAATTCCTCGATAAGTAGAATTTTAATTAAAAGAATAAGAACTCAGTTGTAGTAAGTACCATTACATCCATATAGCTTACAAATTATATGCATTATTGTAAAGGCAACATTTTTTTTTATTTTTCTTTTGTCAAAAATAACATGAAGCCGGCATATTTCGCTTTAGGACTTTTGGTATGTTGTTCAGCACACTAATTAAACTATTTCTGCCGATTTTTAGATTTACATTATTTATTTCTAGGTTTTAGTGAAATTTAAGCTAATATGTCTAGACTATACACAATATTCTATTTTTCAGTAATTAAATATAGTTTTAAAATAATCTTGAGGAGTTGTTGTTGTTGCTGTAGTTGATAACAAACAAGTGATACATACTTACATAGACATGACTGTTAAAGACATTACCCTTCTTTGTATCCGCAGTCAGGCGAAAAATCAGTATCAAAATACTACTTCTCTAACTGACCTCAAATTTTGCATATAAATGAAGCGTAATACAACACGGGAAAGTCATTGCATTTAGGGATAAAATGTTTTGATGCGAACTTATTATATTATAAATTTTCCAAAAAAAAAAATATAGTGAAACTTAATACGCAGAAGACAACCAAATAAAAGTAAATAAATAAATAAATAATAATTTTATTGCTAACAAATTGATTTTAAAATCACAATGCAACGTTCAAAATGAAACAAATCTATAGCTAGACCTAAGTAATCTATGAGAAAGCCTTGCAGAGAATAATAAAAAAATATATTTTCTTTTGTTTAAAAACACAGACATTAATTAGTACATATCACAGTTTAAAATGTTTCAAAATGTCTGTTTTTTACAAATTCGTCCATCTTCGATCTAAACCCTTTTATATTAGCTGTGCCGCCTCACACCAGCGGGTAGCATGTAAATAGTAAGCTTTTATTGCTCTAGAATATACTTTTTGGAAAACAGTAGTGTTGTAATAATGAATACTCAAATCACCTCCATTTCTGGTCACAAATGACATGTAATGCGAGTAGTAATCAACATTAGTGTTAAAAAGATGGGATCTTTTTCACAAACATTACTAACTGAACAAAGTAATGGGAGGCTGCAATATAACTCGTTTTTGCACACTGAAAACCTTAACAGCGTTCAGTGATGCGCAAAAATAAAATAGTAAAAAACGGATTAAATGCATGTGTCATAAATATATTGTACACCAAAAAAATACAAAAGCCGAAATTATTCCACCAGGCTTGAGTACAACTTTTATCTGGAAAATGGATAGGAAACCATTTAGAAGAATCGAGAACGCCTCCATTTTAGAAAATAATGATTGCTCTATATCAGTACCTACACTTTAAATAAATATCTATTTTTCAGGTCATAATAGCAGCTGAACATGGTTTCAGCGAAGTTTTAAGGGTCTTATTAGAAAAATATAACCCAATTACGACTATTCCAAACGATTTACTTGGAACTATATTACAATATATCGACAGAGATTCTCACAACAATATAGAATGTTACAAAGTGTTTATGGAAAAAATACGAGAAGCAGATCCCGATGAAATATCACAGAAGTTAAATGAAACAGACAACAAAAACAACACTGCATTGCATTATGCGATAAGGTTAGTATTATCTATATATTTAGAACAGAAAGCGATTTTTTCCACTTTCGACAGCAGCTTCCACTTGACCAGTTTGGATATTTTTTTATTATTAAACCTCTCTACCCACAGACGTGCTATAACTATTTACTATTCATTTTTATTGCAATTTTCACGTGGAAAAACAAGGATTAAATAAATTATCTTTAAAAAAACTACGTCGCATGCCCTTGCTGTTGGCGTAAAGCAGAAGCAGAATTACCACCTATGTGAAAAGATATCCAGAATGTGAAGTGAAAATTTTTTATATCTGTTTAAACATTTGTTTAAAAAAAGGTATAGATTATTACCTTATTAGATACAAATTTTACTACTCCTGTCCTTATGAAGACCTGAATATCTATTTGTCTTTAACGTATATCATAGTTAAATCGGCAAATAACCCTTAAAATTTGTAAGATGGCAACGTTGATTTATTGTAGTCATATTTGTTAGTTTTATTTTTAAATAATGCATACGGGATCACCCCATTATAAAGCGGAGAAAAATAAAAATAGCCGGAACAACTATCACTATGCAACTCACAACACGAGCTAAAAACTAAAGCCTATTCAAAATGGTTATTTTAAACTCTGAAAAAGAGAAGGCGAACATATCTATATTCTTGTTACTATTAAAACATTTTATTGCTCTTATCTTGGATGTATCCCATAATTGGTGATATGAAGCTATGAGGAATTAGACCGTCATTTCTTAAAACTCTACTTGGGACATGAATCTCAATAGATTCTAAAAGCTCAGGACAAATTATCAAACCGTTCCAAATCTTTTACAAATCGCACATATCAAAAAATAATCTAATTTTTGACAGTACATAGTTTTATTAATTTATTTAATAATAATCGCAATACACGTTACGAAACGTGGGAAATTAATTCCATTACCCTGACTTAATTAACAAGAGTTCCCATGGTTCAATTCCAAATTATATTGGCAATAGTTCAAATAAATATAATCGTCTAGGAAGAGATCAATTTTTTAGGCTCAACCTAATTCGGAAGACGTTCATTTTTAAAGCTCATTTGAACTAACTGAATGCTAGGCCTTCCGCAAGTTTTTCTGAAAAAAAAAACTAAAACTTTTTTTGTTTTTGTTAATATCTGCTAAAATATTGCAATATAGCAAATATGTAAATGAAAAAATAGTACAAAAGTGGTACAGATGATTTTTTTCTGAATATTATAGTTTATACATGTCACAGAACATATGACGCCGAATCACGTGTCTCAAAGAGCATTCCATCACTATTTCAAATGAGTGATGATGATGACCCATTGGTTTCATCAACCCATGATCAAAATATTGTTTCTTGTCTCTTTAATCTTTAAAAATAACGCTGCAAAAAAAATCTAACCAAAATGTATTATTTACATACTGAGAATTTTTGGAAAGTAAGTCTAAACAACTAACCAATGCGAGTGATTTCTACGAGCATGATGGCCTTAAAAGTGCCTTAAACGAAAGGTCGCCACTTGATTTTCACGAATCCTGTATTTACATAGATTCGATAGCCTGCTTGCCGTAATAGCCCAGTTCTCTCCAAAACTTTTGACAGAACTAAACACGATACAAACTTGCGTGGATTTTGTTTGGACAGAATCGAGGGGGGGCGCGAAGGGGACACGCGCCTCTTCTGAGCAGACCATTTTCATAAATATTTAATGTCAAAAATAGTTTATTTAGGCTTTCATGCTATATTCAATCAAATACGTCCAAGAAATTCTAATGCTAAAATCTGACATCCTTGCTCTATCAAAAAACGGTATCTCAGAAAAACATAAGCGATGACAGCGTTCTGGCTGGATGCCTTCTGTGACGAAAACTATTTTCCACATGTCTATAAACTTCTTTAAATATCAGCAACTCTTCTCGTTTCTATAAGTGCGACTAATCACAGATTAACACTGTGACAGAATGTTGCTTTTTTACGCTACGATAAAAGCGTGGTTATGAACTAGTCTGGGGAAAACCATCTTACTGGCTTAGCTTGTAGGATTTTGGGGTAATGCTTATACGTAAAATCAAATAACTTAAGCGAAAATGATATCCTTAAAATCTCGGCATAGAATGAAAGAAAATTATGAATTCTTGGCTTTAAGAAACATCTAACATGTAGCGCAAATATTCCCAGACTCCAATTTTTACAAAAAAAGTCAATTATTCAACAATTCCTGTCATGACTTTTGTTTTTCTGGCTTCTTAAACCCAAGTTTTGAAGATTTACTTATAAGTCTTGACGTAAGTGTTACTCCACAGTTCTGTGAAAAGTTAAAGAACAAATTGGGTTATGACAGTAAGCAGACTGTCGAATTAGCAATTTATGTAAAATGTGTACTATAGATTATATTAAATTTTTCAATTGCTTTGTCATTGTTATGTATTTAAATACATGTGTGTTCATACTAATTTCTTTTAAAATATAGCTCACCATGAGAGATAACAAAACTCTTTTTGTTTTAGGTACGCCGATACCCAAATCATTGAAGAACTTCTGAATTTTGGTGGATCGCTGGGTGCAAAGAACAAATATGGTATTATGCCTATTCAGGATATAGAACCAGAAACACTGGAGAAACATCTTGATAGCTGTGTCCAATTTGACTTAAAAAGTAAAAAAATTGAAAAAGAAGATTTTCAAGTCAGATTCAATTATCGCTCTCTAATTCCGCCATATGCAAAATCGAACTATGACGACTGCTTCACTTATAAAGACGTAGAATCAGAAGGTATAAACTCGAAAATCCAGAAGGAATTAGTGGCGGAAACTGAGGTAAATGTTAATACTTACACAAAATTTGGTACCTTACAACTGTATATCACCTATACAGCGTGGTCATTTTAACTTGCCCACATTTTAAGGTGATTTCCTTCATTTTCTCCCTTGTTTTTTAAGAAAAGGATATCAAACTTGGCATATTTAGAATTAGAGAAAATAGTCATATCTCTTGAAAGTAAAATTTACAAACAATTTTGATACATTTTAAATATTTTTCTAATCATTTATAATTTATTTTTTAAATAATTTTGACATCTTAAAAAATAAAAAAGTTATAACAGATTAAAATGTGGATAAGTTAATATAGCCTCAGGTTTTCAAACGGAGATAGAGAAAAATGTAAATATAAAAGCTTTACAGTTTCTTCTAAACCACCAGAATCCCTAATGAAGGAAAGCAAATGATCATCCCAAAGCAGTTAAAAAATGCCAAAGTCAATTTTTTTTTAATGGACTGCCCTTTAGATTATATGTCCATCAAATGTAGCTTCTTCTTGCTGATTACACAGGCCTGCATAAAATTTGTAATCAAGCTAATTTCATTTTTTTCGCTTAATTAGGACTTATATTTAACTTAGTTAATCCATTTTTGCTTGTATCACGTAAATTTCTTTTTTTAAATCAATATCAAGTTATTATTTCTGAATATTAGCAGCGAATTTTAATTGGACATTTTATTGGAGGATTTACCAGCAATAACTAGACCACACTTGGGGATTCCGCGAGACTCGGTTTATTTAGAACAGAGAGCAATATTATTTAGTGTCAACTAAATTTTTTCTTCTAGTTCTATCACTATTTCGTTGTGCATTTTCTATAAAAAAATTGTCTAGTAGGGGTTGTAAAAATAAACGTGATGACTTTTGTTACATTTGTTGACCCTTCATAGCGAAAAAGTTTAAAAGAAACATTACTGATTTTGTAAAAAGTGCATATTTTGCTTACTTTAAAATGAAACTTCGAGATCAAGATAAACTTTGGGTACCACATGTTATCTGCAAGACTTGCAAAGTAACCTTGAGACATGGTCTGGAGAGAACCTAGAAATCACACCGACGAATGCTATTTTCGTCTTTGTGATATTAAAGGCACAACAAAAAATCTCTGAAGTATATTAACTACACCAATCTTCCGTCAGCAATACGACCAGTTCCATATTGTGCTGATATATCTGTACTTATTCCACCTAAAGTATTGCAGTCTAACGCCGAATCGGAATCTTCAACAGATACAGAGTCTCACATTTTTGAAGTATTTACCTCAAGAATCAGTGAACCGCAGCTATTTTCTTAATTAGAACTGAATGACTTACAGCCGGTTGCACAAAACTTAATTGCTGTTTAGAATATTTAACCGAGCTTTCGGATTTGATAAACTGCTTATAGAAATCTAGGAAGTCGCTGTCAAATTTTGACATTCCGTTAAACATTCTAAACTGTAATTGAGCTTTCTGCAACCGGCCGTTAGTCAGAGATTTAGGACTTCCAAAAGACCTTTCTGAGATTTTAGAAATCGTGAGGTTGAATTTGTCGATTACTTCGCCGCAACTGGTTCAATGGTACATATTCAAAATGTATCTGAGTTGGTTATCCACATTGGTGCTCCTGAATTCAAACCTACCCAGTGGAGAGTTTTTATAGACTCGACAAAGAGAAGCTTTAAAGCTGTTCTACTACAAGATGGCAATTTATATGCATCTGTTCCTGTTGGTCATTCAACCCAACTAAAAGAAAATTACGAAAATCTAGAAGAACTGCTTTTAAGAGAACAAATAAGAAAGTTAATGAAAAGTAATGAAGTTGAGATGGTTGTGCAGGAAGAAGTAAAAGAAGCACGGATAGCTTTCAAAGAAGTTATAAATAAGTTTCTAGGAAACTACAAAGACCCAGAAATTAAATGTATTGTTGAAAACATGTTGGACAAATTTAGTTATATGAGTATAAAAATTCACTTTCTACTTGCTTATCTCGACTAATTTCCGGATAACCTCGGTGAGGGAAGCGCTTTTACCAAGACATGTTAAGGAAAGAGATGAAAAGTCATTATTGTTGACGTTGAGACGTCAAAATGATGGCCGAATACTGTTGGTTGCTTAAAAGGGACTGTCCTTCAGCAGAATATAAACGAAAAATAACGAAGCTTTTTCGGAAAAAGAGAAAGATTCTCCAAGAAAATAAAGGATTAATGAATGTTATTTTTTTAATACTTTCGCGATTTTATTATTTGTTTTGTTGTTTTTATTATTTTTCTTGTTAATCCTAAATATATACAAATATTCCTACTTTTTATATTGTTGTAGTATTTTGTTAAAAAACTTACGTGATAGAAAAAAAACTGAAAACAAATTTGAAATCAGCATCATTTAAATACCCACTATGGTTTTATAAATTATTTAAACGCAAGCCTGTGTTATAAATACATCAGCTTTGATACCTTTATCTTTAAAGACACTCGAGATTTGAGAAAGACATTACCGTATTACATTTATTGCATATAAACCTCAACTTGATAAAAATCATTGAAGTACTATGTTTGCTAAAACACATTTTTAAACATTACAAACACAAATATCTTTATGGAAATTAAAAAAGTTCTCCATTCTTTCGAAATAATAACGTACTTTTTATTTTATATTATTAGTACTCTACTAGTACTACATTGGTACATTATTTGTAATAAGAACAGGATTTTTTGATCTAAATGAACCCCCAATTAACATTCCAATTTTTATAGATTGGTTTGTGTAACACCACGTGTATTCATGGGCGCCGCCAGGGGGACCGGCCTCTTTCGAGAAAGTCATGACCAAGGGTAACAGAGATCTGGTGTAATTTATATTAGCAAATATTCTAAATATATAACACCCATTGCATGATATATATATATATATATATATATATATATATATATATATATATATATATATACCATAATAAATGACTTTTTATTTCCAAAAAAAGATATAGGCATAAAATAATAATGGGTGTTAAAAAAGTGGTAGTATACATAAGTGGCGCAGTCTAGCTTTAATAGCTACTCTACTGAACCACCTACATACACTGTGAATAATTACCTAAAGCTAAAATTAGTTACAACCTAATAAAAAAGGAAATTTGATTTTAAACTTAAATAAATAAATCATTAGAAACAACAAAAACAGAAATAAAAACCATTACCAAACAGAGAGAAAAAAATGCAAAAATATAGAAAAAGCAGCATGAGACAATTTATATAACAAAAATAAAAACAAATAAAATAAAGACCTGCCCATAACTAGCTCTTAAACAAACTGTAATAAAGTAACTACTTACTTGGAAAAAAACACCATTATTTTGTAAGTTTAAAAAATAATTTTTTAATACCCTTTTAGATGATTGAGTATTATTTATGTTTAAAACTTTTAGCTCTGCAGGAAGAGCATTATAACATTTTACAAAATTATAACTAAACGAACGCTGAAACATGGCACTCTGATGTCGTGGAATTGTAAGTCTATACGGAAACGTTTACATTATGAACGTTATGACGAAAAACTATTCTCTCATTAAGAGAAGCAGATGAATCATTATCATTAATTGTTTTTAAACAAAAAATACAAAAATGAAGATATCTCCGATAATTCATCTTTAACCAATAAGTACCTGATACATGGGAGAAATATGATCAAATTTCCCCATTCCAAACATAAGCCGAACACAACTATTTTGCACTTTTTGTATGCGACATTTACAGTTACCATCCAAAGCCATATACAGAATCACCGTAATTAAAATTAGATAAAACGGGAGACTCACATAACATTTTCCTCAAATAAAACTTTAAAACATAGGACTTTTGAATCATTCTTTTAACTTGTTCCCCAAATCTAAGTTCCGTATCAACAACCAATCCCAAATTTCTAGCAGAGTCTACAAACTTCAGTTTAATGCCATCTATATACATGTTAATATTATTTTTAAGAAAATCTGTTTTATTTTTATTTCCAAATAACATTAGATGCGATTTAGCTGGATTGAGTTTTGGATTATGTTTTTTAGAAAGATTATTTAAGGTAAGTAGGTCTGTGTTTTCCACTTCAACAGCATCATTGCCATTGAAGCAATAGTATATTTGGGTGTCATCTGCAAAAGTTTGTATGGGACAATATTGTAGTATATATTGTAAGTATATTGGAAGTATAAATTAAAAATACTAATGGACCCAAAATTGACCCTTGTGGAACACCCGGCAGTATCCTTACCTGTTCAAAATATTTATTATCTGAGCTGATTTTCTGAATTCTTTGAAGTAAATATGATCTAATAAGACAGCATGAATTATAGTCAAAGCCGTAAAATTTTAATATAGACACGACAAGCCAGTGGTGTCAAACGCCTTGGAAAAATCTAAAAGTACGAGCAGAGTGTGCATTTGTTTGTCAAAAGCCAAAAAATGTCGTCGGTAATGTTGGCTAAAGCTGCTGTTGTATTAAATTTTTCTCTGAATCCACACTGGCTGTTTGGTATAATATTATTGGAAATACAGTAGGTGTTTTAAGAAAGTTGGAAGTATACTAATCAGACGGAGTTCGTTAAAATCAGTCGGGTCGGGAACCTTGGGTATAGGTTTACCAATGAATATTTTCCATTCATTAGGAAAATAATTCATTTCCAAACAGCAATTTATCATATGAGTGACATATTTATCAATAAACGGACTGCAATACTTTATCATCACAGGAGAAATTTCGTCAATGCCGCTTGCCTTCGTTTTAATAATATTTAAAATTTCGCAGATATATCTGCTAATCTAAAAGTGAAGTTAAGATTGTTGTTATATTTATTATTTTCATACAAAATAGCATGTTCATCTCAGCAAGATACATTTTGAAGAAATGGTGCAAAGAAATTGTTGATATCGTCAGAGTCAGAGAGATACAAAGAGACTGAGTTACTTTGATTTGAACATATATTTAAATTACGAATTGTATTCCAGAATTGACGAGAGTTGTCTCCTTGGCACAGCGTATTAAGATGATCTTTTTTCGCTCTTCTCACAGCTGATAGAGTAATATTTCTTAGTCTCTTGTAGCTTGATCAATCATCCGCTAGTTTGGATCTTTTAAATTTTTGAAGGGCCCTGTTTCTTAGGACATAAGTATTCTGATATTTTCATTTAACCAAGGTGCTTTAGGTTTCGTTATTTTCGATTCACGAATGGGCGCATGACTGTCAAACAAATCTACTAAATGTTATTTAAAATATGATTTTTTTTGTCAATAATATTTTCATAAAATATAGTAACTCACGGTCTTTGAATCATATCATTTTTAAAATGAACAAAATTGAAATTTCTAAAATACCTATATTTTATAATTTTAGGGATTGTGTAGGGTGTTTGATCAGATTTATTATGTTTAAAGACTCCCGATAAATTTGCAAAAACCTGCCATAAGAAGCAATGTATTCCCATTTACTCCAACATGTAAAGAGTTTTCCGTCTCTCTCTAACACATTGCTTCTTAGAGCGGTTTTTCTCAAATTTATCAAGTTTCTTAAAAGATGAAGGTATCAAACCTGGTATATTTACAATCAGTAGGAATACATATGTTACATTTAAGAAACCAAAGTTGATGTTGATTTCAGCCTCTATATCTGTTTAAAAATATGGTGCAATTTCAAGAAACTTTTGGTTAAATTTTTTATGTCTATAAAAATGCGAACATTATTAGAGGATTACATTTATAACAGAAGGATTGGGTCTATTTCCGAGACTTTGTCACAGTATCTATGATTAAACAATATACAAAATAGTAAATATACAAAATTTACAATCTTTCCAAAAAACTGAAGTTTACTAAAATGAATTGCATACAATCTTTACTAACCACCTAATATAACATATAAGTGGGATTTTTGTGAAGAATTTGTTTTCGAAAAAGAATTGACCATCAAATAAAAACCATATATGATCAAACTATCAATTTTCTTTTTATTTTAAATATATATATATATATATATATATATATATATATATATATATAGTAGAATATAGGCAATTACATGTAAAATAAAAAAAATATATATAGTTTTAATTTTATCATATGTCTTTTTATTCGATATTTAATTGTTTTTCTTTTTTAAAAATAAATAAAAATGTTCATAAAAATAAATATATATATATATATATATATATATATATATATATATATATATATATATATATATATATATATATATATATATATATATATATATATATATATATATATATATATATATATATATATATATATATATATATATATATATATATATATATATATATATATATATATATATATATATATATATATATATATATATATATATATATATATATATATATATATATATATATATATATATATATATATAACATTTTTATTTATTTTTAAAAAAGAAAAACAATTAAATATCGAATAAAAAGACATATGATAAAATTAAAACTATATATATTTTTTTTTATTTTACATGTAATTGCCTATATTCTACTAAACTTTTAGAATCTACGAAAAAACTAGATTTTATATAACATGATCTATATAAAAATATATGTAAAATTAACACCGTATTCGAGATATTTAAGGTAAAATATTCATTCAACTTCACACTTTACAAAACAAATTAAGCGGCGCACGTTCCTAACTTACTTTTCTAAGATCAGTCCAAAGATTACAAAATATGTTAATGAATAAATGAAAAAATAATGCAAATTAGCATTTGGATATTAAGGCTTACTTAAAATATTTACTCAAATGGTAATATGATTTCTGATGTTTTTATTTATTTAATAACATATTATTTCTGACTTTTGGAGATATTATAAAAAAGCAAAATAAAAACATGGGTAAATTTCTTTCTATTAGGTGTGGATTTTTCATAACGCGTATTGACTTTTAACCTAAACAATTCGAAAACGATTACATTTTTATACATTATTAAAATTTAATCAAACGGAGGTTATTATACTTAAAAAATAAGAAATATTTTGATAGTTATATAAATTATCTTTTTTATTTATTGTTAATTTTTTTCGGAAACAAATTTGTTTAAATTCTTCATAAAAATACCAGTTACTTTTACAAGTTTTACAGTCTTATAGCAACCGAGATATAAAGCTTCTTACTCTCCTTTGGATTACCCCAACTTTTCGTATATATATATATATATATATATATATATATATATATATATATATATATATATATATATATATATATATATATATATATATATATATGCATATATATATATATATATATATATATATATATATATATATAAATATATATTTATGTATATTATTGTTGTATCGACATTCTTAATTTTAATATTAATTTGTGTTTTAGGTAATTTTCTTCATGAGCAAAACATCTGAGTTTAAGCATCTACTAAAACATCCTGTTATAGTCAGCTTTTTATTCATGAAGTGGCTTCGGATTCAATGGTTATTCTGGGCTAACTTAGCATTTTATATTGCCTTCGCTATATCTTTAATTGTATATATCTTTTCTGATTATACTTATTCTCCTAGAGAAAAATTATCCAGCATACAATCCATATTTGCAAATTTTTCGTATATCTGTTTAGTTATCACACTGTTCGTATTAATATTTCGAGAACTATTTCAGATCTGTGTAGCCCCAAATAAATATTTCAAAAATTTTGAAAACTATATTGAAATCATCTTGATTGTAATAACTGCTATGATAGTGTTCATTAGTTCCCCATCTGATAGCACCCGAAGACAGTTATCGTCAGTGTCAATCCTTCTGGCGGCATTCGAACTGGTTCTAATGCTAGGTCAGCACCCTTATTTTTCAACTAATGTCGTTATGCTAAGGACAGTATCTTTCAATTTCTTTAAGTTTCTTATTTGGTATTCACTTTTAATTATAGCATTTGCTCTTAGTTTTTATATTTTATTTACAAATAGTCCACTGCCAAACGAAAAAGAGGACACTAGAATAGAAGTGAAGAATGAGACTTCAGAAAATGAAGGCGATGAGGATAAATCTTTTGATAACCCTGGTAGATCTGTTTTCAAAACTATCATTATGTTAACTGGAGAATTTGATGCCAGTGATTTGAATTTTGACACTTTTCCTGTTACAAGTAAACTGATTTTTGCGTTCTTCATCTTTATGATTGCTATAATTTTGCTTAACTTGCTTAATGGTTTGGCTGTAAGTGATACCCAAATGATTAAGAATGATGCTGAGTTGGTTGGCCACATTGCTAGAGCGCAACATATTAGATATGTCGAAAGTATGTTAGTTGGAAACATTCTTCCAGCTAATTTTATCCGTAAATTAAGTAACATTTGTTGTTGCTTACCCATTTCACGTAACTGGAATTTAAAAGTTGGAAAGGCGTTTGCTAGGTATGTTTGTCTTTTTCCGAGATATCTCGATTATGAACTAAAATTATATCCCAACAAGTACGGTTTGATCGAGGCAAATGCGGGTGAGCAAAAAAGTCTAAGAAAAAGTTGTGCTCCATGTGCTGCGATTTATTTAGATAGAGATACAATAAGAAGAACAAATAATATTGTACAGGCAAGAAGAGAAGAGAGTTTTAACACTGGAGAGGATCAAATAAGAAAAATCGAGTTTGAACTATTGGACTTGCAAAGAAAGATGGATGATATTTTAGGAATTTTATATACAATTAAGGCAAAAGCGTAATCAATGTGATAATTTTACATATATTATATACTGTATTTTAATAATAAAAGTTTTAAAATTGTCTTGAGCATGTTTTATAAGAGCAATTAGAATGTGACCTAATTTTGAAACCAAGCATTTATTAGCGGTAATACCTATAACGGACGAAGACATGCACTAAAACCTCTGCAGTTGAAATAATGATATTGACGTGTAAGCCGTATAAGTAAAAATGAAAAACAGTCTCCAAATATGTTTCTTGTCTTTAGACATTCTTGAAACGTAGCATATTTGCTATAGAAACGTCATCAAAAGCAAAGTTCCAGTCCTGAATTTTGGTGATGAACATATTTTTAAAAAGATATTTTTTAATGATGGTTTTATCGACGAACTTGGGCTAACCTATCGCTAACAGAACAGATCCACCTAATAGTATAGGTTTTCTTTAAAAAAAATCCTTATTTTAATATAGATCTTTACGTCAAACAGAACCAATCTTAACCTAACTTAATGCGCATTTTTATTAATTATAAGTTTTGTTAAAAAAAGTCATTGGCTGACGTGGTTCGAACACACATGTGCATCCAAACTTGAGAATCCTAGCACTGAGCCAGGAAACTCACACTGAAGATTCAACAAAAATTGTTTATACCGTATTGTGGTTGGCGAGTTCAATAGGGTCTTCGATACAACCTAAGCTGTTCTTCTAATACTCTGCGTTTGGAGGACCTTGAAAAAATCATGCAAAGAGTAATGTCTAAATTTCTCGCTAAGGTCCGAATTCACCCCGAGCTTTAATAAAAAAAAAATCAAAATCGGTCAACAACTTCTGGCGAAAGAGAAGAAAGAATGGCTTTGTATTTTCAATAGGTAGGTATATAGAGACATAAAATTATGTATTGCTAAACTTCCGATTGAAAATATCTGTGAAAAGCCCTAAAGGCAAATATAACGAAAAACTCATCTACAAAATAATAAATACATGAAGTAATTTTTACTGAAATTTTATATTACATTTAATTCTTGCACAAAAGTTGAGATCAACCTATTTCCATGTTCATTTGTTTAAATTTTATTAGGACGCCATTTTGTTTTGTCACCTTGGATTTGTACCAAAATGTTACTAGTTCATTCTTATGTAACCCTTGATTTTTATGCAAAATTTGTAGTAAATTAGATACTCTCTTAGTAATAATTTTTTAACATTTCACTAGACAGGCATTTTGTTCCGCCATATTAAATTTCAATTAATATTAATAAAAATTAAAAATTTAAAAGTCAAGTCAATCGGTTTTTTAGGTATGCCGTGAAAGGAAGCAGACCGACGGAATTGAGAAAGAATGTTTTTTTACGTCTAGAGACACTAAAACATGAAGATCTGTAAAAACCTGGGAGTGATTTTTTCACGAATACAATTTATTTGGCTGCTATTTTGTTCCACCATCTTGAATTTGCATCAACATTTTACCAGTTCATCTCTATATCACACTTAGTTCTTGCACAAATGTGAATTCACTATAATAAGTAGTTTTGTCAGGCTAATTTTTGAATTATTTTATTGAACTGTCATTTTGTTTCGCCATTTTGGATTTGTACCAAATTTTTTTCAAGTTTATTTCTGCGTAATATTTGATGTTTATAAATAATTTGCGGCAAATTGGATAAGTACCATTTTCGTAATAATTTTTTTAACATTTCAGTAGGCCGCCATTTTGTTTCAATAGTAAGTAGTTTTTTAGCTATGCAACGAACAGACAGATAGACAGACAAACAACCCGGCGGAATTGAGAAACATGTTTTTTGGCCTCTATAGAACGTAAAAAGGGTGATTTTTCACGATTATAACAGTTCCCTTGTACGAGGGTGTAAAAAGGTACTAGACTGACAACCACCAAATCTGACAAAATTATAAATAGATTTAAAGCCATTGTGCAGGCCGATTTAAACATTCAAATTGAACTCAATACCTATGCAAACTCAGTAAAAAATAAAAGAAAAGTTGAACAACAGAAAATGAATTAGGAAATACTGATTAAGGAGCACCTCTCTATAGATCAACCCTGGCCAGGAGTTTGCCAAAGATTTAGTCAATGAACTAATCACGATAACTAAAAAATCGGTAAATTTCCTTTACTCAGAACTTCTCTCGTTATGGAGTTTCCTTTTATTAGGAATAGTGAAGAGTGGCCCAATTTACTTCGGTGCATAGTGATTAAGTAACACATATATACTGCCTTTTCAAACATTTTTATTTCGCGCCATTTTGTTCCACCATATTGGATTCCTACCAATATATAACAAACTGAGTAAACACTTTTTACATGACACACACCGCCATTTTGTTATGTCATGTTGAATTCATACCAGTTTATCCCCAAATCACATTTAATTTTTCTGCTATTTTACATTCATTTTTTCAACATTTTATTTGACCAACAACATAATATATCATAATATTTCGAAAATTATATAAAATTCTTTAAGTTAGTTTAAGCATTATAAAGTTTATTGGTACATATCTTAGTCAGCCATATTAAGGTTTGTTGCATTCACCTTCATACATTATTGTTGTATAATAATATAACAGCATGGCCTACTGTTATAAGGTATTTACTAAAATAATAAATAGAGTAATGATTAGATATGGAACAAGTCGTTCTTCTTTCTTCCCTCGTCCAACTAAATGTCCAACTAGACATTTATCACATGATGACCCTGCCTAAAGAACTAGCAAATTTTTGATGACCGAATAGAAGACAAGTAACAGCAAAGTCCAAGAGTCCGAATACAATATAAATAAAGATGTCTAAGTGGTACTGTACTTGCTTCTGAGTATATTGATCTTGCATTTGATGCTCAGGACATTCCAAATACCTAGAAAGCAGTTGAAAAGAAAAACAAAAAAAGTTATGACTTAACTAGGTCCGCCACGAATGTACAACGTATAAGTTCTTCCGTCAAGAAACTGAGATCCACTGAAGCATTTCAGGTTTTTTTTAGGTTACCAAGAGTTAATAATAAGATATGAGAGAAATACTTGGTTGATTTGATGGTATAACGTATCGAATGGTTGCCAAAGCAGATGACTAAGGAAATAGTGGAACAGTTAAGACTGGTATAACAACGAAGAAATTGTACTGAGTAACCCAGAAAAAAATAGTTAAATTAAGTAGGATAAATTGACAATTCGGTAAACTTAGGGAAGATTTTGATAATAGTGTGCATGAAAAAAATGTTATAGATATCGCAAAGTTATATGTTAAGGATAGGGCTTCGCAAGACCAAAAACAAGACAAGACTTGCCTAGTCTTGGTCTTGGTCTTGAAAAATAAATGCGGTCTTGGTCTTATGGATCAAGACCAAGACAAGACTTAACCAAGACTGCTTGCTCTTGGTCTTGATCATAAAAAAATTTCTCACATTCGTTCTCATTCCCGACTTTCAATTATTAATTATTAAAAAATATCCTGAGGTACTGGACCAGCTGGACTTCCCAAGCAATAGTGGTTTTTGCAAGTACATTTCCGGAATTTATATAAATATGCGAAGCTATATTTATTATTTATGCGAATTTCTTATATGGTTTTAGTACAGGCATCTATCATCGTCGCCAAAAGTAAATGGGACAGCACCATAATAGCTCTTAGTCTAATATATATAATTTTTAGTGTCAAATATTTGTTAAACTATGCATTTTAGGTTAAATGGAACAAATTTATCAATATGATTTTAAATATTTGATGAACAGTATTTGTCTCAGATACTTTTGGTGACTATGGTTTCGAATTTCAGTTTCAGAGTCTTAAGACGCAGTCTTGGTCTTGGTTTTGAGCATCAAGTCTTGGTATTAGTCTTGAGACGATAAGTATTTGTTAACTGTGTCCTTAGTTTAAAGTCTTTTTACAAAGTTTTAAGTTATTTTATTTTAAAAATAGTGATGCAGTGGATTGAGTATACTTGACTGATAGTTCTGTGCTTAGTGAATCTCCCAGAAAATGAGAACAACCAGGAATAAAAGCAATACAAATTCTGTAATCAAAGTTGACGGCGCGGGCGATGCGCATGATCAGGTCGATCTTGTTGCTAAGATGGAAGCAATGGAGGTAAATTTTGAAAAGGTTTTGGAACTACTTCGCAATGAGTGTGTTAGGGAAAATGTTTCTATAAACCCGGATCAAAGGCCCGATAACTTCATACACAAATTTCAAGAATTTGAAAATAGTACCAAAGATGCTCTTGAACAACTAAAAAAAAGGTGTCTGCCATTCGTTCTAGTATTAATCATGTACTAAACGAATGCTCTAAAAGCAAAAAGCGTGAGAACTTCAAAAAATTAATATTTCATGGAATTCAAGAAAAAGGTAATCAATGCCTCCTTCAAGATATATGTGACGCAGTCAGTAAATTGCAAATTTACAAATAAGCATAAACAAAAATGATATTAGTTTCTGCTATGGCGCCGGCCAAAACACACCAACAAAAAATAATCTATCTCAAACCAAAAATAATTTCCGACCAATCGTAGTTGAATTTACCACTATGTAGAAGCGAGACGAGGTGTTTTACCCGAAAAGGAAATTCAAAAATTCCGATGTTTCCGTTAGTGAAATGCTTATTAAAAGTCAGTATGAACTGTTTCTAAAAGTGCGTGAAATTTACAAAAATAATGCTTGGTCGACTCGGGGTGATGTTTTTGTGTTTTGCAATAATAAAAATCTGTATAAAAAGTATTAACGATTTACAAAATATTAAGTAAATTAAAACTATAATTCTATTATTAATTACTATTTATTAGGACATGGCTCTAGCTAATGTTTGCTCTATTTTTTCTTGTTTTTCTTTCTTGGTATAACTGTTATTTAGGTATATACGCCAGTGGCGGCTACAAATAAATTTAATTTAGATTTTAGTTTAATTATTCGACAAGAAAAAGTTGGATATAATTTTAATTTAAATTAGTAATTTTTATGTAAAAGATTAGGTTAGCTCATCTTATTATTAGGTCATTAATTGCAAAATTTAATCAATTTAAGGAAATTGTGGAAAGTGCTGATTATGATGTGGTGACTGTTAGCGAGACATGGTTGAGCAGCGACATCGACTCGGAGGTTAAAATACCCGGATATGATCTGGTAAGACAAGATAGGCTAGGCAGGGGGTGGTGTGGCTATTTTTTATAAAAATTGTTTGAATATAACTCAGATACATCCTTCCAGTGTTAATCCAAATTACGAGCAGGTGTGGCTGTCATGTAATTTGAATAAAAAATCTTACATCATTGGTAGTGTATATAGACTTCCTTCTTATAACACAATTTTAAAGCGACTTTTTAACTCATTTTGAGGAGCAAATATTGTATTTAATACGAAAGTATAATTATCTTTTTTGCTTAGGTGATTTAAATATTAACCTGATGAACTTTCACGTTAAAGAAGTCCTAGAATTAACTTCTCTTCTTGAATCAACAGGTCGTAAACAAGTTATAAATAAACCTACTCGAATTGCGGCAAAAAGCTGAACTCTTTTGGATCTTATCAAAACTCCTGCAGTCAGTCCGAATTGATAGCATGGTGTCCGCTTCAATAAAAATTGCTAATGGAGTACCTACCTCAAGGTTCACCCCACTTTTGTATGCCATTTATACCGCTTTTCTTTCAAAAGCACTGGAAATATTGTCTGCTTAATATTATGCGGATGATACGCAAGTTTATTTATCTTTTAAAAAGGTCGATGTCGTTGCCAGCTGTGAAATTATGAGTAGAGAGTTAAATTTATTAAATAAATTATCTTTAAAACATTCGCTTATATTAAATCCTAAGAAGTGTTGTTTGATGATTTTCGGTCGTAATGCAGACTTAGATGGTATTGGGGATCAGATTAAGGTGGAAATAGATAATAAGATTTTGCCGGTGAAAGAAACTGTTCGGAATTTGGGTGTCACGTTTGATAGTGCGTTGAGATTCAAAGCGCATGTGTCTAACTGTACTCAGAGGGCATTTGTTAAACGAACGACAAAAACTTTACTCTGTGACTCACTCGTGCTCTCTGTATTCAATCATGGTGATGTTATTTATGGTAATTGTCTTAATGCTATTGATAAACGTAGAATTCAGTATATGCAAAATTCTTGCCTAAGACTTGTTTATGGAATAAGGAAATAGAACATATATCACACAAACTGGTGGAAACCAATTGGTTGAGTATGGATGAAAGAAGAGAGTTACACCTTGCTTGTTTTTTCAAAAAATTATTACTCTTAAGTGCCCTTCTTATTTATATAACCGTATAGTTTTCAGAACTCATGTACATAATATTACTGTTAGATTAAGAGGCAAAATAACACCACCATTTCAGAGAACTGCAATTTTTGAGCGTAGGTTTTCCTACAATATTGCTAAACTCTATTATAATTTACCAAATAAGTTCAAGATACTTTCACTATCCACTTTCAGGAACAATTATAAAATATTTATTACGACTAAACGTAAAAATCAATGGAACCTCTTCTTGGGTCTATATGTAAGTTTGCATTTTTTTTTAATTGATAGCCGCCATATGTACCATATGTACTTTTTTTCTGTCTCTCATCATTTATTCTTAGTTATAAGTTATGTATTTATTATATATCCGGGGTTGAGTCTGATCAGGGGGACATTCTAGGATGTCCTATCTGAACTTCGCCTTTTTCTGAGTGTTTCTTATTCCATATATTTTTTATTACTTTGTACCAAAATTCAGAAATAAAGACATTTATTATTATTATTATTTGATAGCATAAATACAATCTTAGAAAATAGGCTAATTATAATAAATTCCAGCAAAGTTGAATCTGACGCAGATTTCAAATACGAATCTCCAGCAAACGAACAACAACATATCTGCGAAATTTGATTTAAACACTACCGCGAGTTAAATCCCTATCATGAATTACTACGATAAAGTTACTTTAGGGACGTATGTGTGTGCTTGATTAGCTATATATCCAATACATTCCTTTTTTATATAAACTGTGAGAGTTTATTGAAACACTGTTAAAATGAAAGAAAAGAAGTCTATTGAACTAGAACAACAAAATTCACATTGCTATTCGTTGGCAAAAGGGGTTTTTTTTCTATCTTCGTAAACTTTCCCATGGTCAAAAAAAAATAAAAACTTTAAAGCAAGCCTCTATGATTACAAACCAAAGTTCTGGATCCGACGGGTCAAAGTCTGGAAGTCGCGGCGCGGAATTTATCGCGACAGCGTTCGCGATAGGGATGGCACTGTTGGTTTCTGCCGCAGAGTTAGGCATGGTATACCGCGAAATATTTGTTACAAATAAACTCACGATAGCTTAGGGACTGTTGTATTGACTAAAACACAACCTACCACAAAAGGAATGATAAAAAGTTCACTGTAAAACTAGGTACTTACGTTGATTGTTCAATTTATCACTAAAACACTGAAGCAATAATTACACTACTTGCTCTCACAAAACAAATCACGTCGGGGTCACCACTTTAGGAACGTATGTGTGTGCCTGATTAGCTATATATCCAATACATTCCTCTTTTATATGAACTGTGAGAGTTTATTGAAACACTGTTAAAATGAAATAAAATAAGTCTATTGTCTAACAACAAAATTCACATCCGACTTCTTGCAAGTCCAAAACAGAGTCCTCCTCTAATATTAATACAAATCTCAAGAAACATAAAGTTCCACCCCCTGTGCCAAAATTCCTCGCTTTGATTGGTCCTATTCGTTGGCAAAAGGGTTTTTTTTTCTATCTTCGTAAACTTTCCCATGGTCAAAATAAAAACATTCATTACAGATTGTAAAATGGGAATTTGGAGAAAGCTTTACTAAGAAGGGTCGTTTCGGTATTTTCCTATCATAAACCTTAAATGCAATAAACAGTTTAATATCGGTGATGGTTTCTACTATCGAACGTGCAACAACATATTTTAAAATCGTACAAAGAAGTGTCGTAAAAATAAAAATTAACGGATAGCATACAAGAACCTTAAAACAAAATTAGACTCTAAATGCCGATGGAAATTCCCACAATTATGTACAGAAAACTAAGTACCTACAAATTGTTACATTTCTCAATAGCAATAGATAATTAGCCTAGATTAAAAAAGTAAATGTAAAATAAAATAAACATGTACAGTATGTTATGCAGTAACAATGAAAAGAAAAACAAATATATACAGTGTGATATGCGCAAATTTTAACTTTGGCAGACAAATATGGGAGACATTCAGTCGCCACATTACTAAGAAAATGATAGATGCAATCGAATGGTATAGCTCAATATTAGATAACGATCAGTGGCGGCTATTCAGGTGAAGTATGTGAAATGCTACTTCACCAGGAAAAATAAACAAGCAAACATCTAACTATATTTATTATATATCTCTTAAAATTTAAGTTTTTACATTCATTTATTCGCCTAATTGGCAAAAAATAAACTGTACATCTCAAATAAATATTTTACTTGACTGTTGTCGGCATGTCTTTTTAAAACTTTCAATCGAACTTTATTGTAACAACTATAACAGTGGCGCAAACCGCTTCGACTTTGCTGGAGGTGCTATGTTTAGTTTACGATTTTCCTACTACGTTGCCATGACAACGCGTTCGCGATGACGTCGACCGCATGGAAAATGAATATTAACCAGCACTATACAACGCTCCCGGTAAATTGCTAACGTAGTACACTACACTCACACGTGTCGTTCAGTTTGAAGTAGTTGTTTACTTTTATTTTCGCGGATTTCGCTGCAACCGTTTAGTTCTTTTGCAGTTTACTTGACTGAATTGTGTTATATTTATTTATGGTGTTGTTACAACTTTATTTGGTGTCGGGTTTATTAATTTACATTATTGATGAATCCGATCACGGATGTGGTCTGCATTTTGTTGGAAACTCCATTTAATCGATGGAAGGAACAAGATCAGAGTTTTAATCGCTATCCTGGTTTTCGGCGTACAAATGGTTAAGTAGTAGTCAAATATTACAAAAATTGGTTTGCTGGCCTTGTTTACTTCGTTCCAATAAATATTCAGTGTAGAATAAGGAAGGATTTGCAGGTATGTTAAATATATGAAGGTCTTTACATAAACATGAAGACTCGGCGAAGCATTTAAAATGCGAATTAATGCTAAAAACATTTGTAAAAAATCAAAGCACTATAGCTGACACTTTAAAAGAAAATGGTGAACTATATAAAATACATTTTAATGAAAACGTCCGATTAAATAGACTATTTATGTGCTTGGTAATTGACGCAGTTTTGTACTGCAAAACAAGAGTTAGTCTTTCGCGGCCATGATGAGAGCAGCGGGTCAATAAATAGGATGAATTTTAAAAAGCTTTTAGGTTTATTAATATTGAGAAGTTGCCAAGAACTAAAAGATCATCACAAAAAAACATTTTTACTGGTGACTCGAAAAGTATTCAAAACGAAATAATTAATTATTAATTGAATGCATTTCTGATTATTTAAATGATCAAGTAAAAAATGAAATAATAAACACACAGTTTTTTTCTGTGCAAGTGGATGACACCACTGATATTACGCAAACCTCCCAGTGCTCCATAATTTTAAGATACGTTAATTCAGAAGGTTCAGTAGTCGAGAGATTCTTAGGATTTTATAATGTCAGCTCTGATAGAACGTCGGAGAATTTATATTCTCTATTGGAACAAATTGTGGACCAATTTGACTATAAACATAAATTAACAGGGCAATGTTACGATGGCGCAAGTGTGATGTCTCGGCAACTAAATGGCCATCAAAAAAAAAAAGAAAAAGCGCCTCAAGCTGTATTTGTCCTGATGCAGCGAGGTTAAAAAATATTTCTAAATGTCGAATTTTTTTGCAAGCCTTAGTGGTATTCCCTCATTTTTTCATCACTTAGCCAAACGAACGTATGCTCTTACATCTGCATCTACGAGGCGTATACCAACAATTACTCTCGCTGGTCTTCAAATTCGAAGTTAGTAAATGTGATTGTTCAAGTTGCGTTCTTCAAAAAAAATCGTTTGGCATTCATTTTTGCTTATCCAATATAAAACGTGTCATGAGGCGGTCTGTAAAAAAAGAAATGAACATTTTTTTTAATACCATGTTTGATAAAGCAAATTCTATTGCAGAAATAAATCATTACAAACCTTAGCTTGCTAAGCTTTCACCTGAAGAAATTAGGAGTAAGTATAGAACCCTTTTTTATGAAATATTGGACCATATTTTAATGCAAATGACACTAAGCTTCCAAGTCTCTGAAAAACTTACATTTTTATGTTTGGCAGATTCTGCTAAATTTTCCGAATATAGTTTAAATTTTCCAACTGGCCCGTTTGAAAATTTGTTACAGTTATATGGGGAAATATTTTCAAAAAGTCAACGACTTAAAAAGGAGCTTGGTCTTATTTCGGCTAATGACAGTAATTGGAATATACCGCTGCAAGAGCAAGTGAAAAAAATTAATGAAAATAAAGATATTTTAACCAAAGCATATAAAGTGTTTTCCCTTATTTTGACAATACC
Source organism: Kuschelorhynchus macadamiae (assembly GCA_030620095.1). NCBI lineage: Eukaryota > Metazoa > Arthropoda > Insecta > Coleoptera > Curculionidae > Kuschelorhynchus > Kuschelorhynchus macadamiae. The sequence continues at coordinate 466,816 of JAUTXW010004244.1, forward strand.
GTCGACGAGTGCTTCAGTGGAAAGAAGTTTTTCTTGCCTCAAACGTGTAAAAACTTATTTAAGAAATACAATTTCTCAAAAAAGGCTTACTTCTCTAGGCAATATTTCAATTCAAAAGGAATGTCTGGAGGAGATTAGGGCAACTCATCCATTTTCTGAGGATGTTATAAATAAATTTGCTGCTATGATGGATAAGAGAATTGATTTAGTATACAAAATTTAGGTAAGTCGTAAAAAATATTCTACCCCTTCCACATAAAAAAAATTCTGGAAAAAAAAATAATTCCGATATTTTCTTGCTTCATTTGCACTTCACTTACTTTTTCACCCGCAAGCTGCCACTGATAACGATAGCAAAAAACTTTTGACGACATACGTGTTGGAAACTCGGTTTTCCGAGAATGCAAAAATTCGACTTAAACAAACTTATACCTTTAATGCTGCTTTAATTAGTGATTTAAAAACACACAAATAATACGAAACAAGACTACAAGTCAATCAAGAAATTTGGACCGACAATTGAAGAATGTATTAGTTGGTTTAACTTTATCGCAAGCAGATGAAAATGAGAAAAATATAAATATTTTGCGGTCTATAAACGAGAAGCTTTCAACTCATTAGCGAACGGTCTTAACAACAACAGCTATTATAAAAGCAAGAGATTATTGAAGTTTAAATTATACAATTAGGAGGTGCTATAAACAGAGAACTGTATTTAAGTAATGAGAAAGAAATTTTTAGAATACAGACAACGTCATTTTATCGAGGTTCAAAAAGGGGAAACTTTAGACATTTATCACATGGTTTAGTCCAAAGAAATGAGAGCAATAACTACCAACAAAGAACTTATTACCATAGGAGTCAGTTTAATGAGTCCTTGAAAGTGATTAAATAAATGTCAAAAATTAAAATTCTTACCTCTTTGTGAGTCCTTCCTAAACAGATCGTTTTTGAATAAGAACTAATATACAATAATAATAATTTTTAATGTAACCTACGCCTTGAATTTTTTCATTTTTACTTCCCTCATAATTGGCATAATAATCTTGAAAAAATCACCCTACGAAATTTTTTCAGATTTTTACGTTTCAGGATCCCTAGCCTGAGATGTCATTCTCTCGGTCTACAGTAAAATTTGGGCAAAAATTTAAGATTATATGGGGATAACCTGATAAAATCTATTTAACCATTTTACCTTAAGTTGTGCACAAGAGTCAAGTATTATATGAAAATCAACTGTAAAATTTTGGTACGAAGCCAAGGCTTTTTAACATTTTTAAAATTCAGCCTGAAGTTATTGATTTCAAATTTTGTGCAATAAATAAATACGATATAATTAGAAATGAAGTGGTAAAATAGTGGTACGAATTTAAAATACTGAAACAAAATGGCGGCCAAATAAAATGTTTGTAATCGTCAAAAAATCACCAGGTTTCACATATCTTTAGGTCTTAGTGTCCCCAGATGCCGAAAAAATTATTTTGTCAATTTCATCGGTCTGTCTGCCAATTCGCCACATAGCTTTGAACCTGCTTATCCAATTAATTGCAAATTTTGGTCAAACATTAAGGATCATATGGGGATGACTTGGTAATATTATAGTAAAAATCTAGTATGGTGGAACAAGATGACGGCCTAGTGAAAAGTCAAAAAAATATTACTATAAAACTAATTATTCAATTTATTTGTTAAATAAAAATGAACTGGTAAGATTTTGATATGAATCTAAGATAGTAAAACAAAATGGCGCCTAATAATATAATTAAAAAATCAAAACTACTTGTTAAATGCACAAACTAAATGTTGGAAAAGACAATATATATATGTTAGTGTAGTTAAAAATAAAAACCCAACCAACCAAGTATTTTATCGCAAAACCACAAGTAGATATGAATATATATATTATATTAACACATTTTTAATTTTGATTGTAATGGCAATATAGACTTATGTACAATTAAAGCGAGATCAAATAAACTTTGTTCTATTTGTGTAAAATGTAAGTAAGTACTCCATTACCTGTAAAATAATGATAAAATATATGTTTTCTTAGTATAGTCTAGGTAACCTGTTTAACCTTAAACCACAAAATAAGCATTTTTAACACAACAAAAATTATAGTATTTTAAAAATAAATTCCACAAAAGTTGTTTTTCATTATTTTTATTAGTTATTTATTAATTGGTAATTAATTACTTTACCGTTACATTGCAAGTCAAGTATATTAAAAAACCTTTACTAAGAATTTTGTACATTCAGTTTTGATTTTTCCACTTTAGTTTGGCAGGAAGTAAGTATCACCGCAAAAAGATCATTCTTAATAATGCTTTTTCCGATTTCAAAGATGTGTTCAAATATTTCGGATAAAATACAGCAGGTATAAGAAACAAAATTCATTTTGGCAAATAACTTGTATGAGTATTAACATATTGCCTACTTAATGCCCTTTGTAAAATAAATAAATTTAAGCAAAGGTGCGATATCTAGAAACATTTTTATAAAGAATAATAAAAGCAATGTTTATCCGAAACAAGTTTTGTTTTCAAACATTGTCAACAAAAATTGCCTGGGGAAGAACAGTACCTATTCATGCAAGTTTATGTCAAAGCCATCTAGAGAAAGTTAAGCTTAATGGGCCACGAGGACTCTAGGTCGAGCCATAAACAACAATCTGGCAATAACGCGTCGGGTTTTCTAGGGGAAGTCATGGTTTGTTTGGCCCTTCCATGTTTTTACGTTCTTTTTATGGACAAAATAAATGTTTAATAATTTTCGTAGTCAATGATATTAATGTATAAACGGTTTTTAATTGTTTCTGTCCTTTTTTGCACATTAAATATAAGTAGTTAGTGACTGAAAGACTATTTTGAGATATTTTGAGAATATGAAAAGCATACTTTTTTATAATACATACCTTATCTATTAGGTAACTTAACATGATACTTGAATACATAATATTAAATCTGCACTAAGTATACCTAGGATAGATTCATGGTAAAAGTATAAAAATGCATGTCATAGGGAAAAAAACTGCTTGTCGTATAGACTCCGTGTGCTCTATACTCCAAGTTATCCCACCATAACCCGGCTGTCATTTATATATTTAGCAACCTCTATGACATTTAGTTTTTGTTAAGTGTTTTTATTTACTAGTTCATAACGTACAAAATTTTAAAATATAAAACATAATAAGCATCCACTCGAATATGATACTTATATATAAGCAAGTTAATTTTGTTACTGGATAGGATATCAAGTCAGAAATGGTATTATTCAGTCACTGATACGGTATTTAGTCACAATGGGTATCATTCAATCACTGATAGGGTATTTAGTTAACATCGGTATTATTCCTTCACTGATTAAGTATTAAGTCAACAATCTGTATTATCTCTCTAGTTAATTAAGTACTTAAAAGTATTAAGCTTTTTCTTGTTTTGATTCATTTTTTCAGACGCAGTTTCATTATCTTTTCTTTCACATAATTGTAAAAGTGAAAGTTGATCTGACAACATTACGTTTTGTTTACATCCCCAAAACTTTCCTTCCTTTAGTAGTCCAGTCACATCTAACTAAAATTGATATTTTTAAAAATATATATAAATTAAGAAATAAAAGTATATTTGTCGCACATGGTCTTTGAAAAAAGGACCGTGAGATAAACAAGGTCTTGGTAGCTCATTTAAAGGGAACAAAGCAAAAAGAAACTTTAAATTACTAATACTAATAAACTAATAATAATAATATACTAATACTAATAAACTAACTAAAAATAAAAAGTTGTATATTGGTGATGAACTCTATATATGACTAGCTAGTTAGTAAAAATAAACAAATTGAAGACAGTGATATTGACTTTGAACTTTTTACCCGCCGCTACCGAAGCTTTCCGATAGTATACCGTTTACCTCTATAAATCAATATTCTGATTTAACACAATTGGAAGTTCCGAAATTCCAGTGCTTATGTCCGAGACCGAGACAGCAATGAAACTAACAGCAGCAGAGACAATCAAGTTGAGACGAACATGCAAGCTGAAAAATTTGTCCGAATATCTAGCTCTTTTCATCTTGCATAATTTACTGTATCTTCGTCCTTGTCTCTCATCGTGTGAAGCACATAAATATAGCTGTAATCGCTCTCAGCACTATTGCCAAACTGTATTTTTTTCTTTAAAGTTTATTTTTTATCTCCGCTCACTTATGTTTGTGCGACAGGAGAACTGTCATTTATCGGAACAGTTTAACTTTAATAACACCGACGTTCGTCGTGCGTCGCTCCGTTTTCCGTTTAGATATTTGAAAATGGCCGCCTTGCGTTTTCTTTGGATTGTATTGTTTTACGTTTCGTTGTGTTTCATTTAGTTTTCCGTGGACTATTTTATTTGACTTTGTGCAGTGTTAGTGCATATTATAAAAGTTTGTGCTTATTTATAGACAATAAATTACTGGGGTAAATGTTTCCCGATAGCATGGCGGAATTTAATTCAATGATTTGATATGGGGATGATTTGTCACTAATATATATTTCGGTGAATTTTCACTTGGTGTATCTTTTCCATTTCAATTTGCGAATTTGTCAGATGACATTGCCAAGCCTTAACTTCTAATTTTGACGCATGTCAGGAATTTAAAAAAAAACAGACTTTATTATATTTTACAGGCAAATGTCCAAATTTTTAGCCATTAAATGCCTATGACTGCAATTTACTGTCCCTAATCTGAGATTTTCAAATAAATAATATTTAAAATTACGCGTTTGTTTTATTGAATTAAGAAAATTTTGGAATACAGGAAAGAAAAGCGTTTTGTATTTCGCGGGCAAACGACAGCGTCAATCTACGGCGCCTTCTCATTTCACTTTCCGTGGAGATAGAGTGAGGACGTGAAGTAGCTATCTCTCTTTCGGATGATTTATTTACATTGACTAGCACGCTTAATATATCACCCACCACTAAGCCAAAAAATACGACAGATCAAAAGAAAACTGCGCGTAGAGGCCTCTTTGTGAACTCTCATTGTTTCTGCTTTTGAATTGTTGTATGTTGATTTTAAGTGGACATTGAATAGTGTGTTAGTGTTTGGTTTTTTTGGTTTGAATGACTTATTTTTGTAGAAGTATTATTTTTAATTTATTTAATTTTAGTGATGAAACAAGTTCAACATGAATAAATATTTAAAAGATCAGAGTTGAAACAAATGAAACTTTTTCAGTAGAAAACACATGGAGCCGAACTAGGATTAGCTAAATTATCTCATTTTTTTAGTAACAAATAAGTAGTAGTTAATTTTACTAAAAAATTTTTCGTGCCTTTTACTTTTTATAGTATAAACTTACCTCGCTGTGAAACTCTACTAATTGCCCCTGTTCTAATACACATATCCAAATGGCAGAAAATATAAAATACTTTACTGACTCACATTTAAAGAGAAATCATCAGTTAGTAAATGTTACAAAGAAAATAATGTCATTGCTATGCAAGTTTAAGTATTTTAAAAAAGTATTTTCTATACCTGACCTAAAAATGCTATATCATGCATTAATTGAACCATATTTGACTTATGAAATTCTTGCATAGGGACGCGTAACAAACAATTGTCTGATAAAGATGGAAAGAGCACATAAATGGGCGTTAAAAATTAAATTTGGTAAATAATTCACCCAAGAACCCAAGTGACACACTCTTTTGGGCAACAAATATACTCGACATTAGACAATATTATTGTTTATCTATTTTAATGAAACAACATATACATAAGAATAAACTACAACAAATTGATCATATTTACCGTTTCCAAAATAAAAGACAGCCAAGGATCCCGAAAACATATAAAACTATAACTTAAAGAAGTTTCTACTTCATGGGACCAAGGCTATACAATATAATTCCTACTGAACTTAAAAATATAAACTCTACAATACTTTATAAGAAAAGAACAAAATTGTGGGTGTGGGACAACCGTATAGACATAATTGATATTAAACATTCACCTTCTTTTGTTTAACGAGATGTGCACTGAAAAATCTAGGGAAATGTATCAAATTCTTTGGATGTTGTTTTCTTTTCCTCCAGCTCTTCAGTAAATTCTCTGGGTATTTACAAGCCTTTGTTTGCGTCTAAATAAAATATATTTTTTTTTGTCAGCAAAAGGTATAAATACTAAATAATCCATAAGTCTTTACGAACTTTAGACGTTCCATATTATTATAATTGTTAGGCAATATACTGTAAAAAACTGAGTAAATCGTAATAATGTCTGCCACAAACACATTGCGAATCAAATTATTTTATAAAATTATCTTGGCAAATATTCGATAGCGTGAGATCACAGATAATCGATTTCTGATTACAAAGTCTCAAAAAATTATATTTAGTGCTGGAGTAATTAAATTTTTTTCAAAAACAGCACATATGTGACTTCACAATATCTGTAGGAATAGTTAAACCACTTCGTTGAAGCTAATCAAAGGTTTCATTATTTACAATAATCGCTCTACTTTCCACGATTAACGAAATGCAAATGTTAAAGGATAATTTCATGACCAGCATATCCAGATATGTGCATATGAATAGCCTCGTCTATTTCACAATCTGTTAAATATTCTGTTGTTAGTCTATATAAAAAAAATTGCGATTAATGCTTTATGGCAAAACCCAGTCTTGATCTGATTCAGTACAGCTGTGTTCGTAATGTTAGTGGATCTTAGAAAAAGAAAATGTAGGTCCTGATATATTCCTAAATATGTGGTTCGGTCTAATTTTTTCAACATTAATAATCTCATTAATTTCTTATATTATAACTACACCCCCCTAAAATACTGTACATACCAAACCGCTTTTCTATTTTTCAGTTGTAAATTTACCTGGTATTATATACGATATTGAACGAATAACCAATTATTTCCAGCAATACACTTGTGATCCATCGAAGTGCATTATAAGTATCATTTGTTAACCGACCATTGTTATCAAGGTGGCTTTCAGAATATCACCTTTTGGGAAAACTAAGAGCAGAGGCAAGTACGCCTCCTGTTTTTAACGTACTATTAAAATTAGATTTATACCCTGGAACACAGCAGACACAAATATTATATTGTGGTACGTACTTAGGAACTAGGACTGTCAACTCGCTGGCCGACAGACCTTATTCTGCCTTTTCCGTTAAATGACGAGATAACTTTTCAGTGGAATTATAAGAATATTGGTCGCATTCACCACATCGTCCAGAAGTGTGATTGAATAAAAACATTGATTATATAAAAAACGTAATAAAACAATACAAAAAAATAGGAAGTAAATTGGTGCAGTACAACTGTCTCACGAACTTGCTGAAAAATCTGGCTTAGTGTTTTAAATATATGGATAATTGAGAGCGGTTAACCAGTTATTTAAAACTTAAACGATAAAAAAAACCAATTGTTATAATAAATAAATTTTTAACCGGTTAATTATTTGATCCGGATAATTAATAATTAATCAGTTAACGCTTGTGTTCCAGAGGTTCCGAGCTCATAATTTCCTATTGACTAAAAAAAAAGGCCCGTACTTTCAAATAAGGGTTTTGTTGTTTCGGGGAGCTCGCAGATTGATCATTAACCGGTTATTCAAAATGTTGTATTCACGGTTAACCGTGACAAGTCTTAACTAGCTAACCGCAATCTTTGACAATACTACTAGACACATAAAAATACAACCTTTATTTATTCTTGCGTGTACTGCAAGCAAAAAATTGTAAAACCGCCATTTTCATAGGCCCTGCTGGAGTCGGACGTGGCCGTGCTGATAGCTGATCTGCAGCCGGGCAGGGCATGGCCGTAAAAATAGGTCTGTGTTCATAATTCAATATTAACCTCAATCCGGCGATATGCAAAATAGGTTTGCACCACCATAAACAGATAAAAACTTTAATTATTGAACAAAAAACTGTTTTATTCTACCTACTTATGCTTATGTAATTTCGGACACAGAGATATTCTATTCATGTGTGATTGAAAAGTGTATACAAAAGTTCAAAATGTTTATTTATGAAGAAGCATGACAAAACGCACATTGAGATGCAACAATTTATAGGAAATGGTTTTCGGATATTAGAGAATTAGGATAAAACTATAGAACCTTTGTGTCAGTATCAACGCGTACGAGAAATATAAAATATAATTCGGGCGAACTAATTTCAATAAAATTTAAATTTTTTGGGGTCATATGACATTAGTCCTCCGTTTGAAGGTAAAATTGTTGACGATGTCGATTTTCACAATTGACCAAGCAGAAATCTTGATTGGATACTGCCGTGATTTTGTTAATAGTGATGATGCCGATTTTCAACAGTTACAAAACGTTAGTGCTTTGTGGGGTGCAAAATTACTAAAATTGTGTTTCTTGTTCGTTTAAACACACTGTATAAAGGAAACTGTATGGCTGCTATCCTTAAGAAGCATGAAAGATGTGTAAGTAAAAAACAAATTAACAAACAGTCAACAAGACAGTCCCGGGATATTGTAAAAAGGAGATTAGAGAATCTGCGGAAATAATCAAGCACCCTGAAAATTTCAATAGAGCCGCGGGCGACGTGCTACGTGATAACCGTTCATTACAATCACGCGTCGATGAGCACAGGTCGGATATAAATTTCTGAACTCTGCCCACCAGAGCTCTTTTAATGTTTTGATCTCGTCCAGTGAAGATCCTAGAAGACGTCTCATGAAATTTTGACTCGGACTAAACCCCAGAAATATAATTTCTTTGTTATTCTCGTTACGGTTTTGCCCATTAAATTATTTAAATAATTAAACAAATGTCGCTTATTCTTATTGGGTTCTATTAATTGTAATATCCGTATAAAATTTGCAACAAAAGTACGGATAAAAATATTATTTGCGGATATCCGCGCTTCGAGTGGCGGCTCGTGGTCAACTTTTGAGGGGGGTCAATACATATAAACCACAAAGAGTCATCTGAAATAGGTCGATCATTCTCCTGTAGTCAGGGTGCTAGTGGTAAATTTCGCTGATATATTGTGTGCACGGCCATGCACCATGTGAGGGAAATAGCTTCAATATACGTTTCTACTGCTGAATTAGATTTATTTCGGTCGGTCCAATGACAAGCAGAGCATTTTCAATAATGTTGCAATGTTCAGTGGCTGCATTCAAATATAAATGAAATGTCTCCAGAAGTTTTGTCTTACGTTGCATTATATCAGAGTTCGGTATGTGTGTGGATCCATATATATATATATATATATATATATATATATATATATATATATATATATATATATATATATATATATATATATATATATATATATATATATATATATATATATATATATATATATATATTGTGTTTGTAACCGAAAACTGAAAGCGTATTATAATATTACGCTCCTCAGAATGGTTAATCACTTTGCCCAAAACTAGTTTATAAAAACAAACCTAATTTAATTTCATACTTAACAGTGTTCTCTGTGACCTAACTCTCGCTGGACCTAATTGAAAACAGATTTAAAACACTAAAATATAAATATTCTCATTCTCTGTACTCTACAGTACACAGTCGAACACAAGAGCGACACATGCGTTATCGATGCCAATCGTGTATAGCGTGTAGCGGAATTAGGAGAACGGCCAACGAGTTTATACTCTTAGAATAATAGAGCGATTTCCAAATTCAAAAAATTTAAATTATGTATTATTTTATTGATTTGTTTCTGTTTGGAAATATTTATTGGAGGGTCATTGACCATTGGACATAATGGAGGAGCCGCCACTGGCGCTTACAGCTTATCTCTAGTCCGGCCTACACTGACGCATTTGTTTTAAAAATGCTCCTATTCATTTTAATGTTGGTGACCAACTTTTGTTAAATAATGTGACAAATTTAGACGGCTGCCCCATGTTTCAACCTACCCAACTTTGTCCTACAACTAGCTTTCTAATAAAATATGACTTTAATTCGTAACTGTTTTTTTTTGGCATTGGAAATGCATAATGGGATAAAAGAATTTGCATTTATCAATAGCATTCGGGTTTTTTTAAAACCATGAATATTGATTTTTTTTGTTTACATTGTTTTATTACTTTCTTCACCATCGCCGATTTTGGTATACAGGCGCAAAGCATGGAAAAGCGGGACAAAGGACACGGCCCTGCGCTTAGGCGGGCCCGCACTTTAACTCACACCGGCCTCTCGTTTTAACTCGTTATACGGAAATAAAAAATTACTAAAGACATTTTTGTCTTTAGTAATCTTTTATTTCCGTATTTGTTTTTTATGGAAGTTCGAAAATTGACTGGTTTTGTATAAATCTTCTAAAAACAATAATAAAAATACGTAAAAACTTACTTTTTGTTATTCTTGCCTATTTGAGCTAAACAATTGAAAAAAAACGGAACATTCGAAAACCACCTTACTCTATATACTCTATGTTGGCATCTTAACACCATGAAAGACAAACCATTTGATACAGTTAATTATTGATATTTTGTTACGTAACGAACTATGTTGATCGCAGAAAAGGTTTCGTGATGTTGTTCATTGATAGTTGGATACTTTTTATATCAAAAACAAAAAAAAAGCCTAACCTAGGCTAACTAAAAATGCAATCCGATATTTAAAACCAGAGTACATACAAAAATTTGTTTTTGGTTAGCACAGGTTAGGATGGTATTTTTTTGTTTAAAAGTAAAAAAGTGTATTAAACTTAGCAACATCGCGCAGTCTCTTCTACGACCATCCATTAGTTTTAAAAAGTTACCGCTATTAATTTGTTACCGAACAGCCAACATAATACGAAAAGCTAGTCCAACAAGTAGGAATTAATTTGAAGTGTTCCTTGCTTCTAAAATTTTTAAGTTGAAATAACGCTGGAAAAACGGATATATAATTTTGTGTGTGTTTTTATTATTATTTGTCAAAGTTTCATACAAAACCAGTCCATGTTTATAAAAAATGAGGAAAGAAGTGGAAATTGGGGTTAAAAATATGTATGAACTTTGGGAATGAATAACTGAAAAACAAAAAGTGACAAAACAAATTTGACTTTGGATTCACAATGAGGAAGCCAAAAGTACCTGTATTCCTAAAATCATCAAAATCGGCGATGGTGTTAAGAAGTAAACAATTACCAAAATACATGCGTGAAAGAAAAACAATTTCTAAAAAATTCTCAGTTTTTTTTTTTTTTAGATAGTTAAAAATGGCAGAGGAATTATTAAATGCCGTTCGTGCAAATGACTGTTTTGAAATAAAAAGGCTTATTACAGAAGATAATAATTTACTCAACCATGTTTACCAAGGTTATAGTAAAAGAATTATTCTAATTGCCTGCGCCTTAAATGGTGTTAGAGCTGAAACTATACAAACACTACTTGATTTAGGAGCGGATTGTAGAGACTGTATGTCATATGGGAACTGGGAAGCCATTCATTTTGCAGCATTTTATGCCAAATACGAAATTCTAAAAGTCCTTTTGAATCATAATACAGAATGTATAAATGCTTTAGATATAAATGGTAAGATGGTAAAATAAAAATCAACAAAATTATATACACAGAATGGGAAATAATATGGTCTAGCCAGGCCAGTGTCATTTATAATCACAAAATAATGTTGTAAAGGATACAATTTTCAGACAAACATATAGAACATACAAAAATACTTAGGAATCACCTAAGAGTGTGCACTTAATTTTTAAACTTAAATAAAACAAAAAAAAAGTAAAACATACTCATTTCTTGGTAACAAAAATTAATACTTAGGTGTGATACATTTGTTACAAGAAAAACGAAAACAAACTTTGTACTCTAGTTAAAACAAAACTTGTAACTTATTAAAAAAAAAAGTGCTAATGCCTACTCTTAGGAATAGTGGTTTCAAAGAGTGCGCTCTGCTGAACCTAAAAGTAGGCACTAGCAAAAATAGAAATAAACACAACTACAAACCGTAATATAAAAAGAACAACGTAAACGCAACTATTTATGTAATAGGAAATAAAAAAACTAGATTGAATAAAGTTTGCTTTGGGCAAAGTAATAATCGAGATCGGTGTTAAACTTGATGATTCAGAGTTATTTAATAAATCACTTGCTTACATGCGAGGGGGGCAGAGGCAAGTAAAACAATGTTATTATCCTTGAAAAAGTTAATTGCAGGCAAAGAACAATGAGACACGTGATTATCTAGGATAAGCAATACCGGATCCTGCTTTGTTGGCTTTACAAAATCAAAAAAGTGTTTTATCTATTCAAAGAATAGATCGGTATTCATATAACCAGATATAAGTTTTAATGTTCCCAATGGCACACCAAAGACAAATTCTTCCTTCATACATTTTCTGAGAAAAATTAATGCAGGAAGAACCCATATTCCAGACGCACTACAGCAGCAAACTGCTGTAATAAGTTGTCCTCGTTCTGCCGCGACAATCTTTGATACACATTTTTTTCCTTTTTGTGCAAAAATCTTTGAAAGTCTGTTTGACACTATCGTTAAACCGGTCTCATCCATGACTTTTGTTCGACTCTGCATAATCATAGGTCAAGACAGTTCCTTTCTTCCAAGGCCATTAAATCCAATTCCCAATCATTTCTAGTGTTGAGCCAATTCTCTTTCTTGGGCCTCTGTAATCACATCTTCCTAGCGAAACAGGAACGGTACGCTAAAAAATAATTCAGAGTAGTTTAAACAGTGTTAGTTACGGTTATCTCACTCCTCGAAGTCTCTTCCTTAAACTTCATGCATTCCTATCGACTCAGCGATAGATTTTTTACTTTCCCCTCTTTCTATTCGTAAACGCGCTTCATTTAGTAATTCTTGAGTACATTTTAATTGACGGCGAGCATAAAATATTATGCCGGACATGGCAAAGAGTACGCGCGTACTCATACAATATGTTATACATTTTGCAGTATGTCAAGTTTAGACAACCATATAAAAAAACTGCTTATGGCAAAATATAACCTAAATTACAACTTTCAGTTTTCAATGCCGTTGATTGCCGAGATTTTCTTTATATATGAGTTATTGCTTAAGGTATACTCAAAAAAAATTATAAATTATAAGACACATTTTAATTACTTACGTTTTTTGCTACTAATTTTTCAATTAATGCCACACGACTTGGTACGTTACTTGTTCTAACGAAGGTCGGTCAGCACTGATCAGTGCCGTGGTCGGACGAAATTCCGTCGCGTCCTCGTGTACTCTCTTAGGTTCTGCATAGTCTTAGATGATATGACCCTACTAATTACTCTTACCAAGATCCCAAAAAACATGTTCTCCCCTTTTCTGTAGATCTGCCTGGGAGCGGTATAGCTAACATTTTAATCCGATTGATTTCAAAATTGGGAAAAATCAAGGGTTAAATGCATGGAACGGTAACATTTTGGTAGAAATCCAATATGGTGGAACAAAATAGCTGGCACACAACGTATTAAAAAAAAATCAATATTGACAGAAAAAATAAAGCGTGATATAGGTTACACTCGTAAAATGTTTGTGTAAAGCCATTTTGGCGGAATAAAATGGCCGCCTAATGAAATGTTTAAAAATTCAGTACAAAAACACTACTATTCAAATGACTTGAAATTTCGCACAAAAAACAAGTGTGAAACATGCATAGACTAAATTTTTAGTACAAATTCTATATACGGCAAAAAATAATGGCCTAATAAAATGTTGAAATATTCGGTAAAAATTCCTTTTTCTGGAATAAAAACAGCGTTTTTTTTTAGTACAGATCCTATATACGGCAAAAAATAATGGCCTAATAAAATGTTTAAATATTCGGTAAAAATTCCATTTAATAACAATGACCTAATAAAATGTTTAAATATTCGGTAAAAATTCCATTTTCTCGAATAAAAACAGAAACAAGTAACAAATTAAAATACAAAAAGAACATACTAAAACTGTATGGTTAATCCCGCAAATGTTCAGTATATTACTAAAACTGTATTTCGCTTATTTTCGTATATAGGAACAGAAACGGCCATAAATGCCTAAAATACGATTATCAAAGTTATGCTGATAAGAATACATAATATTCGGAGTATGAAGTCGATTTCTGATTCTGCAAACCTACATGGTTTTTGGGTAAGATATAATAGCTTGGCCGTAATTTAGTTTATCATATACCTACTCTTAGGCCTGTTGCTCTGATAATAATTTTTAAAAGTTGTAATTTACCATGTATATTTATTAAACGTTGTTCAAGCAATCCATTTTACATTATAATTTATTTTGACTATGAAATCGAAAAATTCTCAACAGGTTATGGACCCAGATTCCTAGAACCTTGAATTTGATTTTTAATCGTCCTGATGCGTTGCCGAAACACTTCATTCTGTATTATAATGGGCGTTTGTGTACGCGAATGAAGGTTAACATTTGAAAATAGCAAGTGTATGAGGGGACTCAGCTGGACACATCGTCAAGTTCGATATAACGAATTTCCAATTCTGGAAGTTTAGTGTTTTCTACGAAAGCGTAGAAGGGCCACAATTTTTTTATTTTTATTTTTGTAACAAATTCCGACTTCTATCTCGGAATTCCGGCTTCTAACTCGGAATTCCGACTTCTATCTCGGAATTCCGACTTCTATCTCGGAATTCCGAGTTCTAACTCGGAATTCCGACTTCTAACTCGGGATTCCGACTTCTATCTCGGAATACCGACTTCTATCTCGAAATTCCGACTACTGTCTCGGGATTCCGACTTCTACATCGGAATTCCGACTTGTAACTTGGAATTCCGACTTCTATCTCGGAATTCCGACTTCTATCTCGGAATTCCGACTTCTAACTCGGAATTTTGACTTATAGTAGTGTTTTCACATAAATGTTTTTTTTCTTTGGATGCGTTGTCTAGTGACTGCACATTTAATAATTATCCTTGTGATAAAGACATTTATGAATTGTGTAAAATATTAATTGCTGAAAATGTCTAGCAATAGTATCTAGTATGATGAAATCTAACCCCTGAAGGTGTAGAAGATAAAGAAATTTTAATAAATGAGGAAAAAATAAATAAATTATTAAATTCTATCCCTTGTAGCGACACCATGGACGGCAATGCAAGCCAAACTATTTATAGGATGCTTTTACCAACATATCTCTAATTACTATCAAGTATAAATAAGAAGTGCAGCGAATCTCTAAAGAGTAGATAACTTAAATAGGGTTTAATAAATAAGAAAAAAAGTATATTTTACCCTAAGTAGACTCCCTCGGATCGTAGTGCAAGCCAAAATATTTATAGGGGGCTGTTACCCCGATGTCTGGAAATAATATATATTATGAATTAATGTAGCAGCAGGTTTCGGAAAGGGTAGAAAATTCAAATTAAATTTAGTAAAGTAGGAAAAATTCAATTAATTTAATTGCCAATGTATCTAGAAATAACAACTTTATCAATAAAAGTGACAGGATTAAAAAACTGAAACAAATTTTATTGAATGAGAAAAGTCATATTTTCATATTATGTCCCAGGTCCAAAGAACAAAACTAGATAGTCAAAATATTAATTGGAAGTTGTTGTCAATAGGTCTAATAATAATATATAGTCTGGTATAAGGGTAGAAGACCCCGGCCTGCCGAGTCATTCCAATATATTAATGATGTGTCTATTACAAACTTTTACGACAAGTAGAAGAAGATCCAAAACGGGTAATGAAACTTAATAAATAAAAAACGTAATCAGTAATATAGTCTAGTGTATTAGATATTTTGTCAGCAAACCACGTATATCAAGGTACCCATTTTGATATTTTGGACAAATTAAACGAAATACCTATTCCTTTTGTTGGGTGTGATCAACACGAAAAAAATTACGATCATTGAGTTGTACCTTGTCAGTAGAATGCTCTTTATTTGTGAAGAGGTTTACCGAATAGATAAAGCTAAAAGAAAGAAAATAAGGTGCTTGAAGAAACAATCAAAATTATAATTAACTTTTCACTGTGTTCCTGTATCTGTTTTGATAGATTGATGTCCTTCTACAAAGTTAGAAATAAGAACTACAACGGCAACTTGATTTATGAGGATGTGATTTGCTAACAATTTTTTTTTGCTGAAATCATGTTACAGATTTTTGTTTTCAAACTTCATAAAATATCAATGTCTTCATTTGTGGAGGAATTCTAATAAATTATAGTTTAAAAAACTGAAAAACACGCTGTAATAGTAAACTGAACTAAAAAAAACCCTTTGGACGAGAATAAAGTGATTAACAAGAAAATTAATGTCATTGTGAAAATAGCGTGGGTCTGATATCAGTTATAAATATTTTATCGGTATAATTTTTGAAAGTAAAGTCAGTATGAATATATGGTATAAAGGCACCCTACGCTTTTTTACAAAAGAAATTTTTTTCTTTTTAGTTCAATTTACTATTAAAGCGTGTTTTTTAGTTTTTTAAACTATATTTTTGTTCTCTTTTTAGTTCCGTTTACTATTAGAGCGTGTTTTTAGTTTTGTCAAACTATAATTTATTTTTCTTCGCTACCTCCCCGTGCCGAAAATGGGTAATTTGCGCGTCTGTTGCCTTCCTTTTATATGGTAGCCATTTCCCAGGGTCCCTCTCCGAGATGAAATTTTTTTATTCTGATGATCCTGTTCAGGATAATGGGACAAACTTATCAAATCATTGCATGGTCATCGATTGTAATCTGGCGTTATACAGTGGGTGAAAATCAAATGAAACTAATAAAAGCTTTTTAAAACAAGTAAATTTACTCGAATAATATTTTAATGAACAGGTATCAGGGAAATTTGGTTTTTCTGACTTTGCTTTAGTTATTAAATTTTGTATCATCCATAGAATGTAACTGATTAGTTATATTCCTGTCCTTACTTGAAAAAGTCAACCTAAAATCTTTTATACTTTGATGAAATTTAATCTGACTGAATAATAACCGAATTGAAAAATAAAGATTAATGAATAATCGTTTAACAAAATATAAGTTACTTTAATAGAGGATGCATAAACCTTTCATAGGTGCTAGTTATTTACTCAAAAAAAAGATATTTTTTTAAACAAATATATTTCTTTTCTTCTAAAAAAAAAACAATAATAATTATATTTAAATTTTATGTATAACAGTAAATAGTTGGTAAATTGGGAAAAGAAAAGAACAATATTTATGAGTAAATGACGCTAAGCCTTGATGAAGAGCGAGGAGACATATGCCCCCACACTACAGTGCATATTTTAAAATCTGAAAAAAAAATATATATATATATATCTGAAAATGCGTGCATCACCTCCATGCTATTGCATCTTTTTAACATAATATGGATCAGATGTTATTACTAAATGGTGTTTTATTATTTCTACTATCTATGAAAAAGATAAAGCAAAGTACAAAATTTTATTTTTCATGTCAACCATATTCAAGCCATTGGAACCGACCCAGTCATTATTTTTTAATTTGGACTTTATGCACAGTTAATAAATTTCTTGTAGTTTTACTTAGTTTCATCCTGATCCCTATAATTAAAACATTAATTTCATTCAGAATGATCGCTTCATTTGACGTTAAAAGAGTATAAAAAAGTGATTGCGCTTATAAGCAGTCGTGTATTAATTACAACGCAGATAGAAATTCCGAGTTAGAAGTCGGAATTCCGAAATAGAAGTCGGAATTCCGAGTTACAAGTCAGAATTCCGAGATAGAAATCGGAATTCCGAGTTAGAAGTCGGAATTCCGAGTTACAAGTCAGAATTCCGAGATAGAAGTCGGAATTCCGAGATAGAAATCGGAATTCCGAGATAGAAGTCAGAATTCCGAGTTAGAAGTCGGAATTTGTTACAAAAATAAAAATTAAAAAATTGTGGCCCTTCTACGCTTTCGTAGTTTTCATACTTATTAATTTATTAAAAATTATCGATTGAACCCAAGTCGAACCAGAAGATAAGACTTCTGCAGACATGAAGAAAAGGAATAAGAATATTTTAAACGGGTAAGAAATTTTTCTTTAATCTATTAATCCTGATCAGTTTCAACGCTTAGTAAATTTGTCAAACCGTTGCTGATATGTGGCTAAGACTAGCATTAAGTCATAAGCAGACAGAGGTTTCGAAATCTAACCTAGCAACGTTTCTACGAGTATCGCATACCTGAACGTTTGAAAATTGCTTCTCATATCGCTAACATTATATAACTCAGAGTACAATACATTTTAAAGTAATTAGTAGTTTACCTGTAAAATACAATGTTTTTAGAACTGCTTGGGATTCCGTGACGCCAAACCATGAGGCCAAACGCTGCGTTCGGTATCAAAATTCTATAACTACTTTGTTTCTTGACATATCACATTCAAATTTTACAAATAGTAAAACATATAGGCTATGAAATAAATGTAAAATCATTGTAACAAGAACGAATTATTTATTTAAAAAAATACCAAACAAACAAAACTGCTGATTGTAAGATGAATAACAAGACTTGTTAACTGCGAGCATCAGACTGCGATAAATACGCCTTCTTTTTACTCGTTTTACTCCTCAACATGTCTCATATTTCTTAAAACTGACTTCTCTCTTCGCTTAATTTCCTATGATCCTTATTATTATCATCAACTAATTGTCTTATAATTCTTTTCTTCTCTCTACGCTCAACTGTCTATGTTCCTTACTTTCAACTATTTTTACCTCACTCAACTAATTGTCATATATCTTTTAGCTTTAACTCAATTTCTTATTAATTTGACTTCTTTCTACATTTACATGTTTACATTCCTTATTTCTAACAATTATTTACCTGTCAACAAATGTCTTAATTTCTTAAAGCTACTTTCGACTATCAATTTTTATCTCCAAGTAGTTATTCAATAGTTTTTCAAAATAACATCTCTCTACGCTCAACTGTTTATGCTTCTCACAGCTGAGTTGTCTTAAATATTTCTAGTCTCTACGCTCGACTGTTTGTTCCTCACGACTATTTCGCCATAGTTAGGAAGACAGTTGCAACATAAAGAAGTAACTAGAACCCCCGATAATAAAGTAGAAATATCAAGTCTGCATGGGAGTGGTTTTATGCCCTACAGCGATTGTTGAAAGTTATGTAAGTAGTTACTGAGGGTGAAAGGTATTCAAGTCCACCAGGAACCAGTCATTCTCCATTTGCGCTAGATATATGCCTAACCTCCTGTGCCTGTGCTTAATGAATACACCTAGATATAACTAAATAATAGAAGACTATAAGCAATATTCATGGAATGAGGAAAAATGGTATGGCCTCCTGAGCCTTTTAAAATATTAACAAAGGAATTCCTCCACAGAGAGAAAAAACTATTTGTCTCCAGAGGTAAGAAGAAGACAGCTACAGGTCGAGAAATAAACGAAATAGAATTTGAGTTTGCATCTACCGATTAATGTATAATGAATTCATGTATGCTATTATATTTTTTAAATAAAATATTTTTGTATGTAACTTGGCGTTTCTTTTTATACAGTTTGCAGCCTGCATAAGTAGTGCGTATACTTCTTTAATGGCATAATCCCGTGTAGCAGAATCGGGGCCTTTTCGCTCGATTATTAGCTGAGTGAGGTTTGTAATGCTGCGACTTTAACAGTATTTATCTTTCATTAAAATGTATCAGTCATGTTGAGAAAACTAGCCATTTTAAGTTTATACTAATCAACTTTCCAATGAGTAGCTCTAGTGAAGGAAACCCCGGTGTGAACACACAAACAATTTCGCGACAAGTTAGATTTCAACTTTCAGCATTTACTTTGGTTTTTTTTTAAATGCTTTGCCTAGAATTGCCTACCTGATGTTATAAATTAAAGTGCATGGTAATGTTATAAAATAAAGTGCATGCTTCTCCAAAATTAAAAATTTTAAACTGACACTGTAATATCTCGCAACCATTTCAGAATTTTCGGATGGTATATATGAATTTTTTCTACAAAATATTTGTATTCAAACCCCTAACACCCAGTATATACTCTTCATAGGTTATTTTTCTACCGTACAACTTGCCTTGAAAAGTTATTGAGACTTAGGCTCTATAGATTTTGCTCAGAAAATACTTTTAAAGAAAATATAAAGCTAGTGTGTTGAACAGTTGATACTTCCGATTTGTTTTCTTAGCCTGGTATGTCTTATAAATTCACACATCTTGACTTCCCCACGCCACTGCAAGCTATAAAAGATCTAAGAACATAATTGTCACGAGATACTGAATAGTTCAACAAATCGTAAAGATTCATCATAGGTATAAAATTTTCTTTAAACAAGAACAGGTTAGCGTCGGGACTAGCTATAGTTAAGCACTTGTATTCCTCGAAACACAATTAACTTTTTACTTTTACTCGCTTCTATATTGATGGTATGTTTTAAAATTTACATAAACTTCAAAAATTCAATTTTAGTGAAGAGAACAAAAACGTTTCCCATTAGTTTCAATAAGATTCCCAATTTTAACTTGGAATTTTTTACTAATATATATTGTTTGATTACAGATAAATGTATTTCTAGGTAACAAGTCTTCACTTTCAAAATTAGTTGAGTATTTAGATTTTGTAAAGTCTGTATAATAACCACTCTCACTAAAATATTCTTGAAATGCCTTAAGAAATCATGATTTTTGGGTTTACACCATGACAAATTGGAGTTAGTTTCCGACGTTTCGCCTGCGGGATCAAAACACTGAATGAGCTCCCATGAGCAGAGTTCTTATTACTCGACCTTGTCTAGAATTACCTACCTAATGTTCTGGCTGGTACAACGATCGCCAAATGTTTTGCCATCTTTTTTGATGTCCTAACAGTTTTCACAGATGGAATCAATTAAGAAATTATGACCCTTGGGTTTAGATCGTGTCAAAT
This sequence comes from Kuschelorhynchus macadamiae, assembly GCA_030620095.1. NCBI lineage: Eukaryota > Metazoa > Arthropoda > Insecta > Coleoptera > Curculionidae > Kuschelorhynchus > Kuschelorhynchus macadamiae. Next base: position 487,652 of record JAUTXW010004244.1, read on the forward strand.
TGGAATTCATTTTCGATTTCTCCTGCAATTGCATGAGGCATATTCAGAGACAGGCACGTAGCCAGGAGGGAGCCCTGGGGTCTGGATCTTCAGAAAATATGAAAATATGTTGGTATAGGCATTTTCCTGAAGTTTGATCGTTTGGACCACCCCCGAAATGAATTTTTGGTTTGGACCCTCCCGAAATGAACTTCTGGCTACGTGCCTTTTCTGAGATCTTCACTCCATAAGGAATATTATAAACGAAAAATTAGAGAAACTATTGAAATTATCAAGCATCCTGAAAATTCAATAGAGACGCGGACTACGTGCTACATCATGCATGAAAAACAATCATCACAGTGAGTCGCTCTAGGTGGGCATAGGTCGCGTATACATTCCTGAACTCTGCCCATCGGAGTTCATTCAGCGTTTTGGTCTTTCGCATTGAAGATCCTTGAAGATGCCTCATGTAGACGTAGGCGAAACATCGGAAAGTAATTCTAATTTGACACGGTCTAAAACCAAGAAGTGATTTCTTAATTGACTCCAGTCGTGAAAGATTTCGTGCTTTATTCACCAATTATTTATTTATGCTTATGCAGAGTAAGGACTGCTTATGCTGCCTATGTGGTGTACATACATATTTTAAATCTCCTATCTGATTAAATTTTCCTGTCAGCATAACTACACAAAAAAGGTGCAAAAAATCGGTAAAACCCGCAACTTTTCTTGTAATAAATCCTTTTGTCAAGAAAAGTGAGGCAGCGTGACCTCATACATTTAGTTCAGCACGCAGGTATTCAAAAATATGTAAAGTACACATACACATTATCTTACCTTTCAATACTTTAATAAATGTAAGGATTTACTACGATGGAACTACCACTTTAAGTGCTTTACAGATCCGTTTGACCCAATTACTAGAAATTTCGGTCCTACTGAACCATAACATTTTGTAGAAGATTAAACTATAACATAATCAAGCCGCCATTTGATTCCGCCATTTTGAATTCGTACTAAAATTTTACTAGCTCATTAAGGTAATTTTTGTTCCGCCATCTTGAATTCGTACGAAAATTTTACTTGTTCATTAAGGTAAATTAAGTAAGTAGTTTTTTATTATTTTATTGGGCCGCCATTTTGTTCCACCATCTTGAATTCATACCAAATTTTCAAAAATATTTTTTTATATCACACTTCATTTTGTGTAAAATTTGAAACTAGCAGAGTAAGTAGTTCTCTACAATGGTTTTTAAAACACTATTTTGTTCAGGCGTATTGAATTTTTACCAAAATATTACGGTTCCATCCCCATATGACCCTTAATTATTGACCAATACCATCAATAACCAATCAGATAAGTAGTTTTTTATCTATGCCGCGAGTAGACAGACAGACCAAGGGGAATAAAAGTGATGGGGGGGGGGGGTTATTTTTAACGATTTAATTAAAAATTATACAATTTTCTATAAAAAAAAGGTATTTGACTCTCTTTGAAAATGTTCTCATTCAACATAACATCCACAAAATATGCCTTTTGCCCCAAACTCTGATATGCAGATAATATTGCAATTAATATTATACCTCTAAAATAAAATATAAAATTGAATTTTATGTCCCTGCAAAAGTTGTCATACGTTTTGTAGATAATAATGCTCTTCATTATCTGATTCGCTATGGAGACACAAATTCAGGAGATTTTCTAAAATGTGCCGAATTATTAATAAAAACTGGAATAAATGTAAATCAAATTAATTCTGAAAATGTCACGCCGTTAGACCTGATTTCAGACGGAGATGTAACTAGAGCAATTTCAGAATTACTTGGGAATGTAAGTAAACACTCCGAAACAATAGCTTTTTTTTTTGTAGAAGTCCAGGCAATTTTCATAAGTTTAAATATTTTGCTCATTTTTATTATCAACAAGTTTTGACAATGCCGAACATAACATACAAATTTTCAAACAATTTAGGGCGTTATTAAAATTGGATATTTTTTTAGTATGATAACTTGACCTCAGAAACTTTCATGTATAACAGAATAATAAAATATATAAATGAAAAAGATGAGGAGAATTGTATTCAAGAAATCAACGAAATCCCAGACGTTACAATTTTGGATCTAGGCTTCCCTGGAACAAGTTCAACATTACTACAACTCTGTTGTAGAAAGGGTATGCATCGAGTGGTTGAACTATTATTAGATAAAGGAGTTGACCCAATGAGAATAACAGAAAAAGATCAAAATAAACCTGTAAGTTGTAAATTTTTTAACACTTTTTTAAAGCAACCTAACATACAGAGATTTTTTTTTACTTTCAAACACCATCGCAATAGGATCGCTTTGGCTGTAATTACGAATATTAAAATTATTTCATCGTCATTGCAAGCAAATCTATTACTATTGAAAAAGTTAACTTGTCTTCGTATTGAAACCCAGGACCTGTCACTTTTTAGGTGAACGCTTTTGATTTGAATCTCAACAGTCAGCTACCACAATTTAGCTTATTCAGTTTTATTTTGGTAGATTTTTACGGTATAAATCGAGAAAGGGTGTTAAATAGGAAGGGAATTCATTCATGATTATTAATTATTAAGATCTATGTATTCTTCATGCGAATGCTTCGTCGACATATGGTGATAAAATCGCTATATGTCGAGGAATTTTAAATTATTGGTGTTTTTTGATTGAATGTATTTTATCACTAAATTTTTTCCAAAATTATTTAATCGGCATTCCAAAGAAATGTATTAATATTGAAAAAGTTAACTTGTCTTCGCTGAGATTGGAACCCAGAACCTGTTACTTTTAGGTGCAGGCTTTAGACCAGTAAGCCCTCAGCTTTGTAGCCGCTGAAGACTGCAATACCGTAAAAATCCGCGGATACATAATTGGTGAAAAAAAGGTTAAAGTCATAGATGGTTGGTAATTGAGGTTATGGTTTTCGTGGTTTAGTAGTCAAAAGCATTCACCTAGAAAGTTAGTTCGAATCCCGTCTAAAACAAGTTCTGAAATGCCGATTAAATATTTTTGGGAAATTTGTATTAATAAAATACAGACAATCAAAAGGCAAGCGATATATATATATATATATATATATATATATATATATATATATATATATATATATATATACATATTCCATGATATTTTCCATTAGTTTTTATGTTTTTTATTATTACTATTGGTTCATTTATTATCTAATGGGCTAACAGTGACCGCTGTGGTGCTTAACGTGTTAAACGGTTAAATCGTATATAAAAAAATTGATGTTGCACTGTCGTCCTTCAGAACCTAGGCAGTGATGTCAACCAATTTTAAGTTATTTCGTTCAACATTCTGTTTTTTTCATTGTTACAGTGGTTCTATTAATTTAGGTTTTTTTATATTTCAGATGAATATAGCAGTAAATTTCGGTTATAGTAAAATATTAGAAGCACTTCTTACGAAAATTTGCAATATAGCAGAAATCCCTCAGAATCTACTGGCATATATTATAAAATACATAGACATTGAAAATTATGATTATAGAGGATGTTACAGAGTCCTAATGAAAAAGATCAAAACATTCATTCCTTCTGGCCAAATAGTTTCAAGGGACGTACTATTAAAAATTAACGAAATTGATGAAATGGGCAATACTCCACTACACTATGCAGTTTGGTAAGTCTAGTAGTGACGAATTTAGGCCAGATACAGATGAAAATATTAAATTAAGCAACGATTAGTTTTGCTCCAGCCTACAGAGCTCAACACTATATATATATATATATATATATATATATATATATATATATATATATATATATATATATATATATATATATATATCCCCTCAGGATTTACATATCGTCATGTTTTAGCGTCCCTAAATGCCAAAAAACATGTTTTATTAATTCCGTCGGTCCGTTTGTTGGTCTGTGTGTGAGTTCGGGACATAGCTTAAATACTACTTCCCCGATTGACTTGAAATTTTGGTAAAAATTTAAGAGTCATATGGGGATGATTTGGTAACACTTTGGTAAAAATTCATTAAGGCGAAACAAAACGGCGATATGACTTATGAATATTAGTAAAAAACTACTTATCCAGTTTATCCAAAATTTGGAAAAAAAATCGGTAAATTCCATTACCCGGAACTTCCCTCGTTATGAATTATTACTTTTATTGGGTAGAGTGAAGTGTGATCTAAGTTAGTTCAGTACATTGTCACAGTATATATGTGTTACATATGCTATCTCTTCATTTTTATTGGGCGCTATTTTGTTCCATCGTATTGGATTCCTACCCATATGTTTACCATTTCCTTTCGACCTATGCCAAACTTGACTTTTGGGCATAATTTAAAATAAATTTAATAAGTATCCCATATTCACATCTAATTTTTCTACAAAATTTAAAATCAACTGAAGAAGAAAAAAATAGTTGGCCGTCAATTTGTTTCGCCATGTTAAACTGAAACCCATATTATCAGTCTTTACCTATTCCGTTGGTTCGCACATATCCGAGATATTAAGTTTCCGAATGGTTTTCATTAACGATCCTCTTGTTATGTTAAAATGGTGTATTATTTGGGGTTAGCATCCAGTAAAAAAAACAAAGACATTTTTTTAAATTGCCGACGTTTCGCCAATTTTCTGTTGCTTCCTCAGGACACATAGATTTTATATTCAGCATGAAACCCATATTAGTCTTTACCTACTCCATTGGTGCGCAGATATTTCCTAACCTAAAATAATACACCACTCTAAGATAACGACAAGAAGATCGTTAACGAAAACCATTTAGAAATTTTATATCTGGGAAATATTTGCGAACCAGCGGACTAGGTAAACACTGATAATATGGGTATCATACAGGATATAAAATTTATGTGTCCTGAGGATGCAACAATAATGTTTGAAAAGGTCGACCATTTAAAAAAAATCTTTTGCTTTTTTATTGGATCCTAACCCCAAATAATACACCATTCTAACATAACAATAAAAGAATTGTTCACGAAAACCATTTAGAAACTTCATATCTGCGGAACAACGTAGTAACAGTACTGATAATATGGGTTTCATGCAGGATATAAGATCTGTATGTGTCTTGAGGATGCAACAATTAAGTTGCAAACGGCGGAAATTTTAAAAAATTACTTGTTTTTTTACTCGATCTTAACCCCAAATAATACACCACTCTAACAAACATGTTTTAAAATTGTTCCGCCATATTGGATTACAAAACATTATCATTCCCATATGGCCCTTAATTTTTGGTCGAAATTTGAAGTCAACCGGGTAAATAATATTTAAGCTATGTCGCGAACTGAAACACAGACTGACAAACGGACCGACGGAATTGATAAAACACGTTTTTTGGCATCTGGGGACGCTAAAACTTGAAGATATGTAAATCCCAAGAGGGTGATTTTCGTCACGATTACAAAAAATGTATTTGGCCGCAATTTTGTTCCGCCATCTTGAATTAGTAACACAGTTATACTAGTTGAGCCCTATACCACAATTAGTTATGGCACACAATTTGAAATCAATCCATTAAATAGTTTTTTCAGGCTGAATTTTTAAATATTTTATTAAGCCGCCATTTTGTTATGTCATCTTGGATTCGTACCAAAATATTGCCTGTTCATTCTAATATAATATTTGATGTTTTTGCAAAATTTGAGGTAAATGAGTAAGTTTTTAGTTATATTTCTTTTAAGACTTCAATACCGCCGCCATTTTCTTTCGCCATATTGGATTTTTACAGAAATGTTACCAGGTCATTCCTATATAACCCTTAATTTTGACCAAAATTTGAAGTAAATTGGGTAATTAGTCTTTAAGCTATGCCGCGAACTGACAGACAGACAGACCAACGGATTTGATAAGATATATTGTTTAGCATCTAGCGACGCTAAAACGTAAAGATGTATAAAACCTGAGAGGGTGATTTTTTCATGACTGCAAAAATTTTATTTGGCCGCCATTTTGTTCGGCCATCTTGAATTAGTACCACTATTTTACTAGTTGATCCCTATACCACAGTTAGTTATGGCACACAATTTCGAAATCAAACCATTAAGTTTTTTTTCAGGCTGAATTTTTAAATATTCTGTTATGCCGCCATTTTGTTTCGCCATCCTGGATTCGTACCAAAATTTTACCACTTGATTTCATCGTAATACTTGATATTTTTGCAAAATTTGAGATAAATTGGATGAGTAGTTTTTTAATAACAATTTTTTTAACACTTCACTAGGCCGCCATTTTGTTTCGCCATATTGGATTTTTACCAAAATATTACCAGGTCACCCCATATGACCTTTAATTTTTGTAATTTTTTTAGCTACGCCGCGAATAGACAGACAGACCCACGGAATTGAGAAAACATGTTTTTCGTCATCTAGAGACCCTGAAACGTGAAGATCTGAAAAAATCTCGGGCAGTGATTTTTTCAAGATTATAACACTTCTCTTTTATGAGGGAAGAAATAGTTATTTATACTATAAGGGATGTAAGTAAAATTTACCAGTCGAGGACGAGTTTGCGCCCGAGCGATAGCGAGGGCTGGCAAAAAAGTTCGAGGCTGGTTAATGTACTTACATCCCATATAGTATATAACATTTTTCCCACTCCCTGTATTGTATGTTTACAAGAAAATGCTGGATATATTTTTGGATTTTCATTATCATTACATTCGATAGCATTCTCATTAAATTATGAAGGTAGCCGTGATCCGTTGCCAGAGCAACATAAGCAGTTTTTATTTTATCAACAACGTCAAGTTGACAATTCATAGCGAAAAGTTTGAAGAAGTCGAAATGTTTGATTCTGTGTGGACAAAATGGATGTTTCAGACATAGAAGAATCAGAGAATATTGCTTGTTTATCTCTACTACCGGAAAAGTCGAAAAAAAGTATGAAGCAGCATATAAATCCTTTAAGAATTGGTGCCAAAGCAAGACGGCTACTGCAGTCTCAGAAACCTTGTTTTTGACGTATTTCCACGAAAAAAGTGCTATATTGAAGTCCCCATCAAGCTTATGGTGTGAGTATTCGATGATGAAGTCACCCTTTTTATAGAAGAAAAGGGTCTTGTAAACAATTAAACCCACGGAATTTGATAATTTTTGAATATAAAATAGAAAGTTTACCTTCATTTAACTGTTTTAAGAAAATAAAAGAAATGGATGAACCACTTTTTCTATTAAAAAAACCAAAAAGAAATTCGATATTTCCACTGCATTCCAATGCGCCATATTCCTTAATATGACAATTTGAAGAAAGGTTATCTTACATTGTTGCCAAACTTACATTATTGTATGGAGCTTAAATTTTTCATGTGTGTTTCCCGACAGTAACGCATTTGGCCCCCCTGTGCCGATATCGAATGTTAGACTTCCGCCAGTGATGCACTTCGCTGTCGTTCGCTTTTTATATTAGGGCTTTAATGATAATGCCTACGGCGCCTAACCTGGTGCTAACCCGGTACCAATCTACTTAGTGCGGCCAACACTAATCAACAGGGGGATGCATCACTGGCAGAAGTCTAACATTCGACGTCGGCCTCCTGGGCCGATGCCGAATGTTAGACTTTCGCCAGTGGTGCTCTGCGCTGTTTTTCGTCTTTAAGGGCATTAACGATGATACCTACGGCGCCTAACCAAGTGCTAACCCGGTACCAATCCACCTAGTGCCTTCGCGCTCCTGCTGGTACCGATCCACAACCCACACATGCATTTTGTTTTTTTTTAATATAATTTATATAGGTCATATATAAAATAAACTTGGCAACGTAGCATCCCCAGCACACTAGATTTCCATCCAACAGGCGACACTCCCGCTCTCTATTTAGCTGTCGTAATTATGTTGAAAAACGTTTAATAATGTTTAATATAATAATTACTTCTAACTTTTAGTTAGAAATAATCATTTTTGTGTTATAGAGCATTATAATATAATCAATCTTTTACGTAGTTCGTAAATTAAGTTTGTGAAAAATATGTTTTTAGCGATACCCCGAAAAACAAGTTCAGTGCAACCTTCCGAAACCTTAGTTTTTTTGGATTTAATTTGAAAAAGTGGTTCATCCATAAATTTTTGTGTATAGGAAGTATTAAAAAAAGGTAATCTTTCAAATGTATATTTTAAATTTGCCAAATTCCGTGGGTAAAATTGTTTACAAGAGCCGAGGAAAATATAGATATTTTTAAGTATCCAAAACTTCGAGCATTTTTGAAAAGAAAAAAATGATGGTTATAGACCCAAAAAATCGAATGTGTTTAACAGGGAAGATGTGAATAAGTTCATGCTTGAAACCCCCGATGATATATACTTATTGATGAAGGTCGTAATGGTAATGGGAGTTGCTGGAGCGTGCCGTTCTAATGAACTCTGTGAAATGAAAATGGACAATGTTAAAATAAGTCAAGAAGTCATAATTGTGACCAGTCCTGACTCCAAAAATGGAATGTCACGTACATTTACAGTGACAAAAAGTGACGACACTCAGGTTTGTCATTTCAAAATAATTCAAAAGTACATTGATACAAGATCCCACATGACGACTATTAATCCGCGCTTCTTTATGCGATATCAAAATGGAAAGTGCTTAAACCAACCTGTCGGGAAAAATTTCAAGTAAAATTGCGAAGTTTGTAAAGTTTGAGAACTTCAAAATTTATACTGGACACTCTTTTAGAAGAAATTAGCAAATACTGGAGTTGAGGTATTAGCTATCAAGCGACATGGTGGATGGAAATCCGCTACTATTGCGGAAAGTTACGTAGCTGAAAGTCTCAATAATAAAAAAGGAAGTAGCCAATAAAATTTTATACAATAAGACCCAGCCAAAAGTCTTTTGCAGCGCTTCAACAGTGACAGAAACATTGGTTAGAAATGAAGGATCTGTTCAGTCCCAAATGTAATACACATCGAGAAGAAACGAGAAAACGTGTTTCCAAATTTTGTTAATAATGTAAATAATTGTAATAATTGTACCATTAATATCCATTTCAATTAATATCCCCGGATTTTTGTCCGGATTTTTGTAATATGTTGATAAAATCAAAAATAAAAGTTACTTATAATAATTTTAGCTGCACATATTATTATTTCCCTAGGGATGTAAATTGACTTACATCCTGTCGTTAAGGGCAACCAGTACCTTGTTGAGTAACTTTCACTTACGTCTGTCAAAGCAGTGTCAAAATAGGTTGATTACAATACAGGGAGGGGGAAAAATAGTTACCATACGTGGATCAACTGGTAAAATTTTGGTACAAGTCCAAGATGATGTAAAAAATGGCGGCTTAATAAAGTATAAAAAAACAATTAAAAAAACTACTTCATTGTTTTCAAATTTGGCACAAACATTAAGTATTATTATATAAGGATAAACTGGTAAAAGTTTTGTACGAATCCAAAATGGCCTAACAAAATTATTATTAACTAATAAATGTTTATAAAATCTGTCTGAAAAAAAAAACTACTTATATTATCATAAACTTTTATTTGGCATGCGCAATATAACTATTCGGCTTGACAAAAATAATATAAATATGTAGGAAAAATGGTAAAAACTATCTATAGACAAAATATATATGACAAAAAATTTAAAAAATGGGTAAATTGGCATTTTTACCAACAACATCCCTCGTAACGAATTCCACCACACATAGATAATACAGTTTATATATACCTACATATATTTATTCCGCAATAACTTTATACATATTGTATAAACTGTAATAATACGAGTTTTATTATATGATACGTTCTGGCACTTGGGTATAAAAATAGATAAAGCCCATTTAACAAAAATGGCTTCATAATAAAATTTTGACGTTATCAAGAAAACTGACAGACATTAATAATTATGTAATGTATATAAAGTTACTAGCAAATCACTATGTAATATATATAAAACTATATAAACTGTGTTATATGTGTGTGGATGAATCCGTTACGATAAAAGTTTCAGGTAGAGCGACCGATTTTGAAACAAGTATCATTGGCAATGGAAACAACGTACAAAGTAATTTTTCTGGGTCACGACCTCTTTTAATGCCCCAAACTTTTTCATGTAACGACACTGAGCTTACTTGGTAGCTTCGTTAAATTCTCTATTAACTTCTTTGTCTATTACATTTCCTTGATATGTAGCATTTTTAAAAGTTATTTAGCACGATACTTTGACGTATGATACAAAAAACCTTTAAATTATATCAATAAAATATAAAATTCTAGACAGACTTTTTCTCGCTGCTGAATATCGAAAAAATGCAAGAAACATAAACGTTTCTAAATGAAGCTGAGAATCCGAAGGAGGTACAACGTCGGGTGAGTATCGTTACAAAAAAAAATTGGGTTGCTAAAAAGATCATAACCCCAAAAATTTATCATCCTGTAGATTGTTCCAAATATCAGTGCCACTGTTTTATAGATACTACTAAACCTATTCCAATTTGCGGGACACCTGAGTCAGAAATCAAACAATCCGAAGGGTAGCTCTTTGTTGAGGTTTCGAAAGATGATATGAAAAAATGAATTAAGTCTATTAAAACCCGACTCGTCTCACAGTGATCTGATCAAAACTGAGTGTGCGACTCTATCGAATACCTTTGCATAATTCGTATATTATATCACATCCACCTGAAGACGTCTATATATATTGTGTGAGGTTACATACATTTGTGACGGTCGATCTTTTATTCATGAATCCATGTTGATGAATTGTCAACCTAGATAAAATTAGAAAATATATGTTTTCATATATTATTTATTCAAAAATATTTGAGAATATATGGAGGAAAATTATCTGGACCAATGGATTTGTCAACATCCAGTTTCTTAATGGCTTCTATTCCTTCTTCTCTTCCAGCTCTACACTATTGACTGATAGTGATTCGTGCATATTTAAACATGTTGGAAAGTCGATATTTAAAAAATTATATGTAGTAACGTAAGTTGAGTTGAAATATGATGCAAAGGCATTCGATATGTCCTGTCCTCCCACATACTCAGTATCATTATAAAATATTTTATTGAGAATATGTTCTGAAGATTTTTTCATATTGAGAAATGTCCAAAATGACCTGGAATCATGTAAAATAGCACCTTTAATATTATTTAGGTATATCTTTTGTGATATCTCAATATCTATTTTAATCTTAGTTCTTAGTTGATTGAACTTATTCCTATTAAGAATGTCCCCTGTTTTATTGAAAATGTTTCTAAGTTTTTCTTTTTTCTTAAAATTAAATATGATTTGGACATTGAATCAGGTTGGATAGCTTTTGGACTTTTTACGTATAGGAACGCAACAATCAAAAATGTCATATAATTTTATAAACATTCTTTACGGCAAGGCCAACATCAGAACAGGATTCCAGATTTTATACCTAAAATTAATCAAGTCAAGTGTTTTTTGTAAATATTTTATCAATAAAATTTATACTGTGCCGTATAATTCTAGGATTATGTTGGTAATGTTAGTGACTGTTGCACATTTCATTTTGGACCAAGGATCCTTCGGCGAGTAATAACCTAACTTTCCCAATTCTTTTACCTTCTATATTCCTTCTTGTTTTTTGCATATTACTTCGATAAAAAAAATTGTAACTCAAAAATAAGTGAACAGAATATATATATATATATATATATATATATATATATATATATATATATATATATATATATATATATATATATATATATATATATATATATATATATATATATATATATATAACAGAACCTAAAGCTTAGGGTTTTTATTTTTCCCTGACAAACCCTTCCTCAAATTATCAAGTTCAGGGAACTAAATATCATAAATCATACTTACGTTTATTAATTAGTTCATAAAGGTTAATTCGATATTCTTTAAATTTTATATTATATGATATATTAAAATGTGTATTTATTTCATGTTTTCTCAATCCCGCCGGTCTGTCTGTCTCTTCACGACATAGCTAAAAAACTAATTACCCGATTGTCTTCAAAATGTTGTCAAAAATTAAGGGTTTTATGGGGCAACCTCCTAAATTTTGGTAAAATTCCAACATGGTGAAAGAAAATGACATCCTAATGAAAGGTTAGAAAAAGTATTACTAAAGAACTACTTATCGAATTTACCTCAATTGCCTGAAAATCAAATATTATGTAGGAATTAACTGGGTAAAATTTTGGTAAGAATTCAAGATGACGGAACAAAATGGCGTGTTAATAAAATATTTAAAAATTCTGCCTGAAAAACTACTTAATGGATTGATTTCAAATTTTGTGAAATAATTAATTGAGGTATAGAGATGAAGTGGTATTCTGGTACGTTAATTTTGTAACACAATGGCGGAGCAAAATTGTGGCTAAATACAATTTTTGTAATCGTGAAAAAAATGACCCAACTAGGTTTTACATATCTTTACGATTTAGCGTTCTTAGATGCCAAAAATTATGTTTTATCAATTCCTGGTCCTATATGGCTCAACAATTATAATATAGCGACCTAGTGAAACGTTAAAAAAAATATTACTAGAAAATTAATTGAACAATTTACCCCAAATTTTACACAAAAATCAAGTGTTATATAGGAATGAATTGGTAACAATTTGGTCTGAATCCAAGAAAGCAAAAAATAAAATGTTAAAAAAAATAGAACCGACTTGCTTTCAGGGTTCCTTTGCGGAACTGCGCAAGCGCAAACTGGTATTTCCATTCAATCGCTGCGCCTAAAGTCAAATGGCAAAATTGACTTCCTATAGGACATTTATAAATGTCCAAACAGACCAATAACGAATTCGCATTTACAGACATGCGCAGAAATATTTTGAGCAATACAACTGTTGCATGTTGGCTAGGTTAGTGCAGATTTTATTGACGGCCGTGTTATAGAAGATACACCTAGGTAAACTAAATGTAAACTATAACACAACTCCAACCCCAGCAGCGACCAAATTTACTCGGTAGTTCGACTTCAAAATAGTGATGTGACCCTCTCTGAATAACATTAAAAAAATCTGTATTATGTTAGTAAGTTTAAGGTTACTAGTGAGTATAAGTAATACGTGTATGATATTATGTATGTATTATTACAGATTAGTCGTTATGTGGGCGCAGACTTAAAAATGTCGATATTTATTTTTTTTTATATTTTATTTCTCACTTTTTAGTGATTTTTTACAAGTTATATTTTTAAGAATATTATAATTTATAGTGTATTTATATCCAATTTTATATAACATAATACAAAAAGTGACGAATAGAGAAGTAAACGACACTATTAAAATTAGATTTTATTATAAACACTCAAGAAAAATAAATAAAATAATTTAAATATTAATATCAGAACTGTTTACTTAGTTAATTTTTGTATAGAGATTTTTTATGTAAATTACATGTTTCTTTTATCACAATCTGTATACATACCTAAAAATAGACTAAGAGATAGCCTTTGTGCCCTGGTCTGAGAGAGGGTCACGAAAGAAACAAGACAAGACGAAAGAGAAAACCTCACGATCGAGAAAAAAGCAACCTCGGCGAGACGAGAGGTCATGTTTCTCTCATTTCACGAGACGAAACAAGAATGCCTCCTTTCATCTCATCTCGCGGCATCACTAATAATAATGATGTACGAAAGTCCATATATGATTTTATAGCTAATTACAGATAGTATTTTTAGGCATGCTGATTCCGACATTATTGAAGAGCTCCTTAATCTTGGAGCATACCAAGGAGCTAAAAATGGACATGAAGATATGCCGATCAAAGATATAGAAGCCGAAACCTTGGAAAATCATTTGGACAACTGCGTAATAATTGGTTCAACTCTAAATAAATACGATCCAGACTTCTTAATTAAACTTTACATCCAGTCTATTATAGCACCTTACGATAATACGATGAATAATACTGAGAAAGATATCGAAGCCTTCCATGCATTCAGTTCTGGAGAACAAACTGAGGTAGGTAACTATTAGGGAGTCTGATAAAAAAAATTGTATTCTATATACCATGTGCTGTTCGAATAACATTTTTCTTAGACCATTTGTAAATAGGCGATATTTCTATAAACAGAAACTGTGTACTATGATCACAAAGGTAACCGTCATCTGGCAGTTTTATAATAAGACAACAAAGCGAGAAGTATATTTAAATTGCGACAACATCGTTGATAAATGGCTGTTTTTGAATTTTACCTTTATATGTAGGCCTCCTTAACAGGAACAGATGCTTATCGGACAAAGAATATTTGCCTGACATAAAAAGTCTGCATGAAAAGTAATGAAATTAGCTGAATCTTGGCGTCTAAGATACTCGAGTCAATTAGCGTACCATCGAGACTTTCCAGAAAGACTATTGTTTCATCTAGTTAAAATCTATTCGTGTTAAGTAGGACCTAGCTTGACATATCCTTGTTTCGAGTTTTTTTTTAATTCAAGCGTTTCGGCTATTTTTTTAGCCTTTTGCAATGATCTCGTGTACACTAAAAATGAATAAAAATATGAAAATGTGGTAAGAATCATGGACTAACATTATTTGAAATATGATATTATTAACTACAAACAGAGAATATACAAAATTCTTATTATTTACCTAAGGCAGAAAACATTTCACGTCAAATTACAATAATTGTGAGTAAAAAAATAAAAAACGAAATACATGTGGTTTCCCCTACACGGGACTCGCTAGTCTTTGGCGGCTTGATGAGATCTAATAAGAACGAAATCGCGATCGTTGTTTGACCAAAATGTATCACTGTGTCTTCTGCGATACAGAACATGTTCCAGACAAGGATCATATCCTTGTTATAACGTTGGTGTACGTAGAATAAGATTATGCTATGCTATATCATGTGTTTTCATTTCAGGTGTACATCCGTTCATCAATCTCGTTTATATATGTATATATATATATATATATATATATATATATATATATATATATATATATATATATATATATATATATGAAGATGAAAGAACCCCGTTACTAAACATATATAAAGCTTGTATACTATCCAAAATAGATTATGGTTGTATAGAATATGCTTCAGCTTTCAACTCCAACTTAAAAAAGTTAGATCCTATCCACAATGCTGCTCTTAGACTGCTTCTTGGCGATTTTAAAACTAGCCCTGTTTTGAGTTTGCGAAATTTACCCAACACTATAAGGACTTTTTGCCTTCCCGTGTACCACTAACTTACTCTTCCATGAACTCAAACAATCTCGCTTGCACCAGCCTACCCTTTCGAAATAAGTCCATTCCCACCATGGAATAGATCAAACATTTCAACTGACACGTTATTACTACAGTATGATAAAAATCAATGCAATCCATCAACAATCCGCTGTATATTTAAAGATCTTCAAAATAGCAAATATCCACACCATATATTAGTATTTACAGATGGATCTAAAACTAAAAACCGCTCGTCTGCTGCTTTTTCCAGCCTTTTCAGGGAGGCTTGCTTCCTGTTGGACAGTTCAACTGGTCTCCTATCAGCGGAACTCTTAGCTATCTTTAAAGCTCTAACTAATATAACACAATCTCTTGTTCTGAAATGGGCAATAGTTAATCATATCTCTATCACTATCCTCAATATCACTATCCCCAATATACCCATTGGCGCTAGAAATAAAAAACAAAATTGAAAGAATATATATCCAGGGAAAGGACTTATAATTTATCTGGATTCCAAGCCAGATGGGCATCCCTGGCACTGAGAGAGCAGATCACATTGCCAAATGTAGTATCAATAACACTATAAATATCATTAACTCACCTTGGTACAAAGACCTACATGTACACACAAAGAATACATCAAAGAACATAATACAACTTGAATAGGATCTATTGGCAGATCACAATAAATAATAAAGGCGTGTAAAAAATACCTTCATCACTAAAAAACCTATACCCAACTTTTCTCCCAAGGTCAGCAAAATTATGACCCAACTTCGTATATGACACACTAAGCTCACTCACTCTCGCATAATTGAAGGAACTAACCCCCTCATATGTAACTCACAGCTAACAGTACAACACATATTCACAAAATGTCATTCAAACGCCCCATTACTTTTACAATATAATCTAACCGGCAACTTAGAGAATAAATTAAAACCAAACAAAATTAGCTAGACACTAAAAAGTCTCTAGTCTATCTACCTAGGCTTTGTTCGTAAATTCAACAGAAAAAATAGAGAAATTTTATTTTGAAGGTTTGGGCATAATTTTGAAACCACTAAATTAAAATTAATAGTATTCTGCATAATTAAAATCCGGTATGCTAAGAATATATCATGTATATTAGTTTAGTTTAATGGTTACCTGCTGGTGAGAAAAATGAAGCATTAGAATATCACATTCAAATAGATTTTATATTTTTCATATTTTTTTTTACAAAAATACATAAGTGTTTTGTATTAAATTTAAATGCACATCAACACTGAATGAAACAAGCAAGTTATCTAAACTTGCTTGTTTGCTTGCTTGTTACTAGCTCTACCCTTTTAAAAGGCCATCCACAAGACCTCAGAATTAGGACTTGGACTTTTGGTAAGTTTTTTGAGAGAATAGCTTCTTGTTTCAGCATTCGATAGATTTTTTAAATAAATAATAATAAATAAGTAACTTATGGTTAAGACTCCGTTAATAATCAATTACACAAAAATGTTCAGAATAAATTAGAGCATGGATGATATTAAAATCGCCAGCATGCCGACAACACAAATATTTTCACACACTCTGTATTTTTTTGTTCTTAGGAAACCTGAAGAATTTGACAGGTCCTCTAAAGTTTTTCTGTTGATTACCAACTTTGACAGTTATACATTGTACACATCAGTTTTCCTATCTTCAATTCATACTAAATAAAAGTTATACAAACAGGAAAAAATTTAGCCAACAGTAATGTACGGAAAGGTCAACTGTTCTAAATTTGCACACAAAAAAACGTTATGGTAAAATATATTAGCTCTACCTAATAGTTCTGTTGGGGGAAAGGGTTGGAAATTCGTGTTTTTGGTAAATATTATTGATTCACCTTTATTTTGGTGACATATTTAGTTTATTAACCATAATTGAAAGATTTTTACACACAATATATATATATATATATATATATATATATATATATATATATACATAGTTTCGTAAATATTTTTCTTGAACCCTCAAATATATATTGTAATTAAGTACTTCTTTTCTTGGGATGCGTGGTCATAAAATTCAAACGATTTTTTAATTATTTGTCATATTTAATTCAATTTGACCTTTCGACAGGTAGTTCCATGTGTTTATTTTATTTTTCCTAAACAGTGGTTAACCACTAAAAAAAGTATTATGATAAGAATGAATTACTACACTACATATATTACAGTTAGTCTCCAATAGATATTCTGTGTATATATTTGTTTGACAAAATAACAATGTGCTACCTGTATTCTATTTTGCTTAAATGTTATTTGGTGTTATTGACCTTTTGATTTACGTCTCATGGTAAGATAATTTTTGATTTTTTAAAATCTTAAATTGTTTATTTCTCGCAATATGTTTTAGGAAAAATAGAATAAAAGCATTTTTGAAACAGACATGGAACTAAAACTGTCGAAACGTCAAATTGAATTATATACGACAAATAATTAAAAAATCGTTTTAATTTTATGAACACGCATCCGAAGAAAAGAAGTACCTAAAGGCCGTCTTACATGCTGCAATTCTTTCTTGCAAGTTGCAATAGTCTTGAACAAAAGCATGCGCAGTTGCAAGACATTTGTATCTTTTGTCAAACTGCGCATGCCTTTGTTACAGACTATCGCATATTGCAAAGAAGAATTGCAGCACGTAAAACGGCCTTTATTTAGTACAATATATATTTGAAGTTCAAGAAAAATATTTGCGAAATTATATATATATATATATATATATATATATATATATATATATATATATATATATATATATATATATATATATATATATATATATATATATATATCCCAAAGAAAGACAGTTGTATAATGGGGTGTGTCGACGGCATTGTGTGAATATATCTTTCAATTATGGTTAATAAACTAAATCTGTCACCAAAATAAAAGTGAATCAAAACAATCAAAAACACGAATTTCCAACCCTTTCTCCTAATAGAAATATTAGGTAGAGCTAATATATATCACCATCACATTTCGTTGTGTGCAAATTTAGAACAGTTGACCTTTCCTTACATTACTGTTGGCTACATTTTTTCCTGTTTGTGTAAGTTTTTATTTAGTATGAATTTACAATAGGAGAACTGATGTGTACAATGTATAACTGTTAAAGTTGCTAATCAACAGAAAAACTTTAGAGGATGTGTCAAATTCTTCAGTTTTCATAAGAACAAAAAAATGCAAAATGTGTGAAAACATTTGTGTTGGCGGCATGCTGGCGATTTTAATATCATCCATGCTCTAATTTATTCTGAACATTTACTCGAATATTTATTAAAAGAATCTACCGAATGCTGAAACAAGAAGCTATTCTTTCGAAAAACTTACCAAAAGTCCAAGTCCTAATTCTGACGTAGTGGATAGCCTTTTAAAAGGGTAGAGCTAGTAAACTAGATAACTTGCTTGATTAATTCAGTGTTGATGTGCATTTAAATTTAATACAAAATACTTATGTATTTTTGTAAAAAAAAAAATATGAAAAATAAAATCTATTTGAATGTGATAGTCTACTGTTTTATTTTTCTCACCAGCAGGTAACCATTAAAAATACACTAATATAAATGATACATTCTTAGCTTAGAAGATTTTAATCATGTAGAACACTATTAACTTTAATTTAGTAGTTTCAAAATTAAGGCCAAACCTTCAAAATAAAATTTCTTTATTTTTCCTGTTGAATTTACGAACAAAGCTTAGATAGAGAGATAGATACACGTCAACCTAGAGACTTTTTAGTATCTAGGTAATTTTGTTTGGTTTTCGATTAAATTTTGTCATATAGATGTATAGCTTTGAGGAAATTAATTATTTCAGGAGTGTTTTCATGTCAATTTATTCTCTAAGTTGTCTGTTAGATTATATTGTAGAAGTAATGGGGCGTTTGAATGACATTCTGTGAATATATATTGTACTGTTAGTTGTGAGTTACATATAAGGGGGTTAGTTCTTTCAATTCAGTGGGAGTGAGTGAGCTTAGTGTGTAATATACGAATTCGGGTCATGAATTTGCTGACCTTGCGAGGAAAGTTGTGTATAGGCTTTTTAATGAGGAAGGTATTCTTTATTGTATTATGTTCTTTGATGTATTCTTTATGTGTTCATGTAGGTGTTTGTACCAAAGTGAGTTAATGATATTTATAGTGTTATTGCTACTATATTTGACAATGTGATCTGCCTTCTCATTGCCAGGGATGCCCATGTGGCTTGCAATCCAGATACATTATAAGTCCTTCCCCTGGATATATATTATTTGACTTTTGTTTTGTATTTCTAACGCCAATGGGTGTATTGGAGATAGTGATTTTATCATTTCAATTGAATTGGGTGAGTCAGTAACTATTGCTTATTTCTGAATAAGAGATTGTGTTATATTCGTTAGAGCGTTAGTTGAACTGTCCAACAGGAAGAAAGTTTCCTTGAAATGGCTGGAAAAGGCAGCAGACGAGCGGTTTTCAGTTTTAGATCCATCTATAAATACTAATATATAGTGTGGGTATTTTCTATTTTGGAGACCTTTTCTTTCACAGCCGATTATTGATGAATGACATTGATTTTTGTCATACTTTACTAATGAAGTGTCAATTGAAATGTTTGGTCTATTCTATGGTGGGAATGGACTTATGTCGAAAGGGTATACTAGTGCAAGTGAGATGTTTATTTAGTCTTTGGGAAATCACGATATATCGAATTATAGCTCCTTTGTTTGAGTTCCTGGAAGGTTAAGTGAGTGGTACACGGGAAGGGAAAAAGTCCTTATAATGCTGGATGAATTTACGAAATCTTAATTTGTCGGGGTATTTCATCAAGAGGAATACGCGACGGTGTCTAGTGAGGCGCATTCGGATTCACAATACAAACTCAAAACAGGGCTAGTTCTAAAGGCACCAAGAATCAGTCTAAGAACGGCATTGTGAATAGAATCTAACTTTTCTAAGCTGGAGTTGGAAGCTGAAGCATATGCTATACAACCATCATCTATTTTGGATAGTATATAAGCTTTATATATGTTTAGTAACGGGTTCTTTCCATTCATCTCCCATTACTCCATGGTACTGACAATCGAAGATCTCTTGATCAAGTCAAATGCGTTAGTTAATTCCAGGAAGACAGATGTGCTTTTTTGGTTGAAAGATCTCAAATCCAACTAGGAGATCTGTTGTGGAGCGGTTTTTTTTGGAAGCCCAATTGTTCACTAATGAGTAATCCCCTCTTGTGGAGCACATAAAAAAACGTAAATTCACCATTCTTTCCAGGATGTTGCAGAAATGACTTGTGAGCGCAATAGGCCTATACCCTTCCTTTCGAGTCTAGTTTTAGATGATTTATAAATGGCTAGTAGAATTTAATGTTTCCAGAAAGAGGGTATAGTGCCACTTTCCCAAATTAAGTTATATAATTTCAGTAGATAAGCGGTGCCGTTTTTGGGTAGGTTGGTAATATATGAAATATAGATTTCATCGTTTACGGGGAGCTATTCCCGCAATGGTTAATAACATATTCTACTTCTTTCTCTGAAAAAAGTAGGTTGAAAGATGTTAGGTTGGTTTCATCAGAGACTATGGGGCGGGGTAGTAGCGGGTCATTAGTGTTGTCAAGCTTGGTGTGAAAGTGTGAAGCGAAGAGTTCGGCAATGTTTGAAGGGTTATCGATCCAGTTTCCGTTTTCTTCTATTTCAGAGATTATGTTAACTGGTCTGCCTTTCAGTCTATTTATTTTGTTCCATAGTTCTGAGCTGCTTGTGCTAAGGGAATGACTACTAGTATATTCGTTCCATGAAGATAACTTTGATTCCCGAATAATACGCCTAGTTAAGGATCAATATTTTTTATATTCTATGAAGTTCAAAGTATTAGGACAATTGTTGTATTTGTTAAGTGATTTCTTACGCTTTTTAGTAGCATCCTTGCACTTGTCGTTCCACCAGGGAACAGGGAGTTTGTTGTTTTCAGGAGTTATTATATTCGGGAGACTTAAAGAGGCAGCTTTTAGTATGGAGTGGGCCAAATTTAAAACTGAGTCTTCAAGATCAGAAGTTATATTGGCTAAAGATAGTGGTTCGCTATATAAATCCCAGTTGGCGTTTTTGATATTGAATTTAGTGATCGGAAGGTATGAAGGGCAATTTATTAGTTCGAGAGAGGTGGGAAAGTAGTCACTTCCATAGGAGTCCCAAGAACGCTCCACTGAAATAGGTTGACTGAAATAGGTTGGTGAGTTGACTGCTGCAGTAGGCCAAATCGATGCTGGAGAAGGTATCATAAGCTGAAGTTAGGAAAGTGTGTGCACCGTCATTGAGAATAGTATTGATTGAATAATATATATAAAGATATATTATAATAATATTAATTTGTTCTGATTGTTTAACGTACTTGCTATCAAACTGTGAATATTAATGTAGCTTTCTCATTTCATATCATGTCGCTCTTTTACTCAGGGCTAAATATGTATTAGTGAATGAGCTACATGGTATTACATCGCTATTTTTGAGTCATTGAAAAATACAAGTTTCATTGTAAGTTCGTGTTCATGGTAAAAAAAATAGTTAATTTTAAATCAGCTCCTATCTGTTTTATTAAAAAAAGATATCAATGAATCAAAATGTAGGAAAGAAGGCAAAATGTAGGAAAAATTATTTAAGATGCACGATACTGTGTAAGAGTGTGGGGTACTAATAAAGTCAGCTAGATGCCGAAATACAAAAACAGTGTCTTTTTGTTTTAGGTTGTATTTTTTATGGCTACATCACACGAACTGAAGCACCTTTTGACACACCCTATAATTGTAAGCTTCCTGACTTTCAAGTGGCACGAGTTCCAGTGGTTATTCTGGTTAAATTTTGTATTGTATTTTGTATTCGCCATCATTCTCCTTCTTTACGTTACGATCGATTATTGTACTACGACTAGAATATTAGTTGTAGATCATATATTTCTTTATATTTTGTCTAGCTTTTTAGCGGTAAGTTTATGTATATTATTCATTCGGGAATTATTCCAATTATATATAAATCGAACTACATATCACAAAAGCCTTGAGAACTATATGGAAATAGCGTTGATAGTAATAACTTTCCTTCTTTTATTTCGCATAGCCCCTTTGCAAAACCTAAAACGAGAATTATGGGCTTTGCTGATTCTTTTATTATCGTTTGAATTAATCGATATGCTCGGAAGACATCCATATTTTTCAATTAAAGTAGTAATGCTTCGAACAGTGTCTTATAATTTCTTTACCTCATTTTTTTCATACTCCCTGTTAATAATTGCATTTGCATTTAGTTTCCATATTTTATTTGCCACCGATATTCACAAACCCGCAATATCTAGAAATGTAACAAACAATACAGAAGATGGATTTTCTAACGTAGGAAAATCGATTTTCAAATCGATCGTTATGTTAACGGGGGAATTCGATAGCGGAAGTCTTGACTTCGATACATACTTTGTAAGCAGAATAATTTTTGTATTCTTTATATTCATGATACACTTAATCCTGCTTAATCTCCTCAATGGGCTTGCAGTAAGTGACACGCGAGATATAAAGGACGAAGCGGAATTATTCGGTCATATTGCCAGAATAAAATACATAAGACAGGTAGAAAATATTTTGATGAAAGAAAACTTGCCAGCCAAACTAACGAATCTTGTCAGAAAGATTAGGAAAGTAATATGCTCTAATAGTGAATCTCTTTCACAAGAAGTTTTTAATGAGTTGATTTTTTATCCGAATAAAAATGAATTTAATTATGGTTCAAGACGTTCTTGTAAGCGATGTGCAAAACTTTGCTTAGATAACGAAACTATAAAAAGAATATTTAGCATTATCAGAAAAAAACACGGGCGTCAGTGATGTCAGTGACAGAGATTCAGATATAAGCTATGAAACTGACATATAAGCGGTACAAGGCACATTAACAATATGTCAAATTCATATGTATTTGAAATTAAACTAGAAAAAAAAATATGTTTCTAAATCTAAATTGTACAACATTAAACTTTTTTCATTTATCTTAACTGATAAAATTGTGCCTACATATAACTAGTAAAAATAAAATTATTAAAGACATTTTTTTTATTACTAGTTACTGAACAATTTAAGCAAAGAATGTTAAAAATAGATATTTTATTCAGTTAAAAGTTCAGGTGGCCCCCAAAACATAGCTTTAGTTTTCCTAAACACGCTACTTAACCAATATTTATTTAAAAAATGATCTTATGTATCATCTTCAAAAAATATGTTTCTTTTGATTCTCGGAATTTCTAATAATGTATACAAAATTATTTATTCGATATTTCAAGCAAATTTTAATTAATATTGAAAAAGTGAACAACTCATCTTCGCTAGGACTCGAACCCTACCATTCATGATTAAAGTGTTTCCATCTGTCGATCATGTTCTATGCATGAAAGATATTAATGTTAATTTGCTAAACCATAATAACCCAGTGTTAGAGTGATTTGATGCATACAATTTTTCTCAGGTGATCGATTAACCAACCTGGGTTTCATGGTGGCCCCGCCACCGGATCAACACTATTTTGGTTTTTGACTGAACGTTGGTTATGGGTTCAGGAGTTGTGTCGGCTGATATGATATTGCTGTTTGTGAACTGGCTATTAAGGTAACCAAACCTGGATAACTGATGGCATCAAAAGGATGACGGGGGCTCGAGATAGAGCCCTCTCTAGACTTAGGACAAGTAAATTTGAAGCTAACTAAGGAACAACAATCTCAGTTATATTAGAAGGGAAAACATTGGTGGTGAGGTTGGGGAGGGTAGCTACGATGCTCTTTGCGGAATTCAATCTAAGATCTGGTTCTCATCGTATATCACCTGCTATTGTTGCCTCTTTCTGCTGCCTTTTATAACATACCTCGTTAACGTTTGCCTGGAAAACGGCTATTTTCCTTCTGCGTGGAAGCTCTCCCATGTAATGTCATTGCCTAAGATCAGTAAGCCTGAAGCACATTCTCCCTTGCGACCCATCAGTCCTTTATGGGTTCAATAATTTTGGAAATAATTGTTTATTGCCAAATTAATAGGTTTTATATCCGAAACAGGATAATTCCAGAACATTAGCTGGGATCCAGAGTGGACATAGCACTGCAGCTGCTTGCTCTAGAGTTTTGGAAACCATTTGTGGATTTTGATGGGTGTCGGGTATCTGGGTTGGTGCTGTTGATTATCTCCACGGGATTTGACACCAATCATTGTTATACGCGCCAAGCTTGTTCATTATGGTTTCGATAATTTGCTAGTACACTCGCTCGCTAGCTTGTTTTAACGCCTCCTTTCCGTCATAAGATTGACCAATCTGGATGAGACCTACAGCTTAACGTGGCTTCCGAACCACAAACCTCGGTCACTCTTTGATACCCGGCCCACACCCCACCCTCAAGCTGTCAACTCTTGGGTTACAGTGTAGCGTTTGATCTTTATCAAGTGACATACCGACTAACAAGTGTGTATCTGCATCAACAGCCCCTAGGATTCAAACTTGGCCCGCCGCAACCAACGTCAGGATAACCAGTACGATAGCGCCCTGGACCACCTGGCTACACTTCTTGGACTTTTATTTATCCAATGATCTCACGGGGGTACTGGATGGTTACGATTCATACGCCGCCACTTTAAGATCGGGAGTACCTCAGGGATCTATCTTGGGATCTTTGTTGCTCCTGATATACTCGGTAGATATATTAAGTATATTCAATTGTTCTTATCAAACCTACGCAGACAACATTCAGCTAAGTTTTAACTTTTTACCTCAACAATACCACGTGGCTGAGTGTGTTATAAACGGGCAATCGGATACCGACGGTCCGAGTTGCATAATCTGTACTTAATCCAGATGTCGTTTATTTTGGAAGTGCTTCTACTCGGATAATGGAAACACCTATGTATCTGCCAGCGGCGAACATTTGATTGCGGGTGGAGAAGACTGTAAAGTCTTCGGGGGTAATAATAGATTACCAGCTTACTTTGAATGGATATATATATTTTCTTTTTAATATTTTATATAGTTATGTTAGTTTGTTGGTAGATCTTAGATATGCCGACTTTAATTTGAATTCCTCATAAAAATAATAGTTACTTTTATATTTAACAGTATTATAATATCTTATAACAAAGGATATATATATATATATATATATATATATTATATATATATATTATATTATGTATTATATATATATATATATTATATATATATATATATATATATATATATATATATATATATATATATATATATATATATATATATATATATATATATATATATATATATATATATATATATATATATATATATATATATATATATATATATATATATATAAAAATCTTTCTTGAGAATAGTGTTCACAATATAACAGATCATTGATGTTAGATGAAATCGCATCATTTAAAATAAGAAAGCACGAGGGTAAGTATAAAGAACTTTAAGTCCTCTTCTTAAAAGCAAAAATGCAAAAGACAAATTAACTTCTAAAAACAGTTCACAACTAAAACTGAGAGTTCACTGAGAAATAACTCTTTATTTCAAATAAATAAAGATTTTAAGAACCGTCCAAGCTTTTACAATAATATTATGCCATTTTGTTATTAACCTAACTGATTTAACTAGATATCATAAGCCCTTCAGGCAAATAAACAAGAGGCAAGTTGAATTAAAATTTCTCAAAATCCTGCAACAATAAGTAGATAAAATATAAGCCAGTCGATAACTTATATGACTTCATGGTTTATATTCGCGTGCGAGAATAACATATAAACTTAAAAAAACCTCAATTTTATAGGCCCATATACAGGGCGATACGAGAGCTCCAAATCGAGGGTATCCCAAAAATGAAAATTTTTGTTTGAAGAGATGTTTTCAAAATTATTAGAGTATGAAAGGTATAGTTAAAATACACTGTTTCTAAAAGTTTGAAATCAGACTCCTAGAAAGTTTTTTACAACCAAAATATGCTCATTTTGACCCAACCCTAAAACACCCCATAAAATCCAAACTAAGATCGATATTAAGCTCAAAACCAAACAGAAAGGTATAATTTGTCATAAGCTTCATTTCAATCCTAGCATGACCTTTTTGGACAAACCAAAGTGAAATTTTTCTGAAATATTAATTTTATCTTTTCACTCATAGCGTCTAAACGAAAAGTGATAAAAATAAAATTTATTTAGAAAAAGTGCGTAGTTTCACGATCTCTTTCGAACTAGATGTATCCCCGATTTTTAAGATTTTTCTTTTATTTTACTTTTGGGACTGGGGCAGCTGATCCGTCGGAAATTTTACAAATTTCAACCTAGCGCTCGTTCTGGCATCAAAAGATAGGGAAAAATAAATCATTTCGTTTATCTAGAATAACATTTTTTCAAATTCTCATTTTACACCTAAAAACGTTCGTACACAGTACAATAACTCTTTTAAGGTCACGGCGACATTGCCCACTTAAAATGTACGTAGAGCATTATTAAATAATGAAAAAATCCCCGGACTAAAAACCTGTTGATTTTTAACATAATTTAGAAAATCAAATTTATGGAAAAAATCTCGAAAAAATCACAGGCATAGATTTTCGTATCTTGAATTCGGGAAAAATAATTACATGTCCATAAAATGTCAAATTACCTTAAGAAAAGTAAAAAACCAATTTTGCAGGAGCTCCACAATATCGCGCTGCTTCTACAAGTTTGAGATTAAGAATGACCAATATTCCTGGCATTCCAAAAGTGCAATTTTGCTTTGATTGGTCCAAACGTGCATTTTGGGCGGTTACCACGAAAACCTTACATAATTGGCGCGTTTTTTGGCCGAAAATCAGTAAGTTCAAGTCAGTCGTATAGTTAGCATGTATAGTACCGAAGCCATCGATAAGAAATTTTTCCTTCCACGGGGGATGTACGCAGCGGTTTCTTTCTGAAATTTTGCTTAGCACTTAGCTCTAAAGTAAGATTTTTTCCCGAGGGTTCGCCAAAGAGTCATAATAACCATGTATGCGTACAGATTGCTGGGGTAATCAGAAGAGCGGAAGTTTAATTTGGTACTTAAATTTTCAGTCTACAGGCAGGTGGCCAAATTTTTAGTCTACTCTCTGCAATTCGAAGCTACTAGTTAGTTTTTGTGTTTATTTATATTTGTGCTTACCCATATTTTTTATGCGAAATCTTACAAGTTATTTTAAGAGTAACCCGGTAGGTCTCAAATTCCCTGGAAGTGTTTGAAAATTCCTGAGCTTTCAGTTCATAGCCTTCAGCAGTGTTAACTTTCAATTTGTTTAACTAGTAACCTTACTCCCATTTATTAAACCTAGTAATTTTTAAGGAATTTTTGAAAACATTTAATAATTTATTTGAGTATTTAAATATTTTTGTAACTGACTTGTGTAATAATTTTGATGTAAATTAAATTTGATAAATTTTAAATGACTTAATTGATCACAACCCCTTGTAGGCAATATTACTGTTATCTGATAAAGTCTCTCCAAGTTCGCGGCCCTTTTATTTGTTGATTTGCTTAATATTATTTTGCTTCTAATAAATAACTTTTGTTAATCTTAAGTGTCAAAAAAACTTAAACGAATTTTATTTTCCCAATTTCTAATCAAACATTTGTTTCTTAAATTGCGAGCTATATATTTCAGTTTTAATCTAACATACCTCAAGTATTTGTTATTTAACATAAAGGGTATTTTGCTTTAAACTGTTAGTGTTAATTTGCATTTATTAATAACAATTTAAAGCTTCCAGTTTATTATTGATAGCTTCTCATTTATGACATATCGAAACTGTGACTAATAAAGGTTCTCCCCTCAGTTGGATGGTTCCTAGAAATATTTATCAGATAAGACTTGTAATAATAAATTGCACGTACAGAGAGTTTTCCCGAAATATCAATTACCTTGATTTTTTAATAGATGTGTTGGAAATGACCTCCCTCTGCTGCAATACAACCCTCCATTATTCTCCTCATTGATTGCCGTACGAGGTCTAAAATTCCAAGAATGTTTATCACAACTTCGGAGGCATCAGTTACACGTTAATGTAGAAGCTGGACAGAAGGCACTAGCTCTGGATCAAACTAAGGCCTTCAAATATCCCAAAAAAAACCAGTTGGGTGCAATCTGAGGAGCGTGAAGGCCAAGCTACAGAATCTCCTCGACCGATTCACCGATTCGGAAACATTGAATCTAATGTTCTCGCACTGTCCCACGGAAATGAGAGGAGCATCATCGTGCATGAACCACATGCGCCCACGAACATTCAAAGGCAAATTCTCTAATAAAGCGGGTAAATCATTTCGCAGGAAGTCTAAGTAAGTTTCGCCATTTAAATTTTGTAGGAAGGAAAAAGGACCAATTATTTCATTTCCAACTATCTCTGCCCATAAGTTTAGACTGAACTGTTCCTGGTGATGGGATTCTTTGATCTCGTGGGGATCTTCCAGTGCCCAAGTATGTATGTTGTGAAAATTCACCACCCTGTCGCGCCCAAATTTAGCTTCGTCGTTGAAAAGGGTGGGCGATAAAAAATTAGGATCCATTGTACAATTATGAAGTAACAACTAGGAGAACTGCAAACGCCGCGTAAAATCTTGAGAAAGCAGACCTTGGACGCGTTGGACACGACATGGGTATAAGCTGTTTTCGTGCAAAGTTTAACAGGCAGTTACCAAATCCTCTGCTATTTATCAAGTGTTTAAACTAGGATTTTCCTCAATTCCATGCAAAATCTGCTCCTGCGTCAATGGGTTGCGGGCTTCAAGTGGTCTTCCAGCATCATTCCTGGGAGTCTGGAATTTGCTATAATCCCCGAGGTGCCGATGACAATTTGTGAAAGTTCGGTCGTTGGGGGGTCGGCGATTAATAAATCTTATTGCGTACAACTTTTGAGTTTCACGTACGTTACCATCAGCCAGAACGTCAACAAAATCAATGACAGCGAGATGCTCGAATGAATATAGTTTATTTTCCATTTGACAAAATTTACACTAAAGAAAATAAAGTCAAGCTGTAATTTCATTTTTAACTAAGCCTAGGTGCTAATTATGACAAGTGATGTGATTTTCAAAGAATTTGACAGAAAACGTCAAAACTGGTGAACGACGAAAACAAAAAAAATAGTCACAGCCCACTATGTTGTGTTAAGTTTCATTTTGATCATGTTTATTTTTCTACCTTATTGATTATGTCTGAATGGACATTTTCCTAAATAACTTTTAAACGGTAGGAAACATCGAATTTTTTCAAGCGGCCAAAATGGAATGAAGAATATTTTGGTGGTAAAACGTTAGGGGTCTTGTATCTTGAAAACAAAGCATTTCCGGACTCCGGACCTATGTTCATACGAACTTTTCTTATTTCCATAAAGGGAACCTGCTTCTCAAATAGTGTACTGAATTGTGAATCACCCGATATATATATATATATATATATATATATATATATATATATATATATATTATTATTATTATAACATAGCTCAAAAACTACTTATTCGATTTACCTCAAATTTAAGTTAAAAATCCAGGGATATGTGCGGATGAAATTATTACCATTTTGGCAAAAATCCAATATTTGACGGAACAAAATGGCGGCTTAATGAAATTATTAAAAATTCAGTACCAAAAAACTACTTATTTAATTGACTTGAAATTTTGTACAACATTGTGTGTTAACAGTTATTATATGGCAATAAAATAGTGTAGTGTAATTAGACAATCGTTTGAAAAATAGTAGTGATACTCAGGTCGGTTATACATACATACGATACAACAATGCAGGAAAAGCGATCTTTTACCTACCTAAAATGACGTAACGGAGTCCCTTTCTTTTGAAAGGGGCCTAATAGAGTTTTTAAAAAACAAAGTAACAAAATCATAGTCTTGTTTTGTGGTGAAATAACAGTTTTAAAATTAGCTTAATTCGAATCATATTTCGCCCCGGCCGGCCCCCAAAAGTTTATTGAGCTTCAACCCCCCAGATATCTAGATCCGCCACTGACTCAAGCAGTAGACAAAAGGATAGATCTAAATAATACTTTTTTTGTCCCATAACCATATGACCCAATAAAAAAGCCTTAACCAGAGCTAACCAAAACGCAGTCCGATTTTTAAAACAAAACATACAAAATTATAGCTGCTGTTAAAAAAAATTGTTTAAAAAAACATTGCCCATCGGGGACAGAACTTGCGATGTTAATCCAGTATACTAACCCTAAGCTAGCAGATCTTATATCAAAAACATAATGAACTTTGTTTATATTCTGCAGTTATTAATCTTAAAGGTTATTTCCCGGATTATCTTTGAAATACGTTAAGTAAAACTTCAGATATTTTTGAGGCTAGTAGTTCCAAATTATTTAAGAAAGCTTTCTTTGACGTTACTTCTTAAACAACTATTGAAAATTTTCACCTCCTGTATGGAATGTTCTCTAACACGGGCCGCAACTGCCCTGGTTTTCTAGCAGCAGCTAGGTATAGCCTCTTAAATTATTTATTTAATATTTGTTTTTCTATGTGAAAATTATAATAAAACTAAAGAGTACCGCCCCCTGGTGTAAATTCAGACGATTTTAGCTTTTTTATGATGAAATGTACAATTTTCTATTCAAAATAAATCGCTCTATATATCTATATATAACAAAACACAAATATTTGGTTTTCAAGATTTTTTAGTTAACTTTTTCTGGTTTTGATTGTCCGTATGTAGGGTAGACCCGGACACCCATTATTTTTGTGTTAAACCTGGTATTAGACCATTTAACGGGCAAATGTATAAACAAATAGATGGAGCTCAAATGTGGTCCTCGCTATCACCAGTAGTCGGGAACTTATTTATGATATACTACTTCGAGAAAGAAGCTCTTGAGAATGCGAGTTTAAAGCCGAAATTATGAATTTGTTATGTGGATGACATATTTATTATATAGCAATATGGCCATACAGAGCTCAAATATTTTCTGACTCACGTAAATTCAATGCAGAGTTAGAGGAAAACAACAAACTTCCATTTTTAGATGTTCTGGTCACAAAATTGTATAACGGATATTTTGAATGCACAGTTTATAGAAAACCAACACATGCCGACAGATATTTACATGCAAGATCACAGCACAAATTCAAGCTGTAGCCAATACTCTAATATCTAGATCCATGTGATTAACTTAAACACAGACGAGACAAAACGAACTTAATATAATATCTGCTGCTTTAAAGAAAAAACGGCTATACAAATCGCACATAGAGAAAAGTATTACTGCAAGGGTCCCCGAAGCACGAACACGTATTTTTCCATCCGTGAAGGGCTAAGGATCAATATATATATATATATATATATATATATATATATATATATATATATATATATATATATATATATATATATATATATATATATATATATATAACTTTTTTTGGCAATTTTGGCAGCTAACTAAAGTCGATGAGGGCAATTCGCGCAAAATATTTTCAAGATGGCGGCACTTCCGGTTATACCGGAAGTAGACGTCTACTTTCTTATTTTAAATGGAATTCCTAGAAAAATTCTAGGTATATTTCATGTATAATATCCAATACCTAAGTTCAACTGTTTTTGAGATATTTTGAATTTTATGTAAAAATTAACGTTTGCAGGTCTGGACATAACTATAAATATCTGCTTATCGAAGTCTCTATTATTTATTTGCGGTTGGCTTCCTTGTCCAAAAGGGTACACTTTAGTGGCCTGTGCTGATATTTTTATAATAAATAAATATAGGGTGATCAAAAACTGACATTATAAATATAAAAATATTTAACTTTAAATTAATTGAAGCAAATACTTAATAAAATTAAAAATAATTTAAAGTTAAATATTTTTATTCAGTTGCGAAAAAGCCAAAAAAGATTTTTGTTTGTCAATCTAAACGCAACAAATAATCTGAACACATTTAAAAATTATAAATATACTTTAAAAAATCGTTAAAACTTACTTTTTTCAAACGGACACCCCCAATTTTTATAATTTTATCTTATTTAACACTTAAAATGAGGGTGACTTTGTATAAAGTTGTCTATTCCAAAAATTTGTAGGTTTTGAGTTATTGACGATTTTTAACATTTTTTATTCTAATAATACCAGACGGCTTCTAAGTTTTCTTGTTAGTTGGCCATGACGGGGAGGCCTGGCGAGAACAAAACCAATTGGTTACTATAGAAACGTAATATTTGTTGTCGTTTGACAATTACCTACTAAAATATTATTTATTTATTATAGTAATTATAATAATTATTAAACTAATATTCATGCTGAGGCGATTAAATTACTCACATGAGGATTATTTGAATTTGTTTATTATCTGTGGGGAATCTAACAGAGTTTTAACAAGAACATGCCAGATACTTACTGATAGATATCCAGATAAACAGAAACCGTCACCGAACAGTGGTAAACAAATGTTGGAAAACTATAAAAATGTTGAAACCGTGAAGACAAAAATTAATTAAAGAAAGCCTATTCCCATTATAGTCTAGTCTACACAAGAGCACAACTTATTTTTTCAATAAATATTGAAAATGTCCACCTTGTACTTTCAAACATTTTTCGTATCTCCGAATAAATCCCTCGTGGGTGGCTCTAATTGAAGCTGGAGATAAACTTTCGAACGCGTCCCTTACCCTTGCCATACAGTCCTTTTTCTTTGTTACTGGATAAAAATAAACGATTCCTTTTATCGTTCCCCATATAAAATAGTCTAAGACTCTCAGATCGGAGGAACGAGAAGGCCACAGGAAAAGTCCATTGTTGGCAATGCACTTGTCGTAAAACGTAGCTTGGAAAAAGTTAGTAACTGCAACGGTTCTATGTGGTGGGGCGCCATCGTGTTGATAGAAAATTTGACTATGTTCTGCCAAAGGTAAATTACTTAAATATTCGTTGTCCAACTCTTCAAGAATATTCAGATATCTTTCTCCTACAAAAGTTTATAGACATAATTTTACGGAAAGAAATGCTTTAATAATATTTATCGATTTATTGATTTAAGAAGAAACAAAATACATCAAAATTCAATTAATTTAATCTGAAGAGTGCTCAATAAAAAAAAGAAGGTTTAGTATTGTATTACTTTCTAAAGTAGCCTGTATAAATAGCTTGTAAATATTTAACTAAAGATAACTTTCCTATAAAACTTGGGACGATATATTTTTTTATATATATATATATATATATATATATATATATATATATATATATATATATATATATATATATATATATATATATATATATATATATATATATATATATATATATATATATATATATATATATATATATATATATATATATATATATATATATATATATATATATATATATATATATATATATTCGATATTCGGAAAGAGCCTAAAATTTCCAGTCTAGTGATATCTCACAAGTGCATTGAAGATTTTAGTGTCATCAAAATATCACACTTCGTAAATTAGGTCTCAATGTTTTTAAATGAGGCTATGATTTATTTGTCACAAGATTACATTAATAAGTAAGTAATGTATTGAACGCATTGAATTTTCGATACAACATGAACGTAAATAACGACTTAAAAAATCTAAATGAGCTTTAACTACTTTGTAAGTGGCTAACATTAATTTACAAATCTGCAAAATGACGTCCATTTGCATCGAACATTTTTGACAGTTGGTGACTGTTTTCCGTACAATCCTGGTAAGTGTATTTCGGTTAATATTTCTAAATGTGTCCAGAACTCTTTGTCTCAGGATTTCTATGGTCACGGGAGGATCAAATTCATAGATTTAATTCTTCGTGTGACCCCATAGGTAGAAATCCAAGGGCGACAGGTCAGGGGATCTAGGAGGCCAAGATATTGGACCATTTAAAGAAATTATTCTTTCGTCAAACTGCTCTCTTAAGACTTGAATGGTATTGTGAGCCAGACATCCGTCTTGTTGAAACCAAGTTCTTCTTAATTCATCTTCCCTTAGAATAGCTCGTAAGGCTGGTACAACATGGTTTCGCAAAAGCTCTAGGTACCTCTGCCCGTTTAGGTTGCAGTCAAACAAAAATGGTCCAATAAGTCGATTTCCTGAAATGATTAATAATTTATAAATAGGTGTCCAACAGTCAAGCGCGACAGGCACAGGCACAGGACACAACCGGGTGGTACTAGAAACTATAAATTATAAAGGGAAAATTCTCTTTATTAAAAAGTAGATATTTTTTTTCCAAAAATAATTATCGAAACATCCCGTAATGAATGAGCTTGTATACAGTTGAAACCTATTCAGCTTTATTATGAAAAAGAAAAACATATTTGGTTAGCGGGAAGTAATAGCCGTAATAAATTATTTTGTTGGTATTGCATATTAATTTCGGAAATACTAAATCAATTAATTTCAGAGATATAATAATCTTAAAGAAGTACACCGTGCCTTAATGAAACCTAAAATATCAAAAGAACAAACCCCTTGCGCTTTAAAATTTAAATTATTCGGAAATACAGCTGAACGCCTTTCTATAAATCATAATGAAAATCGAAAAATAATTCGACATTTGATTAATATGGTATTTTTTTCATAACGCAAGAACTAGGCTTCCCGGGTAATAATAAATCATTAAATTCAGACAATCAAAATAATTTTAGGGAATTAGCTAAATCCGCAGAAAATTTAGATAGTGTTAATAAATTTATAGGTTCTTCGAAACTAAAATACAAAATGGTTGAATAAAAATGTAATACAATATCAAAAAAGTAAGTTGACTGACTAGAGTAGAACGTTTTACTTTTTTTTTTATTAGATTACACTCTTTTAGTATCATTAAAGAACTAAACGAAAAAAAGATTATTATTTGACCATCATTTGGTGCCTATTTAAAAAATATTGGTTAGATTAACTTACCAATGATCCCACACCAAACATTACTTCCAAATCTGATCTGTAGACGTCTCTCTGCCACTTTGTGAGGATTTTGCACAGCCCAATGATGACGGTTGTGCCTATAAAAGACATCTCCTAGTATACCACTCACAGAACTGTAGTCGTCTTGGAAAATCAGTTTCCTTAAGTCCTTGTACTATTATGGGTTTGTATGGATGGTATTTATTCTTTTTTAACTCTCTGTACTGTTGATTTTGACACATAAGTTTCCTGTTCTACAGTTCTTACCGATGCACTAGGGTTTTCGTTGATAGCTTGTAAAATGTTTCTGTCTCGATTTTCATTGTTATTATTGTATCCGCTTCTAGGTTGTTCGAAGGCACCATGGTTAATTAAATTAACTACGATTTTCCTGAGTTGGGTTTTATGAGGCTGCCGTCATTCGGGGTACATCTCCAAATACTTTGCTGAGGTAACGTCGGCGTTTCTGTATGATTGAAAGTACAGAGTTAACATGTCAACCTTTTCTTCATTTGAATACGGAATGCCGGCCATTTTCTATAGGACACATTTATGTGTCAGACTTATGATTTTATTGGGATAAAAGCATACTACTACTTATTAAAACACAGCTTTGATACTTTCAACTATTTAACTTAACGTCAAAGTCAAAATCCAATTTTGTTATAGAAAAATCATGGCCTCCTTAGAAAAGCATTGAGAGCTAACATTACTTTAAATCATGGCCTCCTTAGAAAAAACTGAAACCTAACTTGACGAAGTATTTACGATGATACTAAAATCTTTAATGCACTTGTGAGATATCACTAGACTGGAAATTTTAGGCTTTTTCCAAAAATCGAAAAATCCAATATGGCGGCCATAAGAAAAATGAAAGTTGAGGCGGATTGTCTTAAAAATGTATCGGAATAATGTCACATTTTGGCAGCTGTCAAATTCACCGTTCTGGATATACTGGCCAAAAACGAAATCCGCCAATTTCGGTTTTTCCCCGATATTTCCAAAAACAATTGATCGATCGTAAATCTGAAGCCGGATATCGAATGCAATAAGTTTCCTCTAAAACTTTCCCCATTTAACCTTTGCTGTAGGTATAATAGGAGCCGAGATCCCTGTATAGAGAAGCGAATCTGGGACACACTGTATGTATATATATATATATATATATATATATATATATATATATATATATATATATATATATATATATATATATATATATATATATATATATATATATATATATATATATATATATATATATATATATATATATATATATATATATATATATATATATATATATATATATATATATATATATATATATATTGCCAAGTTTTTTTTCTTTTTCAGCAGAATATACACATTGTCCGCTCTGTTTGAGGTGTGATTTCATTAATTTTATCATATCATATCAAGTGGATTTTGGAATACCCTAATATAAAGCTGCCTCGCTGAATTTTTTTTAAATTATTTTTTTATGTCTAAAATTATTTTTTTCCAATTTTTTTCCGTGTTGTTCATGAAATTTATTCCAATCTTCCTTTTGTAATGTCTTTACCATTGTGTCCGTACTCGCCATACTAAAAGCATATTGTTTATTCAAAATTCGATTTGAAAAAAATATTAAAAACAGTAGTTATTATTTTATGCAGACATGTTCATAATAAAGTACGTAACAACTTAGAACTGTGCTTTGTTATATACCTAATTGTCTTCTGTATACAGCGTGACCAGTAAAGTCCGCATCATATAATAATATTAATATTAATATATGGCTTTTATTTATACAGAAATCACATTATTACACTGCTAGTATGATCCAGGGCGGTGTTATAGCAACACTGCTAATCTTCCACCTAACCCTGGAACACACTGGTAGGATTAAAATAAGTCATAACATAATTATCAATCATTAAAAGAACTATACTAACTAAACTACATGGTATTTTTTTCTAATCATTGACTTAAGTGAAATTTGAGTTTGCAAACATTTTTGCTTGAAAAATAGTATAAAATGACAATAAAAAATGTATGACAAATTTGATATATTTTTTTAAGTGGCAAAAAAAACTCTTACCTGTTTTTTCAAAATTTTTAAAAATGTTAAAGGAAACAGTTGTTTTTTTATTAATTTTATAGCTATGTGCCAAATTTTATCACTATCGGTCGACTTCAAATTTTTCTCAATTTTTTTTAATTTGATGTTTTCTCACTTTACCGAATGCAGGCACACCCGAATTAAACTACTTATTTTTGAATTTCATCCCCTAAATGTATTTTCTTAATTATTTTTTTAATTTTAAACCGCAATTTGTTGACGAAATCCTAAATGGATCCAGAAAATGCTTCCAACTTGATGCAAAGTTTTTCCAGTTTCCACAATTTGATGTAAAATATTTTTAAATTGGTTTATTTATTAAGTTAATACATATTTATTTGAATTTAATAAAAACGAAAAAAATATTTTTAAGTTGAAACCTAACCTAGCTAGTTGAATATAAGCCACCCTGAATTAAACTATGAGTGCAATTACTTTGGATAAAGAAATTAATCAATTATTTTCACAGGCTGCTTTATAATCTATCTATTTTTAGAAAATGGGCGATAGAGAAACGGAAAAAAAGGGTTTTCTCAGTTTCGTTTTAATTAAAAAGTAAATAAATTTAAATTAACTTAATAATTAACCCATTTTAAAAATTGTGGAAACTGAATAAATTTTGCATCATTTTTTTGGATCAGTTTATGTCTTCATCAATAAAACGCCTTAAAATAAAAAAATAATTAAGAAAATGCATTTAGGCGATGAATGAATCAAAAATATATAATTTAATTCTAGTTTGCTTATATTCGGTAAAGTGAAAAAGCATCAAATTAAAAAAAAATTAGAGAATGTTGAAGTCTACCGATTGCGCTGAAATATAGCTATAACATTAAAAAGGAAACCAATCTGTCGTTTACCATTTTTCAAAATTTTGACACAGTTTTTGGACATTTTGCTTTATTTTTCAAGTAAAAACTTTTTACTAACCCAAATTTTACTTAAGTTAACTATTAAAAAAATCCCATATTATGCGGACGTTACTGCTAACACTGTAGGAGAGTTTTTTTTTCAAGATTCAGGAAATGCTAAAAAAAATTGTAAAAATCTTACTAGCATTGAGACGAGAATATTATTTGGTAGTAATCAGCGTACTTCACAACTAACTCGATCCAACCTAAGCCGTTCGTCCAATACACTGCGTTTGGAAGACCTTTAAAAAATCATGTGAAAGACTGGTGTTGTCCGAATTAATTCTTACAGTCCAACTTCACCCCGAGTGACGGAACGTACATAACCTGTCTGTGAGTAGAGAACTTTAATGAAAAGATATCCAAATCAGTCAAGTTAGGAGTCGTTGGTGAAGGAGAAAAATAAATCAATTGGTGTTTTAAATAAATAGGTATATAGATATATTATAAAATTATGTATTACTAAATTCTCTCTCTATGAAAGCCCCAAAAGCAAAATATAAGGAAAAAACTAATATCCCTACTAAATATTAAATTCGTTAAATAATTTGTACTGAAATGGACTAAAAGGTTATTTTTGCGTTCAGAATTAAATCGCTGTTTATTGTTTCTTTGTTTCTTAGTTTGATTTCTCCTTGTTGCTACCTACAAGTAGCTGGCAACATACAATTACAGTTGATGACATACTTTATAAATCATACACAGGAAAAAATATCATCAAAATATAAGGAAATATAATACAATTGTTATACTTTTTACAAGAGGGACGACAACGACAGAATCTCCTGCTAAATGCTAAAATTGAGTTAACTTACAGTTACTTCAAATTAACTAAAATTTTAACCACTTAATGAATAAACAAAGCTACTTTTTTTATCAGGGGTGAGAAACAACAGCGGCGGTACGAGAATGACTTTTCATCAAAAAAATTGCTTAAATTGAGTTAACTTTCTTAAACAGTTTTTAAAAAACTGCAATTTAACTAGAATCATTGCTTAATATGCTAAAATCAAATTAACTTGCTTATAGTTGCTTTAAAAAAGCTGAAATGTTAAACATTTAATACATATATAAATACTTAAAATACAATTTTTTTTTTGTAGCAGAGGTGACAAACGACAGCGGCACGAGACTTAATTTTCGCCGAAAAAAGTGCTTAAATTGAGATAACTTCCTTTTAATAGCTTTAAATTACTTGAAATATTAACTACTTAACATATAAAGATAAATATAGAGTATTTTTATAGCAGGTGTGACAAACTACAGTGACGCGACGCCACGAGACGAAAAATTGCTTAAAACTTCCTTACACTAGTTTTAAATTAGATGAAATTTTAACCATTTAATTAATATATAAATACAAATATACAGTATTTTTATAACAGTAGTAATTAATATATAAAGATAAATATAAAGTCTTTTTATAGCAGGTGTAACCAACCACAACGGCAAGTCTTTTTTTAGTAGAGGGTCACAAACGACAGCGGCTGCACCATACCAAATTTTCCAAAAACAAAATGTGCTAAAAACTTTTCTATAGCAGTTCCTAAGTAACTACAATTTTGATGAAATATTGCTTAAGATGAGACAAATCGATGGTCTTTTTGCAGTAGAGGTGATAAATAACAGGGGCG
This sequence comes from Kuschelorhynchus macadamiae, assembly GCA_030620095.1. Classification (NCBI taxonomy): domain Eukaryota; kingdom Metazoa; phylum Arthropoda; class Insecta; order Coleoptera; family Curculionidae; genus Kuschelorhynchus; species Kuschelorhynchus macadamiae. The sequence continues at coordinate 527,386 of JAUTXW010004244.1, forward strand.
GCACTAGCCCGAATTTTCTTTAGAAAATTGAGTTAAATCCGTTATAGTAGCTTTAAATTAACTAAAATTTTAAACACTAAATGAATATATAAAGACATCTATACATCATATACAACCATTTTGTAACAGGAGTGACAAACGACAAGGGCGGCACGACCCCGAATTTTCTTTAAAAAATGCTAAAATTAAGTTAACTTCCTTAAACCGGCTACTCACTATTCGGTTCGATTCGTTCATTCGATTGCTCCATTCATATGAATAAACGAATGGGCAAATCAACGAATGGACGAATATTTCATCCGCACTATTCATCAATTTTTATTTAATTGGTTCGCATGGATTTCATGCATTTCATGTTTGACAATACACAAAAAACAAAAGATTTGATGCCGAATGGTTCGCCGAACTCGAAGCCTACTTGATTGGTTCGCCGAAGTTAAAGCTTACTTGATTAATCGCCCAAAATCGAGTCGCATGGACGAACGAGGCGCTCCACACTATGCGGACGAATTACGAATAGACGAATGAACAAATAGTGAGAACCAGGCTTTATAGTAGCTTTTAATTAGCTGAAATTTTAACCATTTAAAGAAAATAAAAAAGAAAATATAAAGTTTTTTTGTAGCAGCAATGACTAACGACGAGACCACATTTTCATAAAAAAAACGCTAAAATTGAGTTAACTTTTTTAGAGTACTTCCTAAATAACTATAATTTTTACCAATTATTGCTTACGATTAGACAAATAGATCTCTTAGAGTAGGGGTGACAAACGATAGGGGCGACACGAGTCCGAATTTTCTTGAAAAATTATACTAAAATTGAGTTAGCTTCGTTAAAGTAGCTTTAAGTTAGCTAAAATGTTTTAAACATTTAATAAATATATAAATACAAATATATGATCTTTTTGTAGCAGGGGTGACAGACGACAGAACGACAGACTGAGTTTTCGTCCATAAAACTGCATAAATTGAGATAACTTCTATATACTAGCTTTAAATTAGCTGAAATTTCAACCATTTAATAAATATATAAAAACAAATAAACAGTCCTTGTGTGGCAGGGGTGACAAACGACAGCGGCGGCACGAGTCTGAATTGTTTAAATTGAAATATGTTCTGTCGACTGTACTTAAGTTAACAAAACATTATGCGAAATAATTAAAGTTGAACTGGATTTTCCACTGATTCGACAGGGGCAAGTACGAGGGAGAAAATTAACCCGTCCAAGAACCTATTGTAAATTTCAAAGTTAACTCTTATTTCTTTTTTATTGATGTTTCAATCAATTCCTTCTCAGAAAGGTTTAAATTATTAGAACATGTAAATAGCATATTTTCTTTTCTTAATAATCTTTACTATAAACTAGAAACTGACATATTATATAGCTCTTACAGATGACTCTAAAAATAGTGATATCGATGCTGCCAACTTATTTCAAGAAATCCAAATATGTATATAAAGATTGTATAAAACAGAATATGAATGCAGAAAAAATGTTGGAGCTTTGGCCGAGTCAAACTGGGTTTCTGGTTTCCATTAATTCCTAATTCCATGGTTAGACAGACCAGTTAACGAACCATCCAGCTGGTGCCGTCACTACTTACATCGTAAATTCTTGCGGTTTGAAGTGGTCAGCCGAACCGGAGCATGGTGAAAACTTCTTGTGTTTTAACACATTCATATCCTTACATTATTATTACAAATGATTTTTAACAAGTTGACGTTGTTAAATGTCAATATCAATTCATTACTTTTATATTGATTTGACATACTTAGTTACACACGGATTCTTTTAATTTTTTTTTAACACCCTGTATCTCGAAAAGTAAACATTTGCGCACCTATAAATATATAATCTTTTTTGATTATTTTGACCTCCTAAACACATTCTCAAAATATTTCCCTTTCATGTATATTATTGTTCAGGTTCAGTGAACATACAAGCGGCCCAATTCTATTTACCCAGCCCAAGTTGTAGTTCTATGTATATAAATATTTATTTCACAAGGAAGAAGATTGTCACTTTCCCTTAATGCGCGATGCAAGGCATGGGGGTGGGTTGGGTTATCCTCCCAAACCCTGTTGAATACGCCACTGGGTACCGATGAATAAAAAATTAAAAGTATTTTGCCTCCCTAGGAAGAAAAGTGATGTTTTCCTTTCGCAAATAAATATGAAATTTTCGTACTTTCTAGGAAGTTGTAGAAAAAATAAGTTTGTTCTTGAAAATGTTTTGCAAAATTATAGTTAGATATATACCAAAGTATCTCAAAAATATAAGACCGATAAATATACGATGATATTCGATAAAACACTGCATACCTATTTTAAATTAAATCTAATGAAACCCTGCAGACTCCTTTAGCCGCTGTCAAAATCTTTCCAAAATATTGGTTCTTATAGGATAGGGGATATCCTACATTTTCTGCCACCATTGGTGTTAAGACAATAAAAGCCGAAAGGCTGAGTTAAAATTTTGAGACTGCTACCTTAAAGAGAAAAAAAGTTGTAACAATTATTTGCTGCATACCCCTAATTAAAGTTAAATTTAAAAAACTAAGAACAGTTCTGGATTACCTTATATATTGAACGGAAGCTTTCACGGCTTTGGTCAATTAAGAAATAATGGTTCTTGGGATTAGAGTATCTCTATTGAAATTTTTTATATGTTTAAATATATCAATAGATTCTCTAACTTTTCGTTTATAAAAACCTAGAACCGATGCTAAAACCTTGGTTTCCTTTACATTTATGAAATGGCCAGTGTTATGCTGGTGTTCAGCTACAGCAGATTGAACAATTTGTTTCGTTTTAATACATCGTTCATGTTCCTTAAGTCTAGTTGATATAGAGCGTCCTGTTTCTCCCACATACACTTCTCCACAGGAGCAAGGAATTTTATATACTCCTTCTGTTTGGAAAGGTACAAGATCTTTCGGGGATCGCAAGCATTGTCCAATCTTCTTATGTGTATTGAAGATGCCACTGCCATGTATGTAGGGAAAAACAACACTACCTAATGGTGGCTCTTTATCATTCTCCTTTGGCGTACTTGGTTTACTATGTCTTTTAATTGAACGCGTAATATCTTCAGTGCAATAGCCATTCCCTCTGAGAGCTTCGGTCAGTTTCGATGTTTCCGATGTTAAAGAATCTTGATCAGATAGAAAACCGACGCATACAAATAGATACTTAAACGCAAATTCTCATTATCATCACAAAAGAAATCGGTTATTAATTCACTAGTATTCAGAGCTATTTCGATTTCTGATCAAGATTCTTTAACATCGGAAACATCGAAACTGTCCGAAGCTCTCAGAGGGAATGGCTATTGCACTGAAGATATTACGCGTTCAAATAAAAGACATAGTAAACCAACTCCGCCAAAGGAGAATGATAAAGAGTCACCATTAAGTAGCACTACAGACAAAATAGGACGATTACTTCGGCGGTCCAACATACGTACAATCTTCAATACACATAAGAGGATTGGACAGTGCTTGCGATCCCCGAAATATCTTGTACCTTTCCAAACAGAAGGAGTATATAAAAATCTTTGCTCCTGTGAAGAAGTGTATGTGGGAGAAACAGAACGCTCTATATCAACTAGGCTTAAGGAACATGAACGATGTATTAAAAAGAAACAAATTGTTCAATCTGCTGTAGCTGAACACCAGCATAACACTGGCCATTTCATAAATGTAAAGGAAACCAAGGTTCTAGCACCGGTTTCAGGTTTTTATAAACGAAAAGTTGGAGAATATATTGAAATATTTAAACATATAAAAAATTTCAATAGAGATACGGGGTACGGTCTACATCACACGTGGAAATCGATCTTAACACAGGGTCACGGTTCGGCGAGCACAAGTCGGGTATAAAAGCCCGCCTGAATCTCTTCGAGCTCATTCAGTGTTCAGATCTCGTGGAGTAAAGATCCCTGAAGATGCCTCGTGCAATCGAAGGCAAAACGTTGGATAGTAATTCCAATTTGACACGGTCTAATCCCAAGAACCATGATTTCTTAATTTACCTTATATATTCTCGAAATCGAAAATATGAAAAAAAATTAAAACAGTATATTCGTGTTCAGCGCTTTTTAAAGTATTTTGCCCGTGATGAGATTTTCTTGATTACACCTGTTCCTTAAATACCGCTAAAAAAGTTAAAAGCTGCAACAAAAAAAGGCAAAACAAAATTAAAGTCTAGAATTTTGATAATAATCTATGTCTTATAAAGTTGAAACATGTTTTTTAATATTTGCCCACACATTTTGCGTCATCCAGTATGTATATGTATACAAAATGTTTTGAAATAGAATATTTGTATACATATAAATAAATGAAATTTCCTAATATTTATCACATTCAGCCACCCTGTATATGAAAAACAAATCTAAAATATGCGAAACTAAAATAAAATGGACATATTTTTAGCGTTTTTAAACTATCTTACTATTTCTGGCAGTGGCGTAACCAGGAGGGCCGGTAACCTGTTACATACCCCACCCACTTCAAAAAATCCTGACGTCTGGTAAGCGTTATCTAAGGATTAGCTTTTAAAATGTGTTGTTTTTCTAGTCGTCACTAGTTTTTGCTCGGCTATATCGATGGGTAGCTTTCACAACGCACTGACTATTTTTTTAGGTCGTCACTATTTTTTGCTTGGCGTTTTCGAAAATATTATTTCATTCTGTCGCCCCTAGTCTAGCCTGCCCCCCTGGTTCTTAACAGCTGGCTACGCCACTATTTCTGAGAAATTAATCTCTTTGAACAATTTGGCTTAAATGAAAAAGCATCATTCCTTCATTATGATTATTTACTTTTATTAGGAATAGTGAAGTGTAGCCCATTTTAGTTGCGCACATAGAGTTGCACTTTTTTGGATATTTTACCAGTGCTACCATGTCACACTTAATCTTTGGGCATAATTTAAAATAAATTGAATAAGTAAATTGTTGCCCGACCCTGTATAACAATATAAGTATTTGTCCAAATTTTTTCGCTTAACCTGTGAAATGCAAATAAATCTGCAATATCCAAAAAACAAAATAGGATTTACGTATTTTAACTTTAATATTGTACCGTGATTTTTTAAGATTTGATGGAAATATCCTGGGAAATATATCAACCATTCAGGTTTCGAATTTCGAAAAATGATCTCTTAATGAGCACCAACAATCCAAGAACAATATATCTTTTAAATTTCGTATTCTTAAGTCCAAGGATTTGAACTGGCCGTTGATAGTTCTTTTGTTTTTTGTATGTATGTTACTTACTCAAACAACGGTATAGAGTATAGATGAATTATGAAAAGATTAGTCCTCAAATCACCTAAAAAATAGATACGACGGGCAACAGTTGCTGTTAGAAACTTTAGCTATTATCTGAAAGATGACGGTTTCCAGTAGTATTTCGTACAGAACTCTTGTCAATAAAGCCCTTTGCGGCAAACGGCTTGATTTTATGGCTACACTTTTATATCATTTGACCGGACTTCTGTTGCGTTATATTTTTCTGTGATTTAAGCCATCTTTTCGAGGAAAAATCAGACTTCTGCCGCCGATGTCTTTTGTCACTCCTGCTACAAAGAAACTGTATATTTGTATTTATATATTCATTAGGCAGGAAGTTAACTCAATTTTAATATCAATTTTATAAAGAAAATTCGAACTCGTGCCATCCTTACCGTTTGTCTCACCAACTATAAAATATTATATATTTTTCTAAATATATTTTTAAGTGGTTAAAATTTCAGCTAATTTCAAGCAACAATAACAAAGTAAACTCATTAGCATTTTTTAAAGAAAATTCTATGTCGTGCCGCCGCTATCGTTTGTCACTCCTGATGGAAAAGACAATGGAAAAGACCATCTATTTATCTAATCGTAATCAATAATTGGTCAAAATTGCAGTTATTTAAAAACTACTATAAGGAAGTTATCTCAATTTTAGCGATTTTTTTATAAACATTGTCTCGTGCCGCCGCTGTCATTTGTTCCCATGCTACAAAAAGACTGTACATTTGTCTTTATATTTTTATTATATGGTCAAAATTTAAGCTAATATAAAGCTACTATAAGGAAGTTAGAGAAGTTTTTGACAAATTTTCCTAGCCACCGCTGTACGTTTATTGTAAAAATACTCTATGTTTGCTTATATACAGGTTAAATCAACTATAAAACAGATAACTCTATTTAATAACCTTTTTTAAAATAAAATTTGGCCTTGTGCTGCCTCTGTCTATTTAATTCTAAAATCTATCCAAGTTTAAAATGGGGTGCATGTAAACGAAAGTTTATTTAAATGTGTATTGCTCGCACAACCACTTTTGTTTACATGCACTCCATCTTAAACTTGGATGGGCTTTAGATGTCCGAACTAAAATCGTCAACAAAACAGTTTCCCAATAGGAACCGTACCATAATAACTATAAAAAAACACAAACAAATTATGAATCTCAAATAAAAACTCAAGAATTATTTAGAAATAAAATAATAAATACAACAAACCTAACCCAACCTATGTAAGAAAAACATTATATTATTTTTAGTTTTTTTTGCAGTTTTTTATTATTAAAGTTGCTAGTACGAGAGTCACTGACCCGGCTAATCTAGTCGATGTAGCTACAAAGCAGCTGGCAACAAGGAGCGCTCACTTCACGGATATCGCTTAACGTGCTATTTATATGCATATATGAAGTCATTTTATTTAGTTTATAACTTTTATCGAACCTTCACAACAAAACTATAAATATATATATAAATGTAATGTAATAAAAGTAATATTATAAGATCAGATTAAAATTATAAACCTCCATATATAAGGAATCCTGAGAGGGGAGAAAAACGTATCCGAATTTCTGCTCAAAGACACATAATCTAAGCATGCATTAAAAGTCAAGGCCAAACAATTTAAATGATTTGTTTTAAACTCTTGTTATTCAAAAGCAATGAAAATGAACAAAGAAATCAAAAATCTAATGGAACTGATATTAAAATGATACTAGACTGACAACTGCCAAATTTAAAGCCGTTTACAGACCTATTTAGAAGCTGCAATAAAAGCGATAAGAATTCTCAATGCTTAAATTGAATTCAATGACTATGCAAACACAGTAATAAAAAAAAACAAAAGTAGATCTATAGAAAATGAATTAGGCACTACTCATACAGGAGCACTTCTCTATAGCCCAACCTTTGCCAGGAGTTTACCAAAGGCTTGGTAACCGAACAAAAAAAAACCAAACGATCACTAAAAAAAATTGGTAAATTTTCTTCACTCACATGAGCATTCCCTTTAATAGGATTAGTGAAGCATGACCCTATTTAGTTCCGAGGATAGCCAATAAAGTCATATAAATTATGCTCTTCAACTTTTGTAAACAAAAAAGGAGGATATATGAGAAACTTTCCGGTTAAGTTCCCTCGGTTGTACCTAATTATATATAGGACTGTAGGTGAATCTAAATAGGATCATACTTTACGATTCCGGATAAAAGGAAGTGTTTATAACAAGACAATTTCGGGGAAAAGGAAATATACCTACCCATTTTTATATATTTTTTTAAACATTTAAATATATATATATATATATATATATATATATATATATATATATATATATATATATATATATATATTTTTAGCAAAATTTCAAGTCAATTGAATAAGAACGTTTTTTACGCTGATTTTTTAAACATTTTTGACCACCCTTTGGTTCTGTCATCTTGAATTAATATCAAAATCGTAGGAGTTCATCTTTATATAACACTTTCACATAATTTAAAATCAATGGAATAGTAGTTTTATTCAGACATTTTATCAGGTAGTCATTTTGTTACGCTACTTCTGGAATGGTTTGGAAATTTTACCAAGTCCTTCCCATATCACAGTTGACTTGTGCAAAATTTGAGGTGAATTAAATAAATAATTTTTTAGGAATATGTATTTTTTCAGTTTGTTAGGCTGCCATTTTGGATTTTTACCAAAATTTTATCCTCTCATCCCCTTTGACTAAAATTTAAAGTCTCATCTGAACTTCACGCCCAAGAAATTGAGGGATGTGTGATTAAAATGGCAGAAAAATGGGTATATTTTATTCCTTCAAATTAGTCAACTGAACTAAATGATGTATCTCCCTCAACTTACTTTTTTTACTTAAATTAATAAGTTCTTGAAAGTGGTTAAATATAAAAGTACAAAATTAACCTCCTCAAAATCTTTATCCATGTAGGTATTTCCTAAAGAGGTAGTTTTGGAATAACAATTAATATATAATAATAATTTTTACTGTAACCTCGGTATTTTTTTATGTATGTCTCTAAACTTCGTAGTTATTCTTAGTCACATTTTAATAATTTTGTGTATACATTTTAGTTAATAATAAAAACCCAGCCACATCCTATACTATTTTTATAAAAGTATTTGATCGCACAACCACAATTATATATTAATATATGTGTTCTATTATATTATCAATTTTTTAATTTTAATTATGGACCCAGTATAAACCCCGGTAAAATTAAAGCGTTTTGTGGAATATTGGATAAACTTTGTTCTAATTGTGTTAAATGTAAGTATAAAGTTCATGATTTGTAAAATAAAGAAAATTTTAGTTTTTTTAGTATAGTGTAGGTAACCTGTTTAACTTTAAATCCTAAAATAAGTACAGTCTCCATATTTTTAACACAACGAAGATTATAGTATTTTTAAAAATAAATTCTGCAAGAGATATGTTTTGATAATAGTCAGCACAGTTTAATTATCAGAACCACATTGCAACCAAAGTATTTTTTGATAAAAAAAATGAAAAATGTTTTAAAACATTTCTATGGGAGCTTTAGCGAAAACTAACGACAAATATGAGGCAGAGGAAAGTAGGGCAGGTTGAAATGGAAAAAAACAGTATTTAGAGAGGGCAAAGAGGACAAATGCCCCCAGAGCTCATAACCCAAGCAAGAACTATATAAGTATGAACCTTTTTTTTTAGTCATCGTCGCTAATTTTTATGGGAGTAGTAATCTTATGTTGCGTTCTAATGATTTTTTCTTATTTTTTTTAGTTACCAAATATAAATGCTTGCCCCCCCTCCTAGGAACGCACTCTAAATACGCTACTGGGGTGCTCGTTTTTATTCCCTGTGAATTAGGTAGAATAAAAATTAAAAAATTAATTTCATGTAGTAACCGAATATTATATAAAAAATAATAACATGAAAAAAAATATGATTCGGAAACCCGTATTTTTAGCGGAATTGTATGCAGTTAAACCTCTAGGAAGAATTTCCACTTCAATTTAGTCGGAAGTATCACCGAAAAAAGAATTCTTAATAATTATTTTTCTGAAGATATGTGCATGTTTAACTTATATTAAAAGTTACAAATTACGTACTTGTTGCCTCTTTTGTAAAATAAATACTTATCCCTCTAGAGGAATGAGGAGACATCTTGAAAAAAATGTATAAAGAGTAATAAAAACAGTGGTTATCCGAACGAACTTTGTTTCCAAAAATTGTCAGTAAAAATTGACTCTGTACGAACACTATTCATGCAAGTTTATTTCAAAACCATCTAGCGACAATTAAGTTTTATTGCTAATAACCTTAATATATTTAAATATTAAATGGTCTTTTTTTTTCAACCGGCCACTTGCAAAGAATTTCTGCAACCGTAAACAGATAAAAACTCCATTATCTATTTTATTTGTAACTATTTATGCATTTATATCTTAGGACACAGAAATATTCTATAATATTAATCATGTACATTTGAAAATATATACATCATTGTATAATATCGTAAACTCCTTGTTTGTTAATAACAACCTTTTAAAAATAGCTTATTGTGTTACTCTGTATTAAAAAACTATTATGTGTATTCATGCTTGCAAAAATAACAAAATAGGCTGGGACAGGTAAAACAAAACGGCAAATTACTGATCGGTTGCCAAGTTACTTAATTTTAATATGGCCGTATGTCAATATTAAAAATTATTATCATTTATCTTTTTAAAAAATAGGTAATAAATAGGGGTTGATTTTTCTTGTGTTGTAGAAAAAATATTGTACACAACTCGCTGGAAAGAGCGCTAACATAACATTCCACTCAATATGTTGTATGCCACTTTCCAAGCTCGCTATGTAATATATTATTAACTGCAAAAATGTATCGGGAATGATTTTCAGATATTAGACTACTATAATAGAACTATGGAACATTTGTGTCAGTATCAACGAGTACGAGAAATAGAAGACGTAATTCCAGCGAATTAATTTCAATATATTTTTATTTTTTGGGGTCACAGTGAAGATGAAATTGTTGACGATATTGATCTTCACAATCGATTTTGTTTTGAAAATTCTATAGCTACTCTTCAACCAGAAAACTTAATTACCTGCTGGTGCGATTGTGTAAATAGTGGTGATGCCTATTTTCAAAACTTACACAATTTTGTGTATTGTGTGTGGTGCAAAATTACAAAAAATGTATTTTAATAAGTGTATTTCTTATTAATCTAGCCGTATTTTTATTTTCTGTAGTACCAATACTTTTCTCACCAATTTGGGACACACTGTAGAGTCTGTGTCGATTAGACTTAGAAAGATGTATAAGAAAAGACAAAATGACCAGCACTCAACAGGATGTATGTTTTTGCATCAGTTCCAGGATTTTGGATTTGGAAGATTAGGGAGCCCCTTGAAATGATTAAATACCCTGAAAATTTCAATAGTGGAAACCGTTCATTACATTAGGCTTCGGTGAGGACAGTTCGGATATAAATATCTGAAATCTGCTTCATCCAGTAAAGATACCTGAAGACACACTGTCTAAACCCAAGTAATATAATTCCTAGTTAAACACGTCCTTTATTTTTAATTTTTGCCGAATTCTTGTTTTAGATTCTTGTTAAGCGAGTTATTATAATATTTATTAATGAATTTAAATATAAATACATAGTAAAACAGAAAATATCTTAGGATTCATGGAAGACTAGTTTTGTAGGAAGTTTTACATTATCATTATTAGTTTATATTTTTATTGAGTTCTATTAATAAAATTGTTATATCCGTATAAAATTTGCGACAAAAATATTTTTTTGCAGATTATCCGCACTTACGGTTTTACGACATATCTCTAGTTCGGGCCTAAAATGCCGCTTTTATCTTAAAATATCGCCTATGAATTTTAATGTTAGTGATGGTGACCAACATTCTTTGGTAAATACTGCAGAAAATTTGGCCGGCTACCCCATGTTTCAACCTACCCAACTTTCTTCTCAACTACCTGCCCAATAAAATAGGACTTTTATTATTAAATGGTTTTTCCTTACATTGTGAATGTATAATTGGATAAAAGAATTTTCATTGATGAATAGCAATCGGGTCTTTTTTTAAATAATGATTTTTGATTTTTTTTTGTTTACATTATTTTATTCTCATTATATTTTTTATAAATAAAAAATAGTAATTAGTTACTTTTTTACACCGTGGCTGATTTCGGTATACAATAGATTTTGACACCCTGAGCAAGGCCATTACAGAGTTTGGCCAGGGGCAAGAGGGGCCAGTGCGTTTTAACTCGCACCGGCCACGCGTTTTACTAAATAGATTATTATAACACTAAACGTAAAACAGTTTTTTTAGTAATTTATTTAGGATAGTTGCTTGTTGCTATCGAAATACAAAAGGGAGGGCCTTTTCTCAACTCAGCCAATTTTTCTAAAGGAAGGCCCTCCATAATCTTGTGCCGGCACTGGCCCAAATTACAAATTCAATGTCAAAATTATTGCGTAACTTTTCGTTTTTGAGTAATTCATCCTCAAAGTTTATAGATATTCCAACTCAAATTTTCACTAAGAAATTTAAAAAATTGCCAATTGTGTAGGCACTAAAAGTAAAAAATTCTCACTTGGGCCAACCAAAAAGGCAGTCAAATATTCAAAACTCGAGCATATACAAAAATGCACTTTTGGTTAGCACAGGTTAGGACGTTTTTTTTTGTTTTGAAGTAAAAAAGTGTAACTAACGATCAAAAAACTTTGCAACATCGCGAAGCCTCTCTTGCGACCGTTGGTTACCGCTATTCGTTTGTGACAGAATAAATTTGACTTTGGTTTTCGGGATTAGTTGGCCAAAATGATCTGTATTCCAAAACTCATCTAAATCGGTGATGGTAAAAAAAGTAAATAATTTAAAAAAAAATGCATGTGTGTAAGATGGAGAGAAAGAAAAGAACTTCAGAAAAGCGCTTAGTTTTTTTTTTTTTTTAGATAATTAAAAATGGCAGAAGAATTATTAAATGCAGTTCGTGAAAATGACTGTTTTGAAGTACAAAGACTTCTTACAGAATATAAAAATTTACTCGACCATATTTACCAAGGTTATAATAGCACAATTTTTCTAATTGCCTGTGTCGAATATGGTGTTAGAGCTGAAACTGTGCAAACACTACTTAATTTAGGCGCGGATTGTAGGGACCATAGATCAGATAACAGCTGGGAAGCCATTCATTTTGCAGCAGAAAATAACAATTACGAAATTTTAAGAGTCCTTTTGCAACATAATCCAGGATGTATAAATGCTTTAGAAAAATATGGTAAGGTGACAACCAGCCCAAGAATAAACACACAATGGGCAATAATAGCGAATCTACCATGCTTTTTTCAATTTTTATTAGATACCAAAAAACTACTGTTGGTTTTATAATGATAAAATTTCCACACAAACGTTTAGTACATGCATGTACTTATTAGGGCTATCAAGAAGGCTTCAATTGAAATCCGTGGCAGATATTCGCCAGTCGCGTATATAGACTTTGCTTCTGGGGAAGGGGGCAGGGGAGGGGGAGGGGGATGAAATTTCAACAACCAAAAAACAAAGTCTACTTTACTTGTATGTAACTAAAGACTAAAACACACTAACACTGGGGGGTTTGCCCGCCAATCCTGAAAACAAGGCCCCTATTTTATATTAGTACCATTTAACCCCCAACCCCCCACCTTAAATACTCCTTAAATAGGCACTGATATTCACCCGCCAAATTCTTATGACTGCGAACTTCATAAGTGAGTAGTTACTCACTACTAAGAGGGAAGTATTGTAATCGTGAAAAACCACCCTCCGACATTTTTACAGATTTGCGTTTTAGGGTCCTAAATCCCGAAAAACGTATTCTCCTATTTTCGTCAGTCTGTCTGTCTGTTGTCCTGTCTATGCACGGTATAGTTAAAGAATTACTGATCCTGAACTTCAAATTTTGGTCAAAAATCAAGGGTCATATCACGATGAAACGGTAACATTTTAGTAAAAATCCAATATGGCGGCCCAATATTTTTAAAAAATCACTATTAAGAAACTACTTATCGAATAGACCTCATATTCTGCACAAAAATAAAGTGTGGTAGACATACACTGGTAAAATGTTTGTGTAAAAACATTACGACGAAATAAAATGGCCGCCTAATGAATGTTTAAAAATTCAGTACCAAAAACCTACTTATTCAATTGACTTGAAATTTCGCTCAAAAATCAAGCATGTAAAAAAACGGAGGCCTAATAAAATGTCTGAATAGTCGGTAGTATTTCATTTTCTTTTTTGTTAAAAAATATAAAATGACAATATATTTTATTACTATGTAAATAGTCTATAAAAAAAAAGTACACTTGTTATAACGTTATTACTAAATAATTTAATGCATATACAGCGTGTTACAAATTCAAAGGGATAGCATTAGCATCTCAAAAGCTGTAAGAGATACGAGCTTGGTTAAACTAGGGCAAAGTTGCGTAATTTATTGTCGAACAATAAACCATTGACAAACTTGGAAAATTCCGATTAGTTCCGAAGATATCCGTAAACAACTGAAAAATTGTCATTTTCCTTGTTATTTTTTTGAGACTTCATTTGAAGAGGTATTACAAAATAAATTTTACATCTCTATAGCCAGTCCTCTTCCTCTACAAGATGGTGCCCTCGTATTTAACATCCAACGTTTCGTCTTGAGATCTCATCATGAACTTCTTTTCTTTTAAATACTGACCTGGCTATTTTATTAAATTTGTAACAATCGTTCGACCTCCAAAAACCAACGATGTATCATAATTAATGTTGGAACAGAATATTTAAGATTTTCCCATAAGAGACAATGTGTCAGAAAGAGGCGAAAATCTAAAATCTTGCCAAATTCACAAAGGAGAAGTTTAAAAATCTTTCGGGAGGGCAAGGGCTTCTTAAAAATAAAATTAAAAAATCCAGGTCCGTATTTAAAAAATTAATGAATGATGATGAGACATCGAAGACGAAACGTCGGGTTTTAAATCTAAGTACACAGTCTTCTACAGGAGGAAAAGTGACTATAAAGATATTTATAGAATATTTTGTAATATATCTATAAATTCAACCTGAAAAGAATAAAATTGAAAATGACGACTCTTGGTTTTTACATATACCTTTGGAAGCAGTCAGAATTTTCTAAGTTTGTCAAAGGCATATTATTCGAGATTAAAGTGTGCAACTTTGCCTTCATACTGACCGCAGTCAGAGTGTGCTTTTCCATGATAAAAGCTCCTCAAAACTCAAGGTTGATGTTGGTGTTCCACAAGGATCGGTTCTTGGTCCATTGTTGTTTTTAATATATGTTAATGATTTGCCTTCCGCAATTAATCATGGTAGTTGTACATCTTTCGCTGATGATACTACCTTTTCTGGCATCACGAAGATCCGATTGTCTTGAAGAGAATGGTGAACAAGGACCATTTAAGTATTAAGAAATGGTGTGACGTAAATCTATTCACTTTCAATATTTCCAGAACCAACATTTTTAATTTTAAGTGTGATTTAGATAGTGTTTCTGTTAATGGGCAAGTTATCAATAATCTCTCAGAGAATGAGTTTTTGGGGCTGCTCAGAGATAATAAATTAAAATTTGAGATTCATATAAATAACATATGTGCAAAATTATCTTCGGACTGATCTGCTCTTAAATCTATAAAAACGAACTAGGTTTTGTAGTTGTCAGAAATGTCTACTTTTCGGGTGTTGAGGCGCTCTTAAGTACGGAATGTGTCTTTGGGACTCTTGCTCGCTTAATCTCTTTAGCAGAGTTTTTAAATTTCAGAAGCTAGCTATCGGGTTGCTTTGTAATCTTAAGCTACGTGACACATGTAGATATTACACTACCCTGTTTATTTATTTTAGAATCTGTATGTCTGATGCATAAGAAATATTTAGCTGATATTCATTCCATGAATATTCGCACTACTCGCAGTTCATACAGTATAAGTTTACCAATACCGTCTTCATCTTTAACTAAAAATTCAATTCTTTACTGAAATAAAAAGCTTTTTTTAATAGTCTACCAGTTAGCATTCGCCCGAATGGAGAGTAAAAAGTATTTAGACACAAGGCCGAAAAACTTCTCATTTCAAATGCATTTTACAGTATAGATGAGTATTTGGCTTATGTTAACACAATTCAAGATTTTTTTTTGTTTTTTATACATTTATTACTTATTTTTTACTCCTGTATGATGTCGTCATTCACATTCATTTTACCTTTTGTCTTATTTTTATTTGGAATCACTTGTCTATTATTTCTGTATGTATTATTAACTTATACTTAAGTATGTGTTAATTTTAGTTTATTAGTTTTTATTTTTTAACTGTTTTTCGATAAATACCTTTCCCCTCTTGTTACACATTTTTTTAATTTTCTGTACTTTTCTTTTTTTTAGTATTTGTTTTTTGTTATTGTATTTTACATATATTTATTTAGCTACCCGCTTTGTCAACAAGATACATTTTCTTTGACAATAAAGCATATTTTGGATTTGAAATTTGAATATAACCTCGTATTTCTTAAGGTTTTTGAGATGCCAATCCCTTCGAATTTGTAACATCCTGTATAGACTGTTATCTGTTATATGTACGTAGTGGAATTCTATACGAGGAGAGTTGTGAGTTCACCTACCGAATAACTGATATTGTAATTTTATACTACAGCTTTAAAGTCTAGTAAAAAAACATCAGGCTCATTGAACAAAACCTTAACCAAAACCTGGGGATTAATGCACAAAGTAACTTCCTTTATTTTCGAACCTCACTGGTCGCTAGTCCTAATATATATTATCTAATAGCTTTAAAATGAGAATAATTTTAGGAGTTATATTTTTAAGAAATATAAGTGCAAACTGTCGCGCAAAACTTTGACATTGATGCAAATTTCCTCAGGAGACTAAATATTTAATAGACGATGACCAAGAGAGTACGCAGTTTTTAGACGAAGATGAACGTATACAAAATCCCAAACAAAAACTCACACTACTTTTCTATCTCAAATAGGTATGTCATTTGATATAGAAAAGTACTACTGACAATAAAGAATATCTCATGAAGCACTGCATAGCTATTCAATCTGGCTAAAGAGAAAAACAAAGATATACCTAAATGAACCTAAGAGATTGTTTTCTTAATTCTTGTGGTAATATTATTAATATTCAAATAAAAACTTTGGAATACAATAATTCTAAAGAAAGAAGTTTTTCTAAGCGTTGCGTTCAAGTACGGCGTTTAAGCTATATATATATATATATATATATATATATATATATATATATATATATATATATATATATATGATAGCGATCGAGAAGCATGATATTGCAAATAATTTAGAATATAATGAAATTAATTTCTTTTTTGCAAAAGAGGTTGTAAGAAAATATTTCTAACGGTTTTAAATTCAACTAATCTAGGTAAGGGGAGGATACAGATTTCAACCACCACAAAAAAATAAAAAGGTCCTCGCTGTTTTATACATAATTGGACATATAAACGTAAATGGTCGACAAAAAATAAAGATCTTTATTTCATACTAATTTCATTTTAGTTTAAGTAATACTGACTCTGGAAGGGTTTTAAGCCATGAAGGACTAATAAATGATCTATATTCTATACTAATTTCATTCTAGTTTAAGTAAAAATTACTCTCCCTTAAATACGCCACTGCAAGTTAGCAGAATAAAAGTATCTTTGCGTTCGTACACGAAAACCAAGGCTACTGTGGCAATTGACAATATGTGACTATGCCAACAGAAATTCAGAAGTAATACTACAAAATAAATCCACCCTAATGACTAGATCTGGCGTAAAGCCATAAGGAGAAAGTTAAGAAATGTATGTGCCAAACCATATCGAGGAATCTTCAAGAAAAAAAATCGGTAAATTTCCTTTACTCGGAACTTCCCTCCTTATGAATCTTTCCTCTTTTTAGGAATAGTGACTCAATTTAATTCAGTACATAGTCATTTAGTAACACGAAAATACTGTATTTTCAAACATTTTTATTGGGCGCCATTTTGTACCATCATATTGGATTCCTACCAATTTCTACCTATGCAACACTTGATTTTTTCATTTTTTGTGCAAAATTTAAGGTAAATTGGATAATTAATTTTTTTAGTAATAATTTAATATAATATATTGGTATATAACATATAAGATTGATCCGCCATATTGAATTTTTACCATAATATTACCATAATCTGGTAAGTAGTTTTTAATCTATGCCGCGAACTGACAGACATACCGACAGACAAACCGACGGAATTGATAAAACATAATTTTTGACATCTAGGGACGCCAAAACAGAAACATATGTAAAATCTGAGAGGGTGATTTTTTTCATGAAAACATTTTATTTGGCCGCCATCTTGTTCGACCATCTTGAATTTGCACCACAATTTTCCTAGTTGACCCCTATATCATAATTAGTTATGGTAGACAATTTGAAATCAATCCATTAAGTAGTTTTTTAGGCTGATTTTATTAAGCCTCCACTTTGTTCCGCCATCTTGGATTGGTACCAAAATATTACCAGTTGATTACCAAAATATTTCCAGGTTATCCCCATATAACCATTAATTGTTGACTAAAATTTGAAATTAACCGGGTACGTGGTTTTTTAGCTATGCAGCGGACAAACAGAGAGACGGAATTGGGAAAAACCTGTTTTTCGGCTTCTAGGGACCCTGAAACGTGAAGATCTCAAAAATCTCGGAGGGTGATTATTTTCACGCTTACAATAATTCCTTTTTACGAAGGAAGTAAAAAAGGAATTGCGAAGAAGCTTATGTTGGAATTCCGCCATTTGCGATATGGACATTCTAGTGTGGACTAAGGAACAGCTTACTGTTAAATTAATTTTTTATTGTTAATTTTTATATTAAGAAAACTGCTGTGCGGGAAGTGTCTGACAAAATTCACAAACAAATATGCCGCTGGTCGATATCCACAGCAAATGTAGTTTGTCCCATATAAGATCACTAGAAAACTATAATAGATACAGAAAAAAGTTATATAAAAAGTATATTGGTGTAAAACAAAGTGTCATTTTATAATATTTTTATGTAGTGTGCTTTTGAGTCGTTTTTCTTAAGCTACTTTCAACTTTGTTATTTTACATAGAACATACTATACATTTTTACATTTTTTAATTTTTAAATTCTAATTATATTTCATGTAACATTTCCTATAAGCAAATTAATTTGTTTTCGTGACACTGACACATTTTTGAAAGTAGAAAAAATTTAAATATAAAAGTTAAAAAATATAAAAGTTGTAGGGTATATCCTGAACCGCCAGAATTTAGCTTCTAATCAAACAAATGAGTATAGCAAATCTATCAAAAAATACCATCTTGTGTTTTTTTAATGATACACCGTGTATATTAAACGTTCATCAAATGGCTCTTTTCTTGCTGATTATAACTATACTAAGTGTGATACCTTTATCTCAATTATATCCGAGAAATTTGACCCAAACCCAGTCATAATTGCTCGGGTTTGTAGCCGCCATCTTGAATTCGTATAAAATTTTTACCAATTTATCCTTTTATCACATTTGAATTTTGTGCAAAATTTGAGACTAGTTAAGTAATAGTTTTTTTACAAAGATTTTTTAAACTCTATTTTGTTCAGTGGCGGCTCGTGGTGAATTATATTGAGAGGTCAATAACAAATTTAAAAATAGGCCTACTTAAAATAAAAATAAATATCTTATCTTCAAATTGAGCTTTAAATTCTCTTGAAGTTCAGGTCTACTCTTCGTTCTTTAGAATTGGAATAATGCTGAATGACACGATCGTTAAAATTGCACGCACATTCCTTTTATAAACGATTTCTCGATACTTAACATTGCTAAACCGGATAGTCTATCTTGGCCCAACTCCTCAAGAAAATTTATAAGCCCTCGAAAAACCCCTGGACTTTCAGACAAAGCCGTTTCATCATGGCCACATAGTACCAGCTCGAATGCCCGACAAAATTTTACACAATCTATCATTTTGTTTAAAATATAACGATTTTTGGATACAATTTCATTAAAATCTCTAAGGGATTTTCTATAAGCTGTATCTAGCTAGGTGCGAATATCAACACTTCCGACCGTAGCATAGTTCACCGAACATTTCATGCGATCTGCAGAAAACGCATATTTTTTTATTTTTTCTTTTAAGTGTTTTAAGTCTTTAACACCGGTTTTGCACCATAATTTGTCCGACGAGTCCTTAGAAAAGAACAAACAAACATAATAGTAAAATGAGTTAGAGGCTTCACAATCACATATCCAGTTAGCTAAATCGTACATACTTTTGCGAAAGTTTAGACGAACCTGTTTAATTTGTCTTTACTAGTTTGTCGTATACTAAGTTCTAGCAAATTGCGACCACTTACCTTGAATTCGGTTATATATTCAAAATTAAGTTCG
The DNA here is from genome assembly GCA_030620095.1 of Kuschelorhynchus macadamiae. Classification (NCBI taxonomy): domain Eukaryota; kingdom Metazoa; phylum Arthropoda; class Insecta; order Coleoptera; family Curculionidae; genus Kuschelorhynchus; species Kuschelorhynchus macadamiae. The sequence continues at coordinate 547,148 of JAUTXW010004244.1, forward strand.
TTAGCACTCTTTAGTTGTTTAATTTTTTGGACTACCGACATTTTATTTCATCTACATTCACAACTCAAACATAGACCACCCTGAAATTGGTTATTTTTGCAAAATTCAGTTCATAAGCACTTTTTGGTTGTTTATTTTTTTGCACTAGTCACTACCAACATTTTATTTCCGGCATGTTTCCAACTCACACATGGATCATAAAAATAAAGAAATATATATTATAAAAAAAAACAGTTTATAAATCAATTTTCATCGATTAAAAACGTCCGAAACAATATCGAGTTAGAATATCGACCGCGCGACCTCTGAACAACTGAACTTCCGCATGCCGATGTGATGCCGCGACCGATCGA